>JAGSMP010000167.1:2400000-3000000 GCA_029286625.1 Parnassius orleans
ATTGGTTCAGCATTTCTGGTTATCAGTCGGTTGCTTTGGTTCATCAATTGTGCAACTGACGACGCATTTAGAGAAATGTGGAGATATCACCTTAAATTATATCGTTATGTGATATCAGTTGAACGTAGTTACACAAAAGAACGCATCCAAATCATACTCGGTTCAAAGGTATGTTTTATACATTAAAATAATTTTTAGGATCTGTACTTTTACACAGTAAAACAATTTTATCAAATATCACCGTCAATAAAAGCGAAATTATTAACAAATCGCTTTGAGCAGTCCAGTTATAACTTCGACCGAGAGGTCTATCGACGGATTCAACTCGGCTGGGCAGCGTTCGGGAGATTACGACACATCTTCTCGTTTGACATACCTACCTCAAAACCTCAAAACAAGATTATACAACCAGTGCGTGTTGCAGCTTTTTATTTCTAAGGCAATACTAAATCTGACTTGTTTACTACGATTTTGTAATTTAAGACAGGCATTACATGTTTTTTATTTTAGATAAAAACCAAACGAATAAACCAACTAGTCAAATTTTTCCTCTATGGAGTCAAATTCGTTATAGTAGTCGATAAATGTTGTTATTATTCAGACATGCACTTTCTTAACTATGTCATTGTCCTTTACTATCAAGCACACGGGTAATCGGCTCATAAAACAATATCTATTTGAAGACACTGGGCATCAACATTTTTCTCGATCCTATCTCGCAATTTCAGGCTATATAATAAGCGCTGGGATAGTGCATATCATTTGTAAGCAAGAAAAACATATCCGCTTGCGCGTGTGATTTAATACGATCGCTGCAAAATCCCGAAGGAACCACAGCGAGCGATAAAAGCGTCATGCATAATGTACAGCCGGTCAAAATCGAAAAATTAAGCTCCCGCCATCTGCCGGCCGGGCCCGGATAATTACGAGAAGGGTTGCTCTTGTTTTGACATGTATCCATCGATTTGCAGGGTTATGATCTCAGCTAATTATGCACACACATATCACGTATCATAACGTCCGACCATCCCCCATGGATTCGCCTTGACAGAAAACCTTTAAAACTTCCTGTATTGATTAGTATGACCTGGTTGATCATGTGGATTCTGGAATGTAATAAAAATGAACATTGCATTTTCGTTTTACAATTAAAGTTTGTATTGCATAATTTATTATTTTCGTGTTAGAGTTCATTTTTCTATCATCAGATACAAGTTATTCTTAGGATAAAATACAATATATTAAAAAAATTAAAAAATACTAATGTATAAATAAAATAGTTTAATAGTTTCACTTTTATTTTCAGTCAGGTTGTAATTTGTTTTGACTGTGGATTGAAAAATTAGCCCTTACTTTCATAAATCATTATTTGAATTAATTCTAGCAAATGCGTATTAAATATTTTCTAAAGAGATACACGTTACACAATGAATTCACTTAATTTTTATTTCTTTTATGAAAAGATCTCTAATTCTGCTTATATTAAGCGTGCATTTTGTAAAATATACTTAGATAATATGTATACATGTATATATATGGCTGAATGATGTCATGAGCTTCGAACGATGGTGAAATAAGGCATATATTATAATTAAAATCGTAACGAAGGAAAAACTGTAAAGTATATACTCGTAACTGCCTGAAATTCACGCCCAAAGGATTGGACAGATTTACTTTATTTTTACGTAAACGATGAAGAGAGAGTTTTTAATAGAATAAGAGTGACAAACGAGCATACAGTCCAGGTGGACTGTATGTTCTTTTGTCACTGCTATAACAAGCATACAGATGGTAAGTGGATGCTGTGGCTCATAGACATTTACATTTATCCTCAATTAAGAATCAAATTGCAGATGCGCAGTCACCTCTGAAGACTAAAATAGAATGCCTCGTTTCCAGTAAAAAGGGTCTCCGGTTCTCTAAGAAACACAACAGCATTTAGTTGGTATTTGACGCTGGTATTCTTTGAGAGCATACACCTTCCCCGGTCGAGCCGACCCAGTTGTGTTACAACCATAATATAGCTGCAGCATGACCCTACCAATTGTAAATACATACAATTCTAAAATATGTTTCGTATTAACACTGAAAATCGCTAAGCTAGTTACGTCAAATGAAAAAGAAACTAAATCAGGCCTTAAACTATATTGCGGCATTACATGCGTTATGTAAATGATTATGCTGCATAACGGATCTACTTGCTATGCCATTAATAATTTTATCGCATTTCAGGACAGCCTGTATATGAAGATCTGGAATTATTGTTGCTCAAAATATAGAGAGACAATGTTAAAAGGAACGGATCTACTTGCTATGCCATCAATAATTTTATTGCATTTAAGGACAGCCTGTATAACAGATCTGGAATTATTGTTGCTCAAAATATAGAGAGACAATGTCAAAAGGTTGATTTATGTAATGATTTTTTATGTTTAGGCAAACAGTACACATTTAAATAAAAGTAGTTTTCACGGATTTTTTCGCGTCTGCAGTCTGTCAACACGTATAGGATCACCCCCGTCACTATATCATATTTGATAGACAACAAATCCTCGCTAAAGAACACCGATTCCTTCCAAGGTTGATTCGCGAAGCTATTGAAATAAAAAACATCCTAATTTTAAGAGAGAAGATGGCCGGATCCTTCCATCTTCTTGGAATGCTATAGTTAATAAAATTAAATCCTAACCAAAAAAAACGTCAAGCACCACCATGACTATGGGTGCTGTAAAGTGCTCGAAACGTCAGGAATATAATATTATACGCAATAAAATCCGTAAAAACTGGTTTTCGAAGATTATTAATTTTAAAATGGTTATTCATGTCTTAATAGTATACTATCCACCAAACCAAATCAGCTCAATACAAGTGGTAAAATTTGAAAATTTTGTACCACCGTCTTCAATATAAGTATAATTTATTGTTGATTTTTTTTAAACCGCTCGACCGATTTTGATGAAATTTAAATGGGTTCATCTGTGTACCCTTTGAAACGAAAAAAGAATTTTCTAAATCGGTTCAAGCATCTTCAAGTAATCGGTGAATATACACAAAAAAAAAAACAAAGATTCCGACCAATTTTGATATTACAGACAGAGACCTTAATGTCATTTTTATGCATAAATATAAAAATGGCCAGGATACAGTAGAGTCTACGCTTATGCAGGAGGAGTGGTCTTGCAGTGTACTGTCCATGTCCAACAATGCGGTCGTTTCAGAATGAAATGATTGTTATGACAATTCGCAAACGACCATGCGTGCATGTCAATCTTAGCTTGTAGGATGAAAAATTGAATGAATTGTCAATCAGTTTGTTTATTTTGTTGTAAAAGCGTATACGTTACCTCATAAACGAATTACTAATTCTGTGAAGTTCAGTAACTGGCACTGTCTCCCTGTCTTACACCACTCTGCAATTGGATACGTTTCGAACTCTGGTTTTGTACTCAGATAGCCATCGTAGCCCTACTGTACAAACACTTCAGCACTTCGATATACATACATTATGTACATCTACATACATTACATTTTCATAAATATATTACGTTATATGTTTATTTCTTCTATTTGTTCTCTGAGGGACTCTTTACAATTTAAGTTATAAATTGCCTGTATGGCCCTCTTTTGCAAAACAAATATGGTTTCAATGTCATTCGCGTTACCCCATATCAAAATTCCATAAGACATATTACGCTATGAAGGAAAAAAAATGTTCTCCTTTACATGTAGTAAGGGAGAGCATTTTTCTACTCAAAAGCAAAGTTTGTTTTTCTATACTGCTATCTTTTAGTTAGAGCAATGTTCGGTGCTTAGTGCTTACGTGCTTACCTTACGTATAATCTACATATAAAATTAAGCTTATACGGAAACCTCAGGCTAAGAGTCCTACTCTGGTTTTTTGTTTTATTTTAATTTTAAAGCATTTATAGAGCAGGAAAGATTTATTGCGGATTGCCAGACATCAAATGTCTTAATTTGTCGTTAATTTCTGTGGCGTCGACAGCAATATATTTAGGGTTTGCGGCTGTCTGAAAATTAAAGCGCGCTCCTCACCTTGAGCTAGATACCACGTATTATTATTTAAATGTGCTATTAAGTCTAAAATCGAGAAACTGATGATAATATATTCTGAGCGCCCTTGGCGATTGTTTCGTTTTAACTTTTAATTATTAATTATGCCAAATTAAAGATTAGATAAACATACGCAAACTTAGAAACACACTCTTACTCGCCCGCGTAAAAAAGCATGTATCTAAAACGCACGGGGCACATTACATTTCCAGTTTATTTCGTATTTCGTTACCGTTACACTGTTGAACGTAGGCCTCCACCATAGATTGCCTCATAGTTGGGATATTTGCCATAGTTGCCACACTTGGTACGCGGCTTGGCAAACGCATTTTTTGTAATTAATTATCAGAAAGATGCTGCTGCCTATCTCAAGAGATAAACCAAGGTTTATTTCCCTCTGTCACTACACCTACGCAACTACATGGTAAGACTAGTTCAGACTATAAAAACAATAATATGTATATTGTATTTTCCCGTGGTTGGGATACAAACCTACGATCCGTAATTTGGTTATCACATACAATTACACTACCCTTTGGGACCATTAAAACATAATCAATATGTAATTATTATTGCTATAAAGGTAAAGGTACAAGGGCATATGATATCACTTCATATTAGCTAATCAGTGTGAACATTTTTTGTAGTATAGAAATATGAATTACACAAAGTATAATAATAAAAAGTATAATAATATAATACACAAAATAATTACAAATAATTAAGATTTTCTGATAATGACTTTCTTATTTTTTTACCTATTATCTTATCAACTATAGTTGTATATTTATAAAAAGGCTTTGCCTTTATTTAAGAATTACGTAAAATATATTAAAGCTGTAAATCTAAGATTAGTTAAATTACAGAAATACTATCTCCGTGATCCCAACAATGACTGAGTACTGTGACAGCAGGATTTACCGGTGCTTCTGGTAGTAAATTGCTGTTAAACTTATTTGTTTCCCTTCGTTATCGATTAAGGCATAATTAGGGATCATGCCAATCGCGTCACGACCCATCCGTCAACCTTTCGAAGTTACAAGCGTGAAAAGGTAACAGACACGAGAAGTGAATGGACCAATTAAATAATTCAGTTAATCGTGGAGCCGCCGGCGGCGACGTAAACATGCGTGTGAGGGGCAAGGGGTTGTTGGAGGAGGGATCTTTGGAGGGGCGAGGGCGTGGCCGGTGACGTCACAAGGCCCCCGGCTCAGTCGGTCATCACCCGGCGCACGTAGCGGTCGCGGCGACGCGTCGCCTTTTTAACCCCAAAGTACGATAAAGTCGCCAAAATTTTCGACCGTCAGTACCACTCACCCTCCAAGGTGTTGAAGTTGGAGGACGACCCTTGGGGGTCATGTGCCATGTACTCCCCGGACAAGATGAAGTCCGGTGGTGGTCTGATGGCCCCTCCGGGGTGCTTTCCAGGCCGGTACAGTCCAACGTACCGGAGCAGCGACCCTCGTCGCTGCGTACCCAATCCATCCGTAAGTACTTAGACTGTATCATGTCGAGAGTGAAACCAGATCATATTTAGGGGTCATTCTAAATGTAAGAGATTGTTACAATTATCAACCATACTAACTTATCTATAGTTTGACAGGAATATCTCCGATTGGTTACAAATACTTGTAAACAATTGCTATGCGATCTTTTGTTATTTTGTTTAAAATTTGGCTGGCAATCGCTTTGCGAGTGACATGGAGCTCCATGGGGTTTTGTATTGGTTTTTGTTTATTCAGCGAATTTATAAAAGTGTTATTGTGTATAGTTTTCAGACGACTAAGGATAAATCGTTACTATAGTGATAAATAAATAATAAAAAGAATAGTATAAAATTAGATTTTTTAAAGTATTTCGTATTTGTAATTTTATGATATTCCTTTTACATTTTTTTCATGTTAAATAAAAAAAAACCTGGAAATATTTCTAAATGTTAATTAAGGAGAAACAAAAAAAACGTTGAACGTACCTTAAAAAGAAACAATCAGGACGGTATCTATTTTTTTTGTAAATTTATTACTATTTATTACAATATTATCTAGTGAAGAGACATTTTTTGTAGAAAAATCATATTCACACTAAGATTTACGTAGATAAATTTTCAATTATATAATCCGTGCGACGACGAACCTGTTATAAACAATCCTCAATCCCGACGGTATCTGCTGTTGTAAATAAAGCTTTATTTATTATTTCAAATAAATCACAAGATTTTGATTTTATATAAAATATAAAAATAAACAATAAGTTTATCAAAAATATTTTAACAGGATAAATTGATGAGATAAATTTAATTAGCTGTGATTTTAATTCGTGTAAATGGTTTATAGAAAGGATTGTAATTGTAAATAAGATAAATAATAAAACGTTTTACTTCCCGTTATTTTTGTTGAAGATAAAATAAAACTTATAAAAATAAACTTAGTGTAGACTGTTAAAACCAATAGCCGTCGGCTACGACGTAGCGGCGTAGCAAAATGTAGACGGCCGACGCTGTCTATCAGTATACATACATCGAAGAGGAAAAAATATCAACGTGCTAGTTTCATATAAATACATTATGGTTTATTTATTATTTTTTTAACATTTCAATAAATAATATGTAATTATTTATTATAATAAAGCAAATTTTTATTATCGTGAAAAATTTAAAATAAAGCATTTAAATAATTTTATTTTCATATTAATTGATTATATGAATTATTAACTAAAGAAGGTCTTTTTATTACTTTCTTTTGGTTTATATATTATTTAAATACTATTTTTGAGGTACTCATCTGATATGATCAAGCTTCTAGGAAAAAATATCAACGGGTTCTTGTTCTTGATTTACGTTATAGGTTAAAATCACGACTTATATTTTTTTAGGAATAAAGCCTTGATTTGATTTTATTATTTAAGTTATCTTTAAACTGAATTTAAAAAACTATGTCATGTCGGAAAACTATACACATTATTTTCATTAATCATTTATGAATTTTAGGATTTATTCGTATTTTGAATAGCCTAACTTTAGTCTTCTGGCTTTGTTTCTATATACCATCAAATTACAAGAACAGATTTATGTTCAATTTTGACAATGTATATCTAATCCTTTAGATATACATTGTCAAAATGTATATCTAAATGATTAAATATACATTTTGACAATGTATATCTAATCCTAGATATACATTGTCAAAATGTATATCTAGGATTAGAAATGTTAATATTAACTTAATCTCTTTTAGAATAAGTTGAGGAAGTAAAAAAAAAATAAAAACTCCTGAAACGATGTATCGTCCTCTCCATTTGAGAAAAATTATAAACGTCATTACTGATTAAATATAAAGCTCGTCAAACTTAGTGACAAACGACTTTTTTTTACAACGCAATTAAAGTAATAGTACGCGACTTCGTTATGTCGTAACAAATGTTATGTCAATGTTTAAGTCGTTTCATGTTTCGAATGAAATTAAATTCGTTATGGGATTTTTAAAACTGTAATGGGCTGTAGAAGCAAACGACGTTTTACTTTATTACGAGTAGCTGTTTACGGCAATGGTTACAGTTAGGTGCAATGTAAATCACTTAAGGCTTTATTTAGAAGAGACAAGATATTTTCACCGCCAGAAATCTTTGCAATTTTTATTTATATTATTGTTTAATTACTAGTTTATGTAAGTAATTTTTATTAATAATGATATAGAGATCGATTTTTGGACAAGTGCCTTATAGCACTGCAGTTGTAATTTTTTAAACCAATGAATAATCTTTATTGATGAAGTTTAAATTTGACGAAACTGGTACAGATATACGAGTATATATATCAGTATTTTATTTTACTTTCATAATATTTTTATCTTTATGAGTTTGTTTAATATTATTTTAAGAGTATAATTTCAAGCATCTTATTACTTAATTCTTATTTACTTAAAACTAAACCTTAATAATACAAATTATTAACGAGAATATACAATATATATATATATACAAAATAACAATAAAGTGTGTGTGAGAGAGAGAGAGAGAGAGAGAGAGACAGACAGAGAAAGAGAGAGGACCTTTCTTGATACCACTACGAAATGTGTTTTAAAAGAGTAGGGCCTACATACTAAAAGCGGAATTAAAGAAAATATTGTTACTTGTCTTTCGTGCATTATAAGACGAATCTAAAGACTGTTTTGATAACAGGGTTTCTTAGTCGTGGGAGTAAAATAAAAACATTGAAATTCATCCTTTAAATAGGTAGGGGAATTTGGATCGTTACCTTAAAATTATCATAACATTCTGTGCCGTTTTCTGACCAACAATGTATTTTGATCAATTTTTCTCTTTGAAAATATTGTAATAATAAAAATATAATATAAGTTAAATATATCTATTTGATAGTTTAATAAAAAAAATTTTAAGAGCGCATGCAGAGTTCGATGCCATATTAGACATGTTGATCAATACAATAATATTAGACATGTAGGATTCCACTGGATACATATCAACGTGTATCGATTCAAAATATACTATATATTATATACCTACGATTTATTTAACAAGCGTTGTCGTTACGGTGCTTCGTTTAGGTTGATTTATATACGTCGTTTGTTAAGTAACATTAAAACCATTTTTTAAACCTAAGTAACAAACACACTGACTATCCACTTGATAGTAAGTGGTCATTGCAGCCCGTGGACTCCAGATGCATTGTCACATCTGAGGATTTTGTTCAAACGCCTCACAGGCTGTAATCATACTGACTCTCTATTTCCTTCACTCCGTTATACATTAGTACAAGTGCTACTATTCGAATGCAGAAACCAGTAAGAGAGTGATATTTATCGAGACGAACTCCTGGGTAGAAAATAAGCTCTACGACCAGGAAAAAAAAACTAAGCACAATTAAAACTAAACCTAAGTTTACTCAACAAAACGAAACCTTAGTTTAGCAGGGTAATCATAAATTTATTAGTTAATACACTAACAAAATACTAAAGCAATAACTGACAACAATAAAAGACGAAGGAATGTAGTTGTTAGCCAATCAGCGCATCCATCACTGCATAAGGTTCATACGAGTATCAACCAATCAGCGCCCATAACGTTAGCGTTTGTTCGCGTCTTACTTAAGGTAAGAAGAATTTTTGTAATTTTTCCTGGCAATAGCTCGGATGATTATGAAAATCTGTTATAGATCCTCTACATAACATCCGGTCCTTGGAATCATCCTAGGATATTCACAGAGGTTCGATTTTTTCGAAATGAACTAATCATTCGAAAATGTTGAACTCAAAGCTTTATAGAGATTTATAAACTTACGGTGGAGACAGCGTTACTGAAGAGCAACTTGAAGTTTAAGTTTCTGGATTGTGTATTCTTGTCATCTTTATCATTAGCCCGTACTTGTCCACTGCAAGAGCCTCAGCCATTGTAGGGAGGACTGTGTTTCAACCGAAGCCAACATAGTGCAAAATAGAACATTAAACAATATCCGAAGCTTTTAGAAATTTTGCAAAATAGTTAAAGTTCAACCTTATAAATAACATTTCTGTTCAGCCTTATATTCTAGGGAATTTTTAGGTTAACTTGCAATAAGCCCTAATAAAGATATCTCAACTAAAACCAAACAAACCGACATATAGTCGACCGGATCAGTAAACTGAAGTGGTAATGGGCCAGTCATATTACCATTTTATAGCGATAAGCGGAGTGTAAAAGAGTTCCGCACTAGACGAAGTGATGATCTGATAAGGCAGGCCACCATTATATCTAGCTTAGAGTCGAAAGTTGAAGTGATGAATGCAGGTGACTCATGACCATACATTGTGGCATGTTTATGATGACGATTCAATCACCATTAAAAATAATAGTCAGGAGGATCATATTTTATGGGCATGTGGATGATAATAATTCAATCACCAAATTCATTTTTATTGGTTGATTGAATTTGTCTCCATACACAAGCAAAATAAGGCATTATCAAGTAAGTAAAAACGTTTTATGAAACTTGAACGATGCATAATAGCGTACTGGCATGAAATGTCTCTATATTAAATAGGCCTGTCTATTAAACGACAGACGCGAAATTGATTCCCCATTACGTTCGACAATTTTAAACTTAGCCTTTGTGGCCGGCAGATAATGTTACTACTCCTTTATAATGTTTGTATTAACGTTTTTACATGTTTGCGAGCATGGATCTATGCATTTGTTTCGGAAATTATCTAGTGTGTAATTATAAGTTAAAAAAGTAAAAACCTACTTCAATAACCAACAAGAAGGAATTGATTTGCATATAATTAAATCTGAAGTTAGCTTTTAACTTTATAATACACTATATATCTTAGCACCAACTTTAGAAGTTATGAAATTATGTGGGTAATTTTCTTTTCAGTTTTTGAAATCAATTTTTACTTCTTTAAAGTTAAATATTTTGATGGTGGTCGAATCAGTGGTCAAGGTCCGAGGCTCAGTCAGAACAAAAACCAGTAACAGAGATTCAACTACTTTTGAGTTTGCGTGGACTAAGCAATATTATCACAAACAGTAAGACTAGAATGTAGTCTTAATTGTTACATTAAGCTCCATTCCCTGTTTTTCCAACCTCAGGAATAGATTATTTCTTCAAATTTAATTAGGTTCACAAGTGACGGAGATTCGCGTAACATAAATACTTACAAAAACCAAAATGTCAGATTGTGAACTTCCTCATTTTTTGAATTCGGCTAAAATTCGAGGAGTGCTCAGAGGAATTGTAAGGATTAATTCCAGCCGCCAAATTCCACCAACGCACATCACGACAAAACGTTCACGTGGTACGTTATATTCACGTGGTAGAGCCATGCTGCAGCTATATAATGGTTATAGCACAAATGGGTTGGCTCGACCGGAGAAGGACCACGCTCTCACAGAATACCAGCGTAAAGTAGCTGCTCAATGCAATCAATGTGTTAGGTATAGTTAGTGTAGAAAACTGGAGATCCTTTTACTGGTAACGAGGCATTCCATCTTAGTCCTCAGGGGGTGAAACGCACCTGCATTTTGATTATTGATCGAGGACGGATGTAGATGTTTATGCGCCACAGCATCCACATACCATCAGGTGGACTGTGTGCTCGTTTGTCACCATTATTCTATAAAAAAAACTAACGATACCATCCGCACCATCTGGATGCTTTGCGGTTCACCACTGTGTGGTTTATTAGGAATTTTTTTTCCTCGCACGACATCTTTATGGAATCGTTTACCTACCACCGGCATTTTTCCGGACCAAAATTACTTAAGGACCTTCAAGATACGAGCTTACTCCGTTTTAAAAGGCCGGCAACGCAACGCAATTCCACTTGTATTGCAGTTGATTATAGGCGGCAGTTGACACTTACCATCAGGTTAGCCGCATGCTCGTTTACCCCTTCTTCTATAAAATAGTTATAATATAAGCCAAGAGATATCCTTGTTATGAAAAATATTAAGAACCCATTGTGGAAACCATAATATTCATATGTTTAAATAGTGTTCATCAATGGAAATTTGATGATTATTCTCTGTAAAAATGACATATAATCGCTGTAACTTATTTAGAAAAAATGGTAGGTAAAATGTATCATTAAAATAGAAGGTTAAAATATCAACTGCAACACTCCAATTTTTTAACCTTAATTCCCAAATGAAAACAAGCAATGTAATAATCCAAAATTAAACGGAAATTAACACGTGCGAAGCGTCCGCTATAAGCAAATAAAACAACGTACATAGCTTGCCAACCAAACTATAAGCTTCTATATGACAACAAATCTCCCGTGTAGGCGCTCAGTTTTATTGCATATCTCAATACGGCCTTCTCGTTTTGACACGTTTTGTAATTGCTAGCAGGGAGTGAGACAGGTAGAGTCAGCCGGTGCTATCTTATTTTATTCATGGAGGCGCGAGGCACCGCTCAGCGAGAGAGGCTTATACGGAGTAACTTGCGAAAAGCAAGGACAGAGAGACCTCCCGTGGCCGACTGCAAACAAAACACTGCGAGGGTGAGCGGCCACCGACGATTGTTATTCGACTTATATAGTAACGTCTACGTTCATAAAGGAGGAATGATAATAATAATAAAACGGAAAATGCATCTATTGAAACCTTTGATAATATGTAAACAATAAGGGACCGTGCCTTCGATCTTTTTGAAACGAAATTACGCGACGGCACCGTTTCATTCGGGTTTATTATTTTAACTCTAAGTTGCATTGTATAATGTATTAAATTTTTAAGACTGCTGTTTATATTCGTTACTTATTAGTTTCAGTAAAACTTAAATATTATTTCTGTATATATATATAGTGGTGGTTGTATAATTAGAAACACCACCAACGGTCCTTGCCATTATGTAAGATACTTCACCGCAATCGTTTTTATTTTGAAATTAAACAATAAATAGGACAACAATATGTTCAACGATTTATCATTTATTAGAAAAACAATATAAATCCCATTACAAAAGTGCAGTTTCAATATTACATTACAGACAAACATTTAAATCAGTTTTAAAGTATGAACAATAATGGTCAACTAATTAGAAACAACAACAAAAAAGTATAAAAAACAATATTTTTTTAAGTATTAGTAATTAGTATTGTTATTTACGAAATAGCTACTATCCACAGCCTACCAATAGTTATAATTAATATTTAGTGGCGTATCCCTTATTTTCAATAACAGCACTGCAACGACGTGGCATTGATTCAATCAATTTCATACATTTTTCTAGGGGGATTGAATTCTAAGCTTCAACAAATGCTTCATATAGTTCGTTTTGACTGGTGTTACGTTTGTTTGAGACTTTCTTTTTAACAATATACCAGAGATTTTCTATCGAGTTTAAATCCGGACTATTTGCTGGCCAGTCCAAAACGAATATACGCTGTTCGCTAAGGAAACATTTGACGCTATTGGCCGTGTGTTTAGGGTCATGGTCATGCTGAAAGATCCAGGTTACAGGCAAATGATTGTCCGAGTAGGGAATCATTGTGTGCTCTAAGATATTTTTGTATTGCCATTGATACATTGTACCTTCAATCTTCCGAACGGGTGCAACTCTACATCCGGAAAAACACCCCCAAACTTTAATGTTACCGCCACCGTGCTTGACTATACTCCTTGTGTATTTATAATTAAAAGCATTGTTTACAGGACGTCTAACATAGCGCTTTCCATCGGAGTTTACCATATTTATTTTTGTTTCATCTGAAAATAACACTTTTTTCCATTCTCGTACCGTCCAATTAACATATTTTTTAGCGAATAATAATCGCTTCTCTCGGTGTTGCTTGGTAAGAAGCGGTACCTTTCGAGAGATTCTTCCAAACAATTTAGCTTCCACTAATCTTCGGCGTATCAGTATTGACGAGATGTTTTTCGGGTCATCAGGCGAAAAAACTTAATTTTTAATCTGGTTGGAGCTTTTACTTGGGTCTTTTTTAGCAACACGAACGATTAGCGTATCTTCTTTGAGAGAGGTTCTTCTTGGCCAAGCCTTTCTAAGAACATTTTCAATAGTTCCATGTGTTTTATAATAATCAATTGCATTAAAAACTTTCTTAACAGAACAATTTAAATGCTCAGCTATTCTTCTGTACGCCCACTTATGATCTATATGTAAATTAACAATTATTTGCCTAGTTGACGCGTCACAACTTTTATTTTTGCCCATTTTGAACAAAATAAAATTGAGATTAAATTTTGAATTGCCGCCAAAATAATAGAAAAAGCCAAGAAAGAAATGTTATTCTCCAATTTCAAAAAAAGAACGAGCTATGGATGCTTTTTTAAAATGTTTCTAATTAGGCGTCCAAGCGGCCAGTAACAGAAAATAAACTCCTACATGTGTAAGACTCATTTTGTAATTAAAAGTAAGATATGTTTTATATTTTATGCATTTAATGAGTTTTTTGTTTGAGTGGCTATATTATTGCATGATTGTTAATTATTGAATGTATATATTTTTTACGAACATTTTTACGTTGTAGTTATACTTTCTTTAGTCATAAGAAGTGTTTCTAATTATAGGACCACTACTATATATATATATACAACGTGTTACAAAAAATATAATAAATTATCAAAACCAAAAATTTTGTGAATCCTAGTAAGCTGTCATGTCAAGGAACCAGATTATTTAACAGAAAGGCCTACGTACCTATTTTACCTAATAATTGTCTACTTTAATAGCTTTTCTATTTTTCATTCATAAATGTTTGCTACCTCAATACAAGGATGTCATTATACTCACGCTTCAAAAAATGTCAAGTTGGAATAAAAAATATGTTGTCAATTTCAAATCTTCTAATCGATATCCTACAACTATTTCGAGTTTTTTTTCCAACATTTTTTGCAAAATAACGATGCTTTCTAACTCGGAATATTACGATATGATGTTATGCGTAGGCAATTTAAATCGTGCTCGCGAACTGTATCGGCAACGATTTATCGATGGTAGATCC
Organism: Parnassius orleans; assembly: GCA_029286625.1. Classification (NCBI taxonomy): domain Eukaryota; kingdom Metazoa; phylum Arthropoda; class Insecta; order Lepidoptera; family Papilionidae; genus Parnassius; species Parnassius orleans. The sequence goes on from JAGSMP010000167.1 coordinate 2,414,535, forward strand.
CCCACTGAACAACGACGGCTGCCTTCGTACCAGTGTTTTCTGAACATGTCAAGACGACTACATTCCACCGGCTCTTTTCATCGATCTACTGGAAGTGGACGTTCAAGCACAGTTGACGCCAGGCAGGCTGAATTAGTGTTAGAGCATTTTGAAGAAGAGCCGACCACAAGTACGAGGCGAGCCGGAACAAGATTCGGTATGAATTATGTTGCAGTTTGGCGAATTCTTCGTGACGACAATCGTCACCCTTATCACTATCGCCGTACACAGGAGCTGATACCCTCTGATTTTGCACCCAGGAGGAACTTCTGCGAGTGGTACCTCAGGCAGTTAGAGGAAAACCCTAGTTACGTAAACTATGTTCTTTGGACGGACGAGGCAACATTCACGAGGTCAGGACTTTCAAATATGCATAACGATCACGTTTGGGCTCGCGTGAATCCACATGCTTCACGGCAGGGCAGATTCCAACACCAGTGACGGCTGAATGTGTGGGCTGGCCTTTATAACGGGCATGTCATCGGTCCTGTCATTATGCCATCACGTCTGAACGGTAGCAACTATCTAACGTTTTTATAAACGGAATTCGAAGAGGCGGTTGACGACTTTCCTGTGGCTGACTGGGATTACTTTGAGAACCAAAGAAACATGGTGTTTCAGCATGATGGAGCTCCGGCACATTTTGCTCGCAGCGTACGAGAACATCTTAACGTTCGTTTTCCGCGAGGATGGATCGGCCGCGGGGCACCGGTGCTATGGCCTGCTCGTTCTCCGGACTTCACACCCTTGGACTTCTTTTTGTGGGGTTATGTGAAGGACAGAGTGTATTTCTCTGATTGGCGTGTTAGATCGGTTTTCGTATCAATAACACCGACGATGGTGCGAAATTCCACACAAATCATATCCCGACGAGCGAGGTTGTATATTGAGCAAGGCGGAGCACACTTTGAGCCATTTCTGTAAATTTGACGTTTATTATGAAAAAGTAAGTGTTCGTTTTGGTTGTTTCGTTAGGTTAGGTCTTTTGAATTTTTTGTCGTTCCGCGAATTAGGTAGAAATGTAGGTACATTCTGCGTAGTTTACTCTTTAATTTTACTGAAATAGGGTTTGCACATTAGTGAAAATAATAATATTTTTTTATTTTTTTAGGGTATGTTATACAGCGTTACTACGGTTCTTAAATATTGTGAATGGACTCGTTATAAGGCCCCATTTAACCTCCTTTCGGCTTTACGGGTAGTTTTGTAACACCCGGTATATATATATATATATATATATATATATATATATATATATATATATTATTTAAGAGCTTTTTTGTGGTTTTATTGTTTTATTAAAAAAAAGTTTTTTTATATAAAATTTACATTAATTTTATTTACATTATATACATATTATTTGCTACAACTAAAACCTTATTGATCTTTTTTGAATTTTTTTGAATTTGCTATACTTAGCCTCTGGACAGGAAAATAGGCGACAACCAGTTGTGGGTACAGTACCTGTAAAATTTGAACTGCGGGTGGATCCTGTACTTTTAATGTATTAATTGTATTCTTAACATTAAAGCAAACTAGTCAAATTATTAATAGATTAAATTTGTTTTAAATTCCACCAGCACTTGCGAGTGCACCTTCCCCCCTCCCCCACATTTTGTATGCAGTGTATAGAGGAAAAATTGGCGGACTTATCGGTTGGATTAATTTATTTTGGGGAAATTTAGTTAGCTATAATAGCGAAAGAATTAATGAGGTTATCAAAATCATTTGGTTATCAAAATTTTTAGACTTCTATCTATTGCTTAGATTCTATCTGTTGCGCTGTGTAAAAATGGCATTGATATAATATTATAAAGATGAAAGATTAATATTAATATATTATGTTTACGTCAGTGACGATATCAATAATACAAAACAAAAATAATACAATATCTACCTACATACAAGACCTAACGTAAATTAACTATCAACTATCTATAACTAAATTATCTATAAACCGATTGTAAACTAACTATATATTAGGAGCTAATTTTTCGGATTAGACTAGTTTGTAGTCGATGTCTTGTGTTCTCGAGATATGGAAGACGAAATAGGTCATTTACAGACTAAGAAATAATCAGAAATCAAACTCTAGGCTCCTCGAAACGTCGAAATATTAATTATTATTAATCTTGTACAGCTAAAAATCGGACATATTACAAAAACTTTCAATTGGAACTTAATAAAGTCATCTTGTCGTAATCTGTAATGTTTCACCATGCTTACGTACGTACCGACGTTTTTCTCAGAGACTTTCTTAGACCAATACAAACATGAAGTTCTAAATTCGAATTTTCAACTTAAGAGGTTATATTTGAGGATAAAATATGAAGCTAAAATTATTATTTTGTGATCATTGTGTCGAATAATCTCTTTGAAGCATCGAAAAATATTTAAGTACATAATTATTATTTTGTGCTTAATTTTATTTCATATTTTTCATAAAAAAGCTTTAAAATCCTGATCCCCATTGCTTCTGCAAAAGGATCGACAAAAGGTATGAAAATATCACGTATATTGGAGGATATTGTATGGGTTGAAGGAAAATTATATTAACTTGAACTTCCTTATTTAATTTTACTCTTTTAACCTTCCTTAATTTAAGGCATTATAAGTACTGGCGATATTTCATCATTGGCCCTGCGTACGTACGGGCAATTTTTGAGTTTTTGCGTCATTTCTATTTCCGTCTCAGATAAGGGTATTTTCGAAATTCCATGAATGTAGTTCCAGTTTCTAATTTCTAAATTATAAGTTCTAAAATTAAATTAATTTTTGACTTTACAAATGATTTATCTTTCTATGTTCTACCTTTTATCTTTGATATTGGTGGTACTTTTATCTCCGAAAAATTGTAAGGCTTTCTAGCTTCATAAATTTAAGCTATTAAAAGTCTCATTAAAAGTAAAAAAGTAATTTAGCACAACCTTCATGTCATGACACGGAAGAGTTCGCCGCACGGCCTTAATACGTTCTCACTGATTTAAAGGCCAAGCAGTACTTCTGTGGAAAAAAGCCTTTGAATGGTTGTGTACCACTTTATAACCTAATTTAAATATATAAATAAAAAGATTATTTTAAGTATCATCCGCAATTAAACATACCTATAAAATGATGTTACTACTAAACTATCTCACCAATTTATATCTCACAATGCATTTTCTTCCATTACCCCCATAGCAAAAATAATTCCACGTAAAATTCAGAGTGTGATTTCAGGTCTGCCGGGTCTGCCTAATCTTCGAAGCTTATGTCTTTTTTTTTTTTAAGAAATAGTGACAAACGAGTGTAAAGTCCACATGATGTTAACTGGATGCTGTCCATATACAACTATGCACATCTATTCTTAACCATTAATCAAACGCAGATGCGTTGTCCCTCTTGAGGACTTAAATGGAACGTTTAATATTTAGCTGCCTGATATGCATTGTGTTTTTTTTTGATGTAGTAGGGTTTTATTTTATTGTACGATGATTTTTTTGAAAATTTACGAATTGAGTTTCAAAGTATAGTTTTTATATTCTTTTGTCAAAGTACTGTATCGAGTCGTGTTTTTGGACGTTTTCCCTATGGTGTACGCGAGCATTCCGAGTCCAAACTCCGCAAGCACTACTGAAAATTCAGCTGAAATTTTAAGTGACGATTTAGTCATGAAGAAAGAAATCACTATGAACCCTGCTTGCCTGAAAAATTGTGAAACTTTCGAGGACATATCAAGTCTGGAGAGACTACTCTAAGGCTGAGATCTATAGACCGAACTTTGACTTTGCTCTGACTTTACTTTCGAGCTAAGACAATGTCGGTATTTATAGAGCTAACTTCGAAGTCGTGCTGAGAGCGCGCTTAGCAAAGCCTAAGTCAACGATATCGACGACTTACGTAAAACTCAAGATATAATTTAAAACCACTATATTAATTTTAAATTGTTGTTTTTATGTTACTCTAATTAATTATAACAATAAATTGGTAGTTTTAGGCCGTCTTCTAGTTTTAAATAGCATTAATCCATTTTCTATTTACGTAATTTCAATCTTATTTCGAATTTCTTAACATCTTTTTTCTGATTTTGCACTCATCTCATCCGTTCCCGTTCTCATACGCCTGTTTTATATTTCATGTAATAATAACTTATTTATGAAATACAATTTGGACTGTTTTCGATTTTAAATATATACATTTTTTTAATTTTATACAGTAATTTTGATTTTAAATATATTATGTATTTTTTAATTTTATACAGTAAATTCAAAAATATAATGCGTGGAATGAAGCATCAATTAATATTTAGACTGTCTGGGCCTTAGCATAAGCTTAGCTTAATCTTAGCCCGATACAACTATAAATTCAGAATCAAAGATTACGCTAAGCATATACTCAGCTAAGTTTTTCGTCAGCTAAGTTCCGGAAACGTACTAAAAATGGGATCATATTATGTTACTTAACTAATTCATATTATTATAGTTTTAATAAGTATTCTTGTAATCTATTTTAATAGAATAAAGTGCGATTGTGCATTCAAATTGCAACGAATAACTTGTCAACTTGTGAAGACACAATTGCTTCATAAATATAAGGTTGAATAATTTAATAACTATTAGTTTTTTAACCGAGTTCAAAAACTAGAAGTTTCTATATTCGACGCGGATGATTTTTTATGTATGTTCACCTATTTCTCGGAAACGACTGACTCGTGTTAAATTATTCTTTTTTTATTACATTTGAAGGAAAAAATTCATCCCTAAAGGTGAAAAAATAGGGGATTAAGATTTTAATGTAGCTATTTAGATGACATTGTGTTGTTATCTTGAACTAGTTATGTTCCTTGGACCACTAAAAAAGGTAAAATAATTAAGCTTTATAAAAGTACCAAATGACTGCAAAACTAAAAAGGATAAAATAATTTCTACATAATAAATTCTAAAATCGGGGCTTTAATTCTTGTGATATATGATATGAACTGTATAATATAATATATTTTAGCACCGACATCAGAAAGAAGAAAATGAAGAAATTTTTAGTATTGAAGATGATTTGTCCTTTTTTTTAAAGTAAGCTTTATGTGAGAGCTTGGTACGCGATTTTAAGCTCGAGGTAAGCCGAAGCGGGATTGTGTCCTATTTCGATATATACTCATGGACAAATTTAGAGGAACGCAAAAAACAGGTTTAATTTGTTCTGTTGTAATTATCGTGCGTACTGGTCACAAACATTAAGTAAATGCTAATTAAAAAAAAGTATTGAAATGTTTTTTCGGATTTCATTTGTTTTTATGTAATTATTGCGTAATAATGCGTTCTTTCATACTGCAAAAATTTTTAAAAACTTTTGAATTTGAGTTTAAATTTAGGTTTTACTTAAATTTTTGCTTTAGCTGCCTTTTTAACGTGTTAAGTGTGAATTTTTACCGTAAATAAATTGAGAATGCCAGATGTAAACGCCACTCAAGTTGCTAGAGCTGTTACTTTAATTGAGATTGGACACACCAACAAACATGTGGCCCAAACATTACGAGTATTAAAATCTGTGGTGCACCGAGTTGTTAAGAGGTATTTGGCAGATCAGACAGTATACGAGACTGCCAAGACAGGGACAACTGTGACCAGAGATGACTGGTTCGTTGTTGTCAGCGTGTTTAGAAACCGGAACTCAACTTCTTTTGAGGTAAGAACGAAGCCCCAAGAAGTTTGAGGGGTTACAGTAAGCACAAAAACTGTCAAAAAAATACTGAAATCGGTTGGAATAAATTCACACTTGTCTGCCAGAGGCACATGCCATCGTATGCTCTGTACAGCATCATTAGAAAAGAGGCATATGGTGAAGGGTCGGTTATGATATGGGGAGATATTTGTATGATGGCACATACGGAACTTCGCGTCATTGAGAATGGGTCACTTAAAGCGGCACGATATCTAACTGAGATTTTGGGAGAAATTGTAGTGTCATTTACTCTTTTTATAGGAGATAGATTTGATTTTATGCATGATAATCCACGCCCCCATACTGTGGCCATAGTTGGCGAATACCTTTGAAAGGTTGAAATCAATGCTATGTTACATATATGTGCCAGCGCGCTCTCCCCACTTAAACCCCATAGTGCTTGTATGGGATATGCTTGGAAGACAAGAAAATAAATCCTGCCCCCGCTAATTTCAGAGATCTTACAAACGCATTTCAGGAAAAATTATATAATATGTTTATATTAAAAAGCTATATTTTAATCGTAGTAAGAAAAATGTTAATAAATCACAGTGTATTTACTAAATTAGACCAGGAATATAACCAGACTAGACTTTGATCTCTAAATTTAATGTACATACAAAAAGGAGGTTTTATAAAAAAGGATACAATTTTTTTGTACATAAGAACACACTATCAACAATTTATTCACTGGGCAATATACCTTTTACGATAAATTCCTTTAAAATGTATAGGCCTGTCTATCATAAATTTTATCGTAAAAAATTTGGTGGACAAAACCGTATAAAAATTTATTTTAATAATAATTTATGTAAAGTTAGGAAGCTATATTTGAACAATTTGTATAATTAATAGTTTATTTACTATTGTTATTTTTAAAATAAGCGGCTTAATAATATTTTTTGCTTTAAACTTTGAAGTGGTAGAGACAAAACTATTTTCAAATCAGGAGTAAATCAGTTATGTCATAGATATTAATATTTCTTGTTGCTTATACTGAAATAACATCGCTTGAAGTTGTAGAAATAAAAAGTAATAAATGTTTACAGAGTAACGAAATGCTATAATATATTAGATATAAATATAAATTATAGGTATGAGCTAAATTATGTATAAAACAGTAATTTATTTTGAATTGTATATTTTGTAATTGTTTATAAACTTAAAATTACAAAATGTATGTGATTACAAGAAAGGAGATAAATTAAAACGAAATTCGAATACGAATTAAGACGATACTTACAAAAGGACTTTATGGTAGTTATTTTGTCTTACAAAAAGGAACTGCAAAGCACGTTCAATGGGTCAAATAACAAACAATTGAGTTGTATTTTCAGTGTATGCAGGCTCTTGCTTATTAATGTTGGACTGTTGAGATTAAAACAAAATTTTAATTTGATAGCGTTTGATTTATTCGTTGTGTTAGTTTTTATGAATTAATGTCTAATAATATATAAATAATAAAAAATTGACACTATAATTATATCCATGATTAATTATCTCGCATATGTAACAAAGGCCAATACGATTGACGTAAACTTTGAAACAAGTGTAACAAAAGAGTTATAGCGTTACACGAAGTCCAATTGAAGCACTTAGCTTATTTTCGTCGCCCGAGTACGGCTCAAATGGGACACAATACGGCGGCGCGGCGCTCTGAATATTTAACTTGTAGTTAGCGACACATTCCGACTTAACTTGTAGTGCAGTTAAGTCATAATTGAGCGTGCAACGTTAACGAAATAGTTTGTCAGCGAATACTACACTTTCGTACTATTTTACTGGAAGACTTTCATTGCACTGATGGTTTGTTTGTTGGTTTATTTTTCATTTTAATTATTAAGTTAACATAAATTTTAATAATAATACATCTCGGTATTTATTAAAAACAATGATCTTAAAGCAGATTTTATCTCATGATTCACGGTAAAAAATTATATCATGTTAATAAATATCACTGCATGTATATCACATACACGTATTGGAAAAGTCTCGTCTGATGAATTCAGAATCACGACTTCCTCGATAATTCCGAAGGCTCTCAAAAATAGGTTGTGGTGAAAAAAAAGTATTTTAATACCATGGACAATACCAATGGCAAGTTCATGGAAACTGTCAAAGCAGTAGGAATTAAATGTTGCAAAACTTACCGCAGTAGAACTCCAAAATTCGACGATCATACTCTTAAGGTCATTGTTACTACACAGAAAATAAGACTGTAGTCTTCAACTGATACATTAGCTAGCTCTTACAGACTAGTTAACTGTAGCTCTCTAAATATATGCGACGAGACTTACGTAATTTCAATACAGCTAGCATTAAAGATGCGAAGCGAACCCAATGAGGGCCAATAATCTTACGCTCACCAGATGTCGCTAGTTGGAAATAAGGTGAACTTATTTGTAACGCAGGCGATCACGCAATGTCATCATCATGAAAAAATTTAGATAATTTTTTTGTTTTAATTTTCTTCAATTTCTTCACACATTTTTAACTTTTTTTGAAGTGAATACTTTTGAAGTGAATACTTCTTTAGGCACGTTGGGCACTTTTGGGATGGGGACAAAGCCTTGAACTCGCGTGACCGTCACGCTCAGATACATAAAATTGATGAAAGTATTGTTGAATATCCAATTGATTAAATTTTATAAAATTTATATATATATATATATATATATATATATATATATATATATATATATATATATATATATATATATATATATATAGCTGGTTCCGCCGTGTTGCTACCACAGAAGAAACAATTGTGGAAATATCGTTTTAAATTTAGAAGAGTTATATATATTGTTTAATTAGGAATGATAATACATTAATTGAAGTTGAATGATATATAACTTTCAAATAAATTTGTCGGTACGATACACCCGGTACACAGTATAGCAGCGCATAAAATACGAACAAACAAAAATTAACTTTTATATATTAGATAATCATTCTCTTTCATATAAAACAGCGCAGTAAATGAAAATTTTATTACTATATTAATAAAAATAATTTCTAATAAAAAATCTTTCCTAATAAATATTTCTTGACAACCCAAAAATAATGTCTAAAAGTTTGTGAAGCTAAGAAGTTTCCACTTCTGTCGTGCGGTCAGTCCTACGAATGATAGTTTTTTTTTAAATTCTTCCACTTTTAGGAATATCCGTAGTTGGTTTATCTAATTTATATAAAACTAGCTGTTCCCCGTGACTTCGCTTGCGTGTAATTTAGGGTTTTAATTTTTTTGCGCGGAACCCTAATTCTTTTTTTTAAATAAAAGTAGCTTAAGTTACTCCTTATGACATCAGCTATCTGCCAGTGAAAGTCCCGTCAAAATCGGTCCAGCCGTTTCAGATATTAGCTGGAACAAACTAACAGACAAAAATTTTAAAAATTGTATTTTTGTTAGTACCGTATATACTTTCATATGCATTTATTAAAAAGCTGTAATTTTGACATTACAAACAGATACTTCAATTTTATTGGAACGAAGTACCTTATCGGACGGTACGAATTTGGCGGATGGGGGCTAGGCGAGAAAAAGTGTAAGATTTTTCCGTCACGACTCACGGCCCCTTCTGACGTAGTATAGACGGCTTTGGTGGCTATAAGGAAGCGAGATGGAATAATATCCATCTCCCTCGCACTTTTTCTTATCTTGCCATGAAATAAATATTATTTTATTTTAAATGACGCTTCATTTTAATAGACGCTAGTAATTCATTTATTTGTATTTGTTAATCAATAATAAAACAGAAACAGAATCTTTTTTATTCAATATAGATTATAAATAATACTTATTGAAAGTCACTCTTTTGTTTAATTACCACTGGTTCGAAAAAACAACCTCTGACCTGGGAAGAACCTGCAAGAAATCCAGCGGGCCTTTTTTTTTAAATAACAGCTTACAATCATGTATGTTACACAATTAACCACACAAAACAAATTAGAAATAGCTTGGTAGCGAACACCTCATTCCCAGGGGTTATTATCATCCATAAATTCCTTAATATTATAATAACCCTTTTTATACAAACTATGTTTAATAAAGTTTTTGAATTTTAAGCAAGTCGAATTTTGTATCTTTTCTGGGATTTTGTTGTAAAAGCGTATACATCGCCCCAATAATGAATTACTGACTCGGTGGAGTCGAGTAACTGGTACTACTAGCTTGTGTTTGTTCCTAGTATTTACAGAATGAATATCACTTATTTTTGTATAACTACTTTTATTTTTGTGTACGTACATTACATTTTCATAAATGTATTGAGAGGCCTAAGTTAATATATTAATTTCCTTAAATTTTTGTCGGAGCGACTCTTTAGGTTTTAAATCATAGATTGCTCTTATGGCCCTTTTCTGTAAAAACAAATATAATTTCAGTGTCAGTCGCGTGTCCCCACAGCAAAATACCATACGACATTATGCTATGGAAATAGCTAAAGTAAACAAGTCTAGCTGTTTCCACGCTGGTAAGATTTCTAATCTTTTTTACAGCATATGCTGCAGAACTAAGTCTGCTTGCTAACTTTGATATATGGGGGCTCCATTGAAGCTTCGCGTCTAGTGTTATTCCAAGAAAAATGGTGGTATCGACAAGACTCAGTTCCTCCACATTTAAAATTACATTAGTATTTAATTGTCTGACATTTGGAGTCATGAATTTCATACATTTCGTTTTGGTGCTATTTAAATGCAAGTTATTAACATTAAACCAATTTACTAATTTAGATATAAAATATTTATCAATAATAATATACTACGAAAGGAACTTCGTTCCAACCAAGTGTTCCACGACACTCACGCATGTTTTTTTATTTGTATAGATATAACTAATATTTCAGAGAGAAATTGTCCGTTATGAAATCTAGCAAATGTTTCAACTCGTTCCTAAGTGGCGTCGCTCTGGTGGCAGAGAAAGTCGTGGATGTCCTCATTGCATCAAAGTCTTCGACAGAGCTCTGTCTGTTGCATGAACCCAATTGACATAGTTGAAAACAGATGCGGTGATATGAGTAACGGTCCGAGAGCTAGTCTCATCCTATACCATTCCATTGATGTCTTGGACGTCAGTTTGTGCGAGATTATGTCTCCCCCAACCTTAAAAACGGATACTCGCCGGCTGACGTTAGAATTGCTCCAATGATCCTGAAAGTAGGTGAAAAATCGATACTTGAAGTTCTTTAGAAGTTATTAAAAATAAAGTCCTTAATGGTGTTGCAAAGCCGCAAGCGTAGAACAGAATTGTTGAAGTCTTGTTCTTCAATAGCTTTTTTCGAGGCTCATTACAATAAGTCTCACACTTAGACTTGACAAGTACCAGCCTGTGGAACAAGCTTTGTTTTGGTACCATATACCGCATACTTTTTCATAACTTATTTTAAGCCAGTGCTTGAATACAATCTTACCTGGTGGTAAGTGTTGATGAAGGCTTAGATAGATAATAAACCGTACTGTCTTATTGTATAAACTTATTCACTCTTGCCTTGAATACACCCAGATTGTAATCGGACAGAAAGACAAACGTTGGCAAATTATTCTACTCTTTTGCTATACACCTTACGAACGGCGAAGCAAACCGTTTGATCAAATGCGTGGAATATCGACAACAAAGGGGTGAAAATTCGCTGACCGCCTGATTGTCCGATGGTAGAAAGGGGAGGAAGGATTCAAGGAATGTAAATACTGCGCACACTCCACCGAAATGCACCCCTTAGATTTCTATAGAAATATCGAGAGGCTGGCTACATTGCGCCTATGCCCGAGGTTGTCAAGATTAATTTTAACTAAATTAAGGTCACCATTATATCTCTAAGCACTCTCAATCTACTGAGTCAATACGCTGTTAAATGGCATTTAGCTGCAAGTACCATCATCCTTGCAAGCACACTTAGTTTTCTTGCGTTGCTTAGGTCTTTGCTTTGGTCCTGTATTCAATGAACTGCCCAATGTTGTTAACACAACCCCTAACAACTAAAGGCGGCCTGTGTACTTCAAAGATACAACCAAAGAAATGGTAGCCAGGGAGTGCGGACTGAAGAAACATGCTTGGGTTTCGGAGGCGTTGAATTTCACCAGATTGGCATCGTCCCATTCGGAGACTGCCTGCAGTGAGAGATTCACAATCTCAGCCTTGGTTTGTCTTTCATGGTGACAAAATATCTCCTCCCTCGGACTGGGCTTGATCCTGATTGACCCAATTATTCGGCTTGCATCTCTCCACAACTGTGGTATCGATTGAATGCCCATAGATACCGGACAGATCATTATATTCTCTATATGTTCTGGAATTTTCATAAGGAACGTAATCGCGGTCCCTCTATCACTATCCTGTAAATTCAGCCCGTCCTGGATTTTTCTTTTTTATAGAATTGGGTGACAAACGAGCACACAGTCCACCTGATGGTAAGTGGTTGCTGTGACCCATAGACATCTACATCTATCTTCAATAAAGAATCAAAATGCAGATGCGTTGTCACCCGTGAGGACTATGATGGAATGCCTCTTTTCCAGTAACAAGGGTCTCCGGTTCTCTATACTCACCATACGAAACACAGCAGTGTTAAGCTGCTGTTTTACGCTGGTATTCTGTGATCCTTCCCCGGTCGAGCCGACCCATTCGTACTACAACTATACTACTAATATAGCTGCAGCATGGCTCTATCGCGTATAAAATGGAAATGTCAAGAACCTTCAAAAACCAATGATTTGAGACCAAGGGACGTCTACCCTGTTAACCCGTGATTCCAATGGCTTCGTTATTGGTAGGGAATCATCAGTACCAGGAGAGCCGTAACGAGGCAAGTTAGTACTCCGGCCCTGCTATAGCAGTTTGTTGGCAACGTACAATTATTTTTAGAATAAAATATTGTTATAGATGGGCTCCCCCGAGAGATTGCCAGGTCTCCCCCAGAGATTATCAGGTCTCTTCTAGAGATTGCTAGGTCTCCCCCACTGAGCCACTTGTATCCAACAAATTGTCGGTCGGCTACTAAGTCGCTGCAAATCGTAAGCGCTAACGCTGGGTCTCAGACCTGTAATGAAATCCTAAAAGGCTCCTGTTAGAATCCACGGGGGTCTCCGTACCGAGCGGTGATGGAAAAACTCCGGCACTGGACGCCCCTGGTCCCTGGAAATCTAAAGCCGAATCAGTTGGACCGGGTGGTCGGCACTATCAGTCCAGTCTCATAGTGAGATAAGATAAAGATAATGATGATGTGATTCGAGGCAGCTGAAATTCTGACTCGCTTTTCACCGCTGGATATACTGGCGGAAATAGATGTGTGTGTATGATGACCAATCCTGCCACTTTTCGAGGCCTGGATGCAGCGACGAAGTAAAAGACTATCGACTTACACAGATAATTTACCTGACGTGTTTGTTTCGGTGATTATTTGTGTAGGAGCATAATACAAGAAAATAATAGTTACACGTAAATCTTATAGATTTTTATTCATGCATAAATCCAAAAAATTATCCAAAAAAACTGATTAGTTTCAACGTTAGAAGCGATTACGGGCTGGACGTGATTAGTGATTCCCACTGAGACAGCATGTTCGATTTGCGTCGTCCATTGCTAGTTGAGGATTAAGCTGCGTTTTGCTCTGTATTGTATCGTATTAAACAGATTATAAATCCTGAATTTAAACTGAAATAAAATTTAAACGACGTTTTAAAAGAATACTTAATTAATGGTATAATGAATATTTTTAAAATATCACCATTATTGAACTTTAGATAGATTGCGTTACATCCATTCAGAATTGCTGAATTTAAATTCTAAAGTCTGGTGATAAAAAGCTGTGACTAGTGCGAGAGATCAGCTTTGATTAGATTATCTTAATTTTCAAATCGCGCAATATGTATTCACTTATTATCATATTTATCAAGGCTATGTCTATGTAATACATAACGAAATATTTTTATTTAAAGGAACTCTTCAATATTCTAATGTAACATAAATATTACATTTAATATCGTACAGTAATAACAGTAGAAGCTGATCGAAATGGCGAACAGTGGGAATACCATTCACAAATTTTCACAGGGAGCATAGTTACCAAAACCTGTTAAGCTCTAAGATGTTGGCTTTTTAATAACTAAGGGAACGTCGGCGGTTCTTCGTAAACTTGAAATTAACTTGGTGCCCACGGGAGAGATATGCACTCCGCCATGAACACGCAGCCACGTACTAGTTCAGTTGTTACAGACTTTAATAACATTTTAATATGAAATTATGCTCTAACAAAATTAAAGTTAATTAAGGTTTCCGAGGCTTTTTTGTTTTTTTGTTGAATATTAAAATATGTATTTATATAATTGCATAATACATGTAAATTGTATTGCATATTCAAGATAATTGCGCATTTCCTTAGAATAAATTCAAACGCAATCTTAGTACAAACCATTCCCATAAAATAAAGTAAAGTGCTAGTTATAAAGTATCGGAAGCGAAGAAATGTAGTAAATAAAATGCTGGTGTGGGAAGAGGAATAATTCAACGTTGTTTCGAATCACGACGTGGCAGATCGGATGCATATTATCATATCTACATTTTACGGGTAAATTTATGCGTGTTATCATTTTTACGAGTTGCCCGCGGTGAACACTCGTAACTTGTCAGATCGTTCCGCGAGGTCGAGGGACGATTGGAATTCTTTATGCTGTTCTATCCATTTATGAATCCTTTAGCTTAAATTTGATAATTTTTTATACTTTATGATCTTTTACTTTATAATTTGATCATTCAAATCAACATTTGTTAAAAAAAAATTTCTTGTTTAATTTAGGTACATGAAACCAAGTAAATTAGCAAAAAACCAGCCAAATGCGTGTCGGGCCACGCACAATGTAGAGGTAGGGTTCCGTAGTTACCCGTCACTATACGTGAACTTAGAAGGGGCCTTCTTCTATCAAATCATTCACATGCCAAGTCCGTACAAAAATGGTTATAGTTCCCTATCCATCTCTTAGTAACGAACCTTCCCGTAAACCACCACTGCAACTATCCCCTCGAAACTGTAACCCTATAATAACTACTAACCAAAAAATAAGCGAAAATGGTATGTCAGGAACGGTCTCGTAAAAGGCCGGCTTTTCGACATTTTGGCAAAATTGACTTTGAAACAATATTAAAATGTTGAAGAAAAACTCTATTTACTGAACTTGTCGGTATTTTTCTATTTTCGTTTTCGAGATACTGAGCTTATAAAATAACGTAATAAAACTTATTATCATTTTAATCTAATTTTGAATAACGTAAAATGACATCAATAGTCTTAAAATAACTTATTTTTTTATTATTTTCTATGTAAACGTATAGGTAGTATTCTTTATCATCATCATCATTACAGCCCTTCACAAGTCCACTGCTGAACATATGCCTCCCCCAAGGAATGCCACAAAGCACGGTCCTGAGCCACCTGCATCCATCGACTTCCTGTCTTACCAGGTCGTCACTCCATCTAGTGGGGGGTCGCCCTAAACTTCGCCTACCGGTACGAGACTGCCACTCGAGAACCTTTCTTCCCCATCGGTTGTCGGTTCTTCGAGCTATATGGCCGGCCCATTGCCACTTCAGCTTACTAATCCGTTGGATTAGTAAACTGAAGTGAAGTAGAAGTGAAAATAGTATTATTCCATTTTAATTAATATGTGTTTTAGTTTATACAGCAGTAAACTAATAAGAATAAGCTAAAATACCGTATGTTAACATTTGTCACAATTAAGTCAGTTACATTGATGAATAAAATCTAAGTTGTTCGAGTCTAAACAACGGTCTCTCCACACCTCCAGCCCTCACCACACTACTAAAGGTTAGCTGGCAGAGAATGCCTTTTCGGCATAAAGTTCGTTGTACCAATTTTTTTTTGTTTGAGTGCAATAAAGAATTTCTATCTATCTATCTATCTCTTGGTGATCGATCCTCTATGCCTACCCCGCAAAAGAAAAAACCAAAAAGCTATATATTCGTGTTATATATATATATATATATATATGTGTGTGTAAATATATATAAGTGTATAAGTTGCTTTCTTACACTACTATCACGCATACTTTTAACATTTCCAAAAACAGCGGTTTAGTTGGCAGAGGGGGAGGGGGGGGGCATATGACTCTAATAAAATACCACTTTAAAGTTAAATATATCGCAAACGGACCCTTGAATGAAAATACCTATCCAACGATGGAGTAGACCGGTAAAAAATATCACCTGCTTTCTAAAAAAAATTTGTAGGCGTGTTCAATATAGCGAACTTCTTTTTTTTTAAATAAAGTGCCTGATTAAAGGATTATTCTGATAGAGTAAATTAAGTAGATTTCTACCTTTATTTATTTTATAGAATTAAACTAACTCTAGTAGTATCAAAAAACTATTGTGCATTTTACACTAAAGTATTACTATTAATACATTACATTAAGTATTACTATTATACACTATTGAATTTACAATACAAAACTATTTTAGATCTTTTTTAATTTAAATTCAAACAAAATATTTTTTTAAACTTTAATTTCTATTTCAGCTAATTCTTGATTAGGATGTTGAGTTGGATTAGAAATAATTACGCAAAAACTATGCCAAATTACTGCTGTGTAGCACCTAGGATCTCTGAGAAATGAATGGCGAAACTATAAGGTTTCCTTCTTATTTAACTACGGAACCCTAAAAAGGCTTCAATAAATAAATTTAAGCATATAAGGCGTTTTTCATATAAATATCAAAGAATTCTTCTTCTCCTGTTTGATTGGATTTACCTAAATTGTCATGTATAGCAGCCGCATTGAAGAAAACAGTACCAAACGTCTCGCACCATTGACGCTGTAGTCCGTCGCTGGTCTAGATATTTTATATCTGGCGTAAGCGAGATGGTGGTATCCCTCTATCGGAAGTTTCCCATAATAGCTTCATACGACACTCATGGGCCGAAATGAATAGACAAAATCAAAGAAACAAATAATATTATATCTATACTTAAAAAATTAGTGTTTTTATATTTGAAACTTTAAAAGAGCTTTAAACACAAGTATATAAACAGTGCTTTTGAATACATAGTACATAGTAAGCTCTACTATGCTGCGGCACTATTATGCGCAGCAGTTCCATTATGATGGCAGCATGAGTCAAAATATAAAAAAGTCTTTAAAAGTCTTCTGTAAATACATTTTAGTTACCTTTAAACCATTAAAAATCATATACATACATAATTAAATTATAACCTCCTAAAAAGTGGTAGGTAAAACAATAGCAAAATTATAGTACCTACTATCTAAAAATAAAACCCCAATGCTAAATAACTGGTTTCTTGTTGAAATAAGTTAATGCTTTGATAGAAAATAGAAATATACGAATTTTTAAGACCCGATTGGAGTATGTTAAAATTAGGAATTAGGAAAACTTAATTCCATGCGTAATAATGCATAAAGTTCAAAAATAACTGGATAAACTAAAAAAGCAACTTTGGAAATAATGTACTAGCAAACCCGCCACGGCCTTCCACATGCGGTCTTAACTATTAAAATAATTACCTTTGCATACACGCGTATAAAGTGGACGTTGCAGTACTTTTTAACTTTTTTAAACCTCTGCAAATCTACTTATAAGTAACTATTAAGTAAAAAGAAAACATTCGGACAAGAGTTGTGTTGAGATAAGAAACGCGAATCATAATAATGGACTCGATATAAAATATCATAAAAATGGCATTAAATCGCTATTTACATCAGTTCATAACAAAACCGTGAAAATGAAACGGCTTATTATTTGTAAATCATCTAACTAAAAAAATAAACAAAATTGATCAGTTCAAGTATACTCATGGTCTAGAGACTTCTTTGAGGTTGATTTTTCTTAAAATTTTATCAATTTAGCATTAATTTGCTGGACAATTGTGGGGAGGGAAGTAACGTTTTCATACCTTCACACCGTACGACTTTCCAACTGGGGTCATCACAAAAAGATTTTCTTTGCAAGTATTCCAATCTACGTGTATCCTCGTCGTATACGTCCTACTAAGTAGATTAGACCATGAGAGAATAATTAAACACTCAGCTCTGGATCTGTATGGCTTAGAGTTTGGCTATGTGCCTTATTACTGATCATACAAAAATATTTTTAAGGGTTTGTAGATAGGCCGATTTGTCATAATGGTACTAGAGGTACCAAAACAGTTTCACGTGCTTCACACCCAGTATGCTAATTGCACACTTTTACCGGGTTTAAAATTTGATTTAAATTAGAGTGTATATGAGAAACTGCCTTTTAATTGTTTATAATGTTTGTTCGGTGAAGATCAGGATAGTTGGAGCATTTAAAAAATCAGTTATAAATATAGGATATGTATGCGTATATATGTGTGCCAGTATTGCGCCAAATGGAATTCTGTAGACTCTGCCTAACCTTTTGTGTGACAGGCGTGAGAGTATATATATATATATATATATATATATATATATATATATACACGTGTACATGTACATATAAGCGTATGAGCTATTAATATTAGTTAATTTATTCGTAACTAAATACCTATATGGCGCTGTTTTGAAAGACGTACAACGTCGGCGTAGTTTTGAACTACGAGTACGTCACAACAGTGAATATTATATTTTAAAGAAGTAAACTATACAATAAGAGTTCTGGGTCATTCTATATCATTCTATATTTTATAATGATTGGCGATCTGCCCTGGCTTCGCACGGGTGATTTCTGAAACTCGACAACAGCGTCACCTACCGAGAAAACTTATGAATCTAAACCATCCAGAGACCCACTCAAACACACACAAAAAAATTCATCAATATTTTCATACATGCGGCAATTGGTATTTATTTATATAGATATCATGCCTTTATAAAAACTGACTTCCAAAGAAAGGAAAACATAGCCCTCGTATTTTACAGTTCCGCAATCGGTTAAAAAGTATAAGTTGCCCTGAGTCACCTACTAGATGGTAGGACTTTTTTCCTGCCTAGCAGTTTTTCTAGATAGTAACCGGCTCCTTAAATATTTCTGCCACCAAATAGCAGTACTTATACTGCTGTGTTCCTGTCTGCAGGGTAAAGAGAGTAAGTATGTTTACAGGCTGTGAGGCATTCTAACTTAGTCGTCAGAGGTGACAACGCACCTGTAGCCTTCTTTGTTTAAAGTTGGCTGCAGGTGTCCATGGGATACAGTAGCCACTTACCACAGGGTGGACTGTAAGTTCGTTTGTCATTTCAGTTTTATAAAAAAAAAACATACCAACTTACGTGGAAATACGTCTGGTATTTTAGCGTGAATCGAGAATATACGGACAGACAGACCGACAAAAAGACCACTCATTCAGCCTTTAATTAGCATCCTTTAATTAGCCCCTAGACTTGTTTTAGTATGGAATAAAATCATTTCTTAACTTAAAACAAAAAAGACAAGCTTGCAGTATGATTAGTGCCGAAGATGTAATCAAGATCTCGAAACCATCAAACCCATAACGGATGACTGCCATGTCATTGTTGGTACATAGAATACAGGAGCTTGCAATGAACTACGGCTTTGTACTAGGAACCGGAAATACAATTCACTTACTTACTATTACTAGTCCTGGAAAACTAGTCCATCTAACTTTAATAGGATAGGTCGCTTCTTACTGAACGGTTCTAGAATTTAATCGACCGGACCGTTTATTAGACCGATTATTATATTGGTGGAGAAAGAACAGAAGCGAACGTTCTCGCTGTACATCAGGGTTCCAAGCTTTACAATATTCAGCAGCATACAACTAAAAAGATACCAACGGCGGATGGCGGCAACACCAGGTCGTGATTATTCCGCTAATTCTACGACCGAGAGTCAGCAAAGCTGGGAATTTCGGTGAAGGTAAGAAACAAAATACAAAAATGTGTTATTATAGATAAGACGGTGATTGTTTCCTGTCATCTTTCTACACATAGCGTTTGTTTACAAGCGATGCTATCTTTAATATCTTGAAAAGGAGAATTACGTATAATAATGTAAACGTAGATGTAAGATATTTAATGTGATACACAGTTAACGTTTTTGTTGTGTATTCTTGTCATTAAGTGGCATTAAAAAAAATACTAAATCATATACATAATGATGGAATATATTTTACAATAATTTGGTATGTAAAGAAAATAATAGCAAGCACCCGGCGGGGAGGGGGACTGAGGTGTTTGACCTCCCGATGTCATAGTTCGCTATTGAATATTAATTTTTGGTCCGATTTACGCAGAACGAGCTTACAGTATCTTGAAGCCTTTCAGTGGTATGCTTGGATTTGGATTTAATTTTATTAATAATAGGATCCCAAGCAGACGGTAGCATCCATCCATCTTCTCTATTGAAATTATGATGATTTCAATAGCCTCGCGAATCATCCTTGGTAGGAATCAGTGTTCTTATGCGAGAATTTGATGTCTATCTAAATTGATGTAATGGCGGGGACGATCTTGAACATGTTCAGACTGCAGACATTCTGGAGCGTCGGCGCTTCACGTCAACTATATGTTCTTTTACGCGGGTTTTCATAGATATTTCTGTTTGTCCTACGTAAGAGAGACCACATTCACAATCAAGCTTGTACACTTCTGGATCTTGTAATATTAGGGATGTTACACTTGAATGATGGTAAACATTGACCAATCTCATCGGCGGCATGTAGTAGGTTTTAATGGAAGCTCGCTTCGAGATGTAATCAATCTTGTCTGTGATTCCTCTGACATGTAGTTGTACAGCAGGTACACGCTCGACTGTGGTCGGCTTCACTCGGTCACTGTGACGTAGGCGCGGGACCCGAAGCTTGTTGTCTTGCAATAATTGCTTGACGTGCTGAAGCTCGGCGGCCAGATGTTTTCTGTCACAGATTCCTTGTGCTCTCTGAAACTAAGATATTTCCATGGTAGCTACTCCGTTTAAATTGGTTTAGTGGCTTTTATGAAAAAAAAAAAAAACAAATTCCTTCGGAGAAATGACAATACGAAATATATTAACAATAAATTGTCCAGTTTCAGTAATGTGTATTTATTTTTACACTTAAACTTACTTTTGTCACCCCTTTCCATTAGTATCGATTGTGTGGTTATGGAAGCAAATTGCCGGTATTATTTTGGGTTAGCACATTGCATGTAGCCCTTAGGACACGTGCTGACTCCCACGTCTAATAATGTGTACTTCGATTGCCATTTAAAGTGAAAGTGAAGAGCGTCCATTTAAGCATTTATTTCTCATAAAAAACGAGAACCGATTCCTGTTACCGAGGCTCTCTGTCGCAGACCACAAAAAGGTCATTTTGAGATATTGATGTTTGAAATTATCGGCTAGCGGATATCTTTTATTTAAAACCCGTCACAACGTTACATAGAGACTCGCCTCCAAAGACTGCCACTAAAGATAGTACGAGTCATCTGCATCCATCCATATAACAATTTTTATATCATCGCCATCAACACCTGGGAGTAAACCTTTTTCTAAGTGCTACTTAACCTGATCAGTAGCTTAACACATTTAATTCTACCAGCCTATATTACGTTTACCTAAATTTGGTAACCCCTACTCTATGTGTGATGTGACCAGCCCATTGTCACTTCAGTTTACGAACAAGAATATCGGCGTGTTTAGGTTTCCTATTATTAACTTTCTAGTTAACCGGATTCACCAATTACTTTACCGTATAAACCCAGAGTATTGCAAATTATTTTATTGCGCGCCGAGTAATTATGAGTTTGTACAGTCTGTGGTGATGTAATGGCCTTATATGTGATTATAGGCAGGCACACAATGGCTTCAAACTCTTTAACTAGTTCCCATTGGACTTTTGAAAATGGGCGACTAGACAACCTAATCGGGTCATCCTAGTTGAGGATGTGCATAAGTGAATCTTATTGTCGTCTTCTTCCTCGCGGGTACTTCCACCAAAACGTATTTATTTCATTGGTTTTAAAATGTTGGTAAATATAATGTCATTAAGAGTTCTTGAATTTTTCTTAAAGTTCGTGGTATATTATCGATCTTTATATAGTTATGACACATTTTATTAAACACTTAAAATCCAACAGACATAAAACGTGTCCCCTTTTTCCAAATTTTCATAGTTCAAAGTTGTGATTAAAAACAACCGCTGTCAGTAATTAGCAGCACGTGCGCTACAGTGGTCACCACTCGGCAATGATTTGGGGACAGTGCTGTTTCCGGTCACGAGCACGCGATTTATCCACACAACAGTTAGGGATTGCACACATTTGGTTTACATTAATAATAACTTGAAACTAAAATACTACCAATCTTTTTATTTTGTCTCAAAAGTATAAAATAGTGTTAAGGCATACTAATATAGTTAAAATACCCTTCTTTCATGATATGATCACGGTACGAAGTTTTCAATCTTTGGCCAAACTTTATTCGACAACATGTCAATAAAGCCAATAAGCTCGTTTGAAATTTCTTAAGTAGTAAGTGAACACAATTTATCGATTTGAGACGGCCTTTGCTACCCCATACGTCAGTTTACAACCGATATTGATAGTCGGTGACAGGAGCCTCACTGACGTCCCCCACGTCAGCTTTACAGCACCTAATTTTTCTCTACTCGTACAAGAATCAAGCCATATTCGACTCTATTTCTGTTCATTACGGTTAATGTTGTCTTTTGTACATGGCATACGACAAGTTGTAAGTGTAAACGAAACTTACGCGACATCCAAGAAAATATTTCCTTTGATAAAACGTGCTGAGGTTTTCCCTAGTCGGAGGCTTAGGCGGATTATTTTTTTTTCTCTCTCTCAAATACGACCTTTTCATAAATGTCAGGGATCGATTCGGTCAAAAGATTTGGTTTCTAAATCCAGTTTCATCCAGTTCATTGACGTTTATTCACATTGAAACTTATCGTTGTATTTCATGTTATCCTTATATAATATACCTAATTGTTTGTTTGTCTGTAACTCTTAATGTTGTTTGTGTGTAGTAGTGTAACTTCTGAACGACTTTAGATTACTATTACTTTAGAACATAAATTTAGTGTCGTCACGGACGTAAAAAAATATTTACGTTTGTAAGTTGTTTAGAGACAGATGGTTCACAGTTGGAGCTAGGATATAAAAGGTGACGCTGTGTAATTATAATTAAGAAAAAAATGACTCATATTCATAATATGTGTTGCTTAAGTGCCGAAAAAGAAAATCACAAAATCTGGACCCGATATGCTGCGATGCGTCCGAGTTATTAAATTAATAAATTTTATATTTGCAGTATAAAAAGACCGGAGTGAAAGTTATCGCTTCACCTGCCTTAAAAGGCAGAAACAACGTCTGCCGTACCAGCTTATACTGTATAAAATACAATGTTATTTATAATAGTAAAGGTATTAACTTTATTAAAATTTACTTCTTTACATAACGTAGTTTATTATACATAAGAGTAGAAGCCCTTCGCGGTATAGTGCCAAGAACTCTAGCTGTCTTTTATTGAATAGCTAATAATTAGCCTTTTGTGCAAGAAAACAACCAATCTTTAATGTTAAATCAATATATTAAAATTTATAAGAAGTCGGAGAAAAGTAATGATTTTATATAATTTATCATTTTACTGGTTAGTATGGTTTGGCTGTATGGTATTCTGCAATATTAATGTAATAAAGTGAATAAAATTTCAAACAAAATTACTTAAACAACCGCGGTGTAGTCAGGTAGTTCGTGAAACACTAAAGTAGTCTAGCACTTGTGATAAAACTTTAATACAATTCACCGACCGTTGACGACCACTGCATTTATGTGTACCGCAACGGAAGTGTGTAGTTAAAACAAGATGGCGGACGGGTGCGGTCACGTGACCACGTCGGATTCACCCCGACTTCCGGCGCTCGTTCACAAACATGTCAAGTGTATTGCGGGTAGTTTGATAATTATCGGCGTCATTACTTCCACCCCTAATGTTTTTATGAGTGTTATTTTATATTGGTGCATCTGTTATGATTTTGTAGCGCGATGAGTTACAACACCCCAGTTCAAGGTTCACGAGAAATACCTTCTTGATCTTTTAAAGCTTTTTTTAAAGTTTAATAAATTATGAAGAGGTAGAGACACCGTATTGTGTTATACTCGTACTCGTAAATAAAAGAGGGACACAAACTAACACATCACCTTAACATGCCCTCTAACCTCGTAGATAAAAAACAACGTATTAAAACTGCACCAAATACTTAACATATCAATTACCTTAAAATATCAAAGAACTTATAAGAACTAGGGTGAACAAGTTCATCTAACTGCTAATTATATTGTCGAGAATAGTGTTTTTCTTAAATGTACGAGTATAATTTATGTTATTAATAAGATTCATATTTTTATTAATTTATGTTATTTTTATAATTCATAACATTTTTATCTATATTTTTATCTATAAATAATAATCCTAGAGCATATTCATATTATGCATTTATTTTTAAATTTATTTCTTTTGTACGTGATAGAGCCACGTTGCAGCGTATTATGACTACAGTGTGAATAGGACGGCTTGACCTGGAAAGACATACAGAAGTAAGCGTGGTTCTTTTCCAGTAAGTATTCTTACTAGCATAAAATAAATCTCGTAAAATAAGTAAAGACCGGAGGTCTTTTTTACTCTATGAGGCATTTCATTATTTTGTTTAGTGGTGACAAAGCATTTGCATTTAGATTGTTAATAGAGGGTAAATGTAGGTTTCTATAGGTTATGTTAACAATTACTATTAGGTCGACCTCTAAAAGTTCCGTCAGTATAGGTAAAGCTTGGGCGGTTAGCGGTTACCACTAACGATTTTTTACTATCATAATTATTAATTAAGTTAATTTTCAACTCCAATTATTACTATACATCGATAAAAGTTGGAGTATGAAATTACTTTTATTAATTTGTATCACAGATTTTGAGGTGTTTTATTCATATGATTTATGTATCTTCTAGCACATTACCTTTCCAATATTCAGAATTGTCGATGTAGATGTACGATACACGCGAAATGCCTGTACACTGAAGGAGTGTGAATTGGAATCGGTTCTCTGAAATTGAGTTTCGGAATAGGTTTTAAGTGTGATCTGCAACTTGCATTAGGGGAATGAACATAGGAGAATCGATCATGAAGATGCGGCAGTGAAATTATACTGTATAAGATATTAAAGAGGAGGCAAATGATTCGGGTATTCTTGCGAATTCGGAATGGAAGTTACTTTAATTGCTTGCAGAAAAAAGAGACGTCGTCATATTTTTACTCCAAAAATGTAAGAATACATTATTTTAATTATTCCTTTGTCATGTACAAATAAAACATTATATCGTCTAGAATCATAAAGATTGGTGTGTGGAAAAAAAATTGATTGGAAAGCAAAATAAATTTTCCTACTAATTGGCAAAATCGAAAGGGAAGAAAATATTAGTAAAGCAAGTAAGCTCATTGCTTATGTTTCCTTTTTTTATTTTTGAAAAGGTCATGTAATTAAGACTATTCATTAGAAATATCAGAACTTTATTCAATGCGCAAATCGCTGAATTTGCCATAGACCCCATAACATACAGTTATTAAGACGGAAAATCAAAAGAGAGTGAAAACACCACATTCAGTAACATCCGTTAAGTTACCCCAATCAGGAAGTTTTAGTTGTCAGAGCGAAGCGATTGGGAACGATCGTCAAGATAGAAATCTAACCATTTAATGGTAGAAGAAGACAAGTATCATTATACGTATAGTATATCATGCGCGGTCCTAAGCGGAGGCTCACAGGGACATGAACCCCCCCCCCCCTCCCTCCAAATTGAAAAACACACGGCAAATTGAAAAATCTTCTAAAAAATTATAAAATAAAAAAAAATCTGCCCATAGCCGCGATGCATTTTATGTTTTGCTGACATCTAAGGGTACTTTTATGAAATACGATGTTCATAACAAGCTAGAATATACAAAAGAAGATCTTCTTAATGTGGATAAAGTATCAGAATGTTATTCCCATTTCTTGAGCGTTCCTACTGCCACTCTCGTTACAGAGTATCAGCTATGGATTTCTTCAAAGTAGAAACGGGAGCTCAAAGAAAATACTGATACAAAATTTTCTAAGTGTGTGGTTTCTACAATCGAAGTTTGCGACGATGATCTCTACCCGAATATAAAGACCGCTGAAAATTCTGGCAACTCTTCCTATAAGCGGTGCGACATCAGAGAAATAATTTTTTACGCTAAGGCGCGTAAAAACTTGGTTCAGACGTCTCAAATATTATCACCCGATTTGCCAATAAATATAGAACACTTCTATTTGTTTTATAATGTGTGCAATAAAATAGTGTATTGTGGAATAAAGTCTAATTTACTCGACATATTTTATTATTAGTGAACCCCTCCAAAATTGCAAGCTGCGACCGCGCCTTAACCAGGAGAGCAGTGATTTGTATTGTATTGTATTATGACTAGATCAAAAACCACCATGAAAAGTACTTTATATATTGTTACAGTTAGGAATCTTGAGGCTTACCTACAAAGCTGAGAACAGAAGTTACGATACTCATTACAGGCTGTACGATTGAGATTTTTGAATGCATAATATTACCATTTTCCCTTACCAGAACACGGTTATTTAATTATCAAGGTGCACAACGTGCAGGTGAGGTTGCCAAAAATTAAACGTATGTGTAAATAGGAAAAAAACTAAGGGGAAACCGACTTTAATATTATTACGTAATAAGTATATTGGCTTGATGCTGGAGCTAATCGAGCTTGATGTCATTTAGATTGTTCTCTATGTCAGAATTATTTTCGTAATGATCGGATCGATCACAGCAAATCACGGAAATAAAATATTCATTCAGTTTATTAAAAACGATTGTTTTGCGTTTATACTCGAAGATTTTGGATTGTCATACCTTTCAAGTCAATAGCATATATTGTGGCAATCTACGGCCTATGTTCAGCCAATCTATGGCCTATGTTTATGTTAACTATAAAAATTATTGTTTTTCTATGCGTTTATATTACAATGAATTTTAAAGAATGAAAAGTTTTTATATAAACAATTAATTTTATAGATTTTTAAAGCTAGCAAGCAGCTTAAGCATAATTATGATCCTTTAACATTCACTGTGCCTCAAAAAGACATATTTATATATACTTCATTGTTCAGTTTCGGAGAAAAATTAAAGTAACGGACTAGCATTCCTTTAAGGTGAAGGTAGGTAACTAGTTTCTAGAAATTTGTCCATCTCTCATATTAAGTTACAGCCTGCTGTAGACTAGAATAGTGGTGAGAGCATAGAAGAAGCAATAACTAGTGTATGGCATTCACTTTGCGAATTAAACAAAACAAATAAACAATTAAACGCGGCCATCATTCGTGCTACAAATTATCCTGCGAAGAGTAACATTATATAATAATTTTACTTACAACAATTTTCTCTTTAGTTATGCATGTCATGTTAATGAAAAAAAGCCTATAAAATGTATTAAGAAAGGATGATGAAAAAAGTATTTGTAATATCAACTTACTTTTTATATATAAAAGTATGTAAATAAGTTACTTATCCAAAACTTTTCTCCTTTATATAATATTTAATCCTTATATTTATGTCAATACTACATATTTAATGAATCTATTAATAGCTATATATTTTTTGTGTGTATATTTGATGGTTATTATATGATATTCTTAATGTATATATGATATTTTAATGATATATATGATATTTTTAATGGTATATTCCATTCCTGTGTTGTACGCATTACGAACAACGAAGCAAACCGGTTTGGTTCGAATGCGTGATAAGTCGACAATGTGGAGACTGGCCGAGGGTCTGGTTGTCTTATGGCGGAAAGTAGAGGGAGGAATTAAGTTTATTTTTATACTATTTTATAGTTCCCTATGCCTCGAGTGCTTTACAGCTTCACCGTGACCATTGGTGGTGTAAAGTGGTGTAAAATAGTAAATGGAAATTAAAATAATTTAAAACTGAATGCAATAAAGTCCGTAACATTAATTTGGTTAAATACGAAATTGGAAATTAAACACTCTTTTTTTCGCAAATGAGAAAAATCTTATGTATGCCCAAAACATATACGGAAAATAAAACCCAGGGGTATTTGATGGTTTGATCATGAAAGTAGTTTAACAGTAAAAACTGCACCTCTCCAAAGCCAATAATTGCATTAAATTAATCACCGTTACGTTTCGAATCCCCCTGTCTCCTCTCAAAGGACACTAAAATAAAAAGCCGCCAAAATGCCGTGAGTCTGGCTGTCAGTCCGTCTGTGTCAATCAATTAGACTGGCGTAGAGCGCAGACTGGCACGCAGCGTCAAATCTGTGACTCCGCCCAATATTGATCAGTCCCGCCCAGTTGCGCTGAAATTCGTAGTGCGCCGTTTTGCCTCCATCTACTCTATCGTTAGTTACCCTGTTAAGAGGTAGCACGTTGCGATGTATTGTGTGGAATGCATGAAATGAATGCAATTTCTAGGATTTTCGGTCAGACAATGAAGTGGAAATCCACAATGCAGTTTAGCGAAGTGGAAAAAATTAATTATTCATGATACACCGCATCTAAAACGCTAATTTAGTGACGTAAAACATCATTGCATAGTGAAGTCCTGAAACTAAAGAACACTCGTAATCAAATTCTTATCAGTTAGAGTGATTCTATTTGCTACAGTTTATTGAAAAGATTATTTAAAACTGGAATTCGCTTTTGGAAGCTAAGTCCCGAAATCAATTAATTTTTTTTTAGGTTCATTTAGTAAATAATTTTTCGTAAGAAAAAAAAACAACGGAATACTTTCTCTTCAAATTATTAACTAACAAATTATCCTTACCTATATAGCGTCTTAAAATCCTGCCTCCATTCGCAATAACAATTAACTGTTAACGGTTATTGTAACAGCCTGCTGCTAATGTAGCGCATTATTTGCTGACGTTGCGCCTTCCCATTAGGGTCGCCATTCACGACACGACCGTACAGCAAATGGAATAATTGAACCAATTCATAGGTGTATTTGTATATTATAGATCTAGAGATACTTATATGTATGTAATGATTCGTTTATTTCCTGACTACAATGTAGTAACGTTATCTACGGCAAATTAATTTAGGTTAAGCTTTTGACGCCAAGTAAGCATGTTTCGCAATTTTGATGCTACTTCCCGTCGCTGATCAGTATATTTTACATCCAGCGTAAACGATTTGCTATACCGCCATCTATCGGAAGCCATAAGATTTTTCTGGCATTTTCCATATTTCCCCGTAACAACACCCATGGGAAGAAACAGCATGTTAGTATTGTGAAAGGTGAATATCAAAACTATTTATTTATTATATGCATTGACTTTCGTCAATCAATATGGATGTCAAAAGCAACGTGTCCTCCACTGATTACAGGACGCCAGACCTTGTCATGAAACAGTTGAAAGTGTAAAGGAGTGGTGAAAAGAGCAGACCTGCTGGTGAACATCAATCACGTTACTCGAAACCCATATCTCGTTCTCGCTCTTCTTGAGTCTAATGTTAGCAGAGGGTAAGAATCGTTTAAGAAGAGCATGACGTGTCTACTTTGTTACTACGTTTTAGCGATAGGTGATACAGTAAAGCCGTTTATACTTGCCTCCAAACCACGTCTTCTCACAACTCCGGATTTTTGTATTCCTTCCTTTCGATTGACTTCACTTCAGTGAAGACAGGATAAAGTTTGAGATACTTGAAACGGTTATTACATCACTGCCTTAGGATATTCAAGATCGTTCCTTAGTCGACTTATATAACGCCAACGTGTCATCATCATCATTATTACAGCCCTTCACAAGTTCAGTGCTAAACATAGGCCTCATCCAAGGAATGCCACAAACCACCGTCCTGAGCTACGTGCATACATCGACTTCCTGCATATCTTACCAGGTCATCACTCAATCTAGTGGGGGTCCGCTCTACACTTCACTTACCAGTACGATGCTGCCACTCGAGAATCTTTCTTCCCCATCGGCAATAGGTAATGGTAGGAAATTGAATATTTTTATATAACCATTAAACATTCTTACTTAAGCGTATAAATATTAATGCCTTAAGATGTATTAAGCATCGAAAATTTCCCGCGTTTCTAGCTTCACAAAACATTTTATTTTATCCCCACCATTAAAAGTCATAAGCGTTACAGTATCTATAAAACTAAGTACATTTAATTTACCATCAAACCGGGACGGTTGTGGTCGTAACGTGAATGGCATGTTGCTAATGAAACCCGTTAATGGTTATTACTACATCCTCATTGATTACTAACGTTTGCAAGGGTTTTCTATGTGGAATCGATTTACGGAACACTAAAGAGTATTATGTATGTTATATATATTTAACATGTTTTAGTTTTATTTTAACGTTCTTTTACAAATATATTAGAATGTTATTTTTGTTAATCATAAAAAATCATTGTAAATTAATGTATTCAATTAAAATTAAACAAAGTTTTAATATTTCTCGTTTTGTTAAATACAAAACATTGATATTTATAATTATTTTGTAAAAAAAATATGCGTGAGTGTTGTGGAACACTCGGTTGGGACGAAGTTCCTTTCGTAGTATATTATTATTGATAAACGTATTATATTATTGATTAACAAATACAAATAAATAAATTACTAGCGTCTATTAAAATGAAGCGTCATTTAAAATAAAATAATATTTCTTTCAAGGCAAGATAAGAAAAAGTGCGAGGGAGATGAATATTATTCCATCTCGCTTCCTTATAGCCGCCAAGGCCGTCTACACTACGTCAGAAGGGGTCGTGACGGAAAAATCTTACACTTTTTCTCGCCTAGCCCCCATCCGCCAAATTCGTACCGTCCGATAACGAACTTCGTTCCAAAAATATTGATTAGTCCTATATAATGCTTATTATACTATTTTCCAGAGTGATTTCATGTTAATTAGCTAATATATAACGACAATATTTTTTGGTTTAGTGTTTTGATACTTTAGTTGCGTGAAAATATTATACAAATTATATTTAGGCGGCGCTATAGCTTAAGATTGATAAATCATTACTGACATTAGTTTTCCTAGACCATTATGATTTAGGGTTCTTTAAAACAAAATCTGCAGCTCCAGTAACCGCAGATTCTTTATTAGCAGTCTGATTAGTGGTGAAACGTTCGCCTAATCTTATAATAGAAATAAATGATTCACATAACGTTCACTAGAATTAATTACACATCTAAACATGATAGGCGTGGAACTGATTTACGTGTACTTTCTTAGTGTGCATTATTTTTGTGCCAGTCTTATTTAAACTTCAATTTCAACTTATGACATAATTTGCTGGTGTGTCCATCACGTGTATCCCTGCTGCTAAACTTAGCTTAGCCTGTGAATTAAATAGAAAAAAAGTTTATATGAAAGAAATTGTCTGGTATACGTACATATTTTTTTATAGAATAAGGATAACAAACGAGCTCACAGTTCACCTGATAGTTAGTGGATACTGTGGCCCATAGACATATACATTTATCCTCAATTAACAATCAAAATGCAGATGCCCTGAGTACTGAGATGGAATGCCTCGTTTCCAGTAAAAAGGGTATCCGGTTCTATACACTCACCATGCGAAACACAGCAGCATTGAGCTGCTATTTTACGCTAATATTCTTTGAGATCGTGATCCTACCCCGGTCGAGCCAACCCATTCGTGCTGCATCCACAATATAGCTGCAGCATGACTCTACCATCTAAAAATAATATGCATATAAAGCCAACTAAAAAGTCGATACATTTAATATTTCATCTTATATTTATCTAACATTACAATCGTTGGTACGGCTGCTAGTGTTCGTGTAAGTTTTAAACTAGCCCGGTTGAGATCATGTTCACACAATATATTTGTTTTGTTGAGAGGATAGTTCATAGCTATGTTAGGATCCGATGGGTGGCGATGTAGTTAACTTATTAAGAAATTCTATATTTTATGGACCAAAATGACGCATGCTCACAATATATGTTGGATTACTGCCAAAATAAATTTTTAAAAAACAAGGGGTCAAGTTGAGCGAGATTTGAATTAACAAATCATAAAAAGAAGGAAAATAAGAAACAAACATAATAAAAAAGATGATCCGTTAGGCTCGTTGTCTTACTGTAATAGTCACAGCGCATGGTGTTGATTTCACGCAATTAATTTTAATTTATTTTTAATGAATTTGTAAATGTACTGACACGAGTTATAAATACATAATATATCACGACTAGCTTGGCCCCGTGGTTTCAAACAACATATTTCCATTTTACGCCGCGTTCGGGATTGCGTTGTTCACTCACGCAGGTGTAATAGTTACTGTAGTGTTTATGATAGTATGTAGAGAAGTATAATACATTATCTATTTTATGTTTCATATCATCCCGTGGGTATCGTAAGCGGTGACTGGGGGAAATAAATCAGCTGATGGACAGTAGCGTCTTCCTAATAACGACTAAAAATAAAAACTGCGGTTGCCAACCCGCTTGCCAAGCGTGGTAACTATGGCAAATATACCTCCTATGAAACAATATATGTAGGAGGCCTATGTTCAGGAGTGGATTTTAATAGGCTGTAACGGTAACAGTATTTATGATTGTCTCGGATCCCGTGACCGTACGGAAACGTAAAATTATCTATTATATCACAATATTATAAAGGTATGGATGTAAAGATGTAAGGTTATTACCTCTGAACGCTTAAAATTTTACAAAACTAGGCAAATAATAATGTAATAGCAAAGACTATTTTAGGTACAACGGGTAGGTACATTACATGCGAATCTGCGAGTTGAAGCTACAGCTCGCTGAGTCCACACCTAGTGCACGCCTGTGTTGCGACGAATGGAGTATTGTCGCTTTGGTTCTCCCACTCACCATGCTCGATGTTGAATGTGGCCACGTAACATTTGTCGCAGTTTTCAAAAGGGGGTGGAGGCTGCCTCTACTTGGTAGAGGCATGCTGCAGCTATATTAGTAGTATAGTTGTAGCACGAATGGGTCGGCTCGACCGGGGAAGGACTACGCTCTCACAGAATACCAGCGTAAAATAGCAGTAAAATAGAGCCCCTTTTTACTGGAAACGAGGCATCCCATCTTAGTCTTCACGGGTGATAGCGCATCATCTGCATTTTTATTCATAATCGAGGATAGATGTAGATGTCTATGGGCCACAGCAACCACTTACCATCAGGTGGACTGTGTGCTCGCTTGTCACCTTTATCCTATAAAAAAATATTTAAATTAAGCTTAAAAAGCAATAAACAGAATTTCAAAATGGCTCGCAAAATTAATAAACAAATTATTCATTTGAACAGTTAATATGAAACAGATTGCAATTTATTTGATTTTGAATTTGAAATAATTTTTCGACATTCGCTTTTTACTAATGTTGAAGTAAAATCCCATTAGGCATACACGTCAAACCTCGCATAAAACTGCCGATAGAGTGCACCCCAATTATCAATTCACAAAATCCAGCTCGCACCGAGTCTTTTAAAAGCCGCCTCCCCCTCAAGACCCCTGCTCCAAAACCACTCCTCTCCAAAGCATTAAATACAATATCTTTAAATTGCTTCTAAGTACTGCTACCCTCATTGGGTATTTTTATCGTCATTACCATAATCTCCGGCTAGCTGTCTCCCTCATACCTCGCTCATTATGGGTCGCTGTCTCTTTCTATCAAAGCTTTAAAATTCCTTGGCAAATTTAAGGCTCATTCTCTCATAATTTAGGTAAGATTGTTCAGAGTTCTTGGGTACTTTGGATACGATTATGTCGGTGTAATTGCGGGAATAGGCGTGAGTGCTTTACATTTTTCCAAAGCTGAAACTTTCTTCTTCGTGTGAAACAGTTCAGGTGGCGAAGCGATAGCCGTGTACATAAATTAAATTGTCAGACTTAATAGTAAGTAAAGTAATTACTTCGTAAACTCATGTCGATGTACCTGTGGTCATAATTGTTTATTAGAATGAAGACTTTGTTTTTTCTTAGGTAAATAAAATATTTTAATTATGAATTGAAAAGACGTTGTATTTAATTTTAAGTTAGTACCATTCAATAATAACTGGTAACATATATCATATAAAAATAATAATGAAAACCAACCAAGGGCAAGTTGGGTCTCGCTCTATTAGGGTTCCGTACATATTATGACATATTAAATTTATTGCTTCTAATCTAAACATCGCTACAATCCGTAAAAGAAAAAAAACTTTTTTATTTATATATATATATATCTTAGTTTGTTTTCGTCCCAGCCCAAAATACTTAATAAATTGATGCTTTCAGTATTGATTGTTTAGAAAAATAATATAAAGAAGCTTCAAATTCCTAACTAATTTAGTTCTTAAAATAGACCCGGTAACAAAAATGGTCTAAACTGACAACTTTGACGACTACCTTCTTTATTTTTTAAGATAAAAAGAACAAAATAATATATTTGCACTTTCTTCAATGAGTTCTATGATAAATATTAATATGCTTGTAATTATTATTCATGAATAAAAATTCATTTATTTAATTTTAATTTTTAAGTCAATATTCGCTGCTCAGACAATATTATCATAGTCTACAAATCCATATTTTATTATACTGTGATATTATACAGGTACAAATACCAGCTAGACATCTTTGACATACGGGTGGACAGACGGGTGGACATACAGACAGCAGAGTGACAATAATAGGGCTCCGTTTTACCCTTTGGGTACGGAACCCTAAAAAGATAATTATGCAAAAATTTAAATCACGGCTATCATTAATGATGAATATGTGCTTATAAATTTTAATTAGTTGTCAATTTTTTATTAGCTCGCACATATGTATGGCGTATGGTAAATGAGTATGGCGTTGGTAGTTAAAACACACAAACTACGAGAACTTCAATCAACACTAGTCAAAATTTTCCTGGAACAAGCGTTCAGTATTAAAAGTTTTCAGTAGGCTCGAATAGAGGGTGTCAGAGAGGACGGTGAAGAAGGGTGAACCCTCCCTTATTTAGTCAGGCCATTTAACAGGCGCGGCAAAGGGCTAAGAATTAATTATTTACGCTACTAGGAGCGGAGTCGTGCGGAAGATGTCACATTGAACTCTGGACGCTTTCATATTTTGCAACAACATTTTTGGAGTACTGTAAAATGAAGCGTAGATTCTATAAATCATGTGTTAATTTTTTTTTAAATAAAATATGCAAATAATGAACGTATAATCGCATTAGTAGCACCACATTAACAATAATTCATAAGAATTTATTAGTCACAAATCATTTTACTTTAAAATGAAACATAAACTCGTAAAAATCATGGTAATATTTATTATTAAAATAGATAACTAACTAATAAAAAGTAGTAATAAAAAATCTATTTGTTTTTCAAAGTAGATTATTGATATAAATATAAATTAATATAATTTTTGCTAATTTATGTGATAATAATATTCAAATAAATATTAGGTTACTTACCACTTATTCAAGGTCTTACTTAGTATAGTCCATGGAATCAACTTTATATTTTAAAATTATGATAACTTTTAATCAACGAATATAATATAAATCTTGATGACACAAGCTTTAGGATGCTCATTTAGTAGATTTTCTGCGTGATAGAATCCGTAATGAAAATATCCGCAGTAGAAGTAGTTGGTTATCTTCACTGACCTATAAGACTGATTAACTAATCGCATCAGTAAGTTGAAGTGGCAATAGGAAGCCCATATAGCACGAAGAAACGACAACCGAAATAGGAAAAGACAGTTTTCGAGTGGCACCCTCGTCTCGGTAGGCGAAGTGTAAGGCGGCCCCCAACTAGATGGAGTGAATACCTCGTAAGACATGTAGAAAGTCTAAGGACAGTGTTTTGTGGCATGCTTTGAGGGAGGCGTATGTTCAGCAGTATTCTTGTGAAGTTACAGTTAGTTATAGCCAATATATGTCCCACTATTGGGCACAGACCTCTTCTCATTTCTGAGAGGATTTTTGGGCAAGAAAATGTCCGCCGCGCTGCCCCAATGCGTGTTGGCGAACTTCATGTCTTCGAAATATTTTTTTCTTATTTCTCAGACATTCAGGTTTCCTCACGATGTTTTCCTTCACCGCCGAGTACGTGATAAATCAGTACTTAAAACTGCAATTAACAATTTCATTGGTGCCGGCGGGGATCGAATCTGGGTTGCTCGCGTAGTGTGAAATTTACAGCGAGCGCTTAGCTGAGCTGAACCACCACGGCTCTTCGGACTTGTGAAGGGCTGTAATTCTCATGATGATATTTAAACCCGAGAATACAATAAACGACGTGGTTCATAATAACATAAACGTTAGTTCGGGTAGAGTTAATATTTGTCTTACCATTAAGAAGTCTTTAAGGCACTATAAAGAACAGTGGGCGTGACCGACTGACGGAAACGTTTATTACTGCTAAAGTAATATCCCTGTTTGAAATGTTTCAAATTGTACGTTTTGTATATCAAATTGTGACTTACAAATAGTATATTCTATAATTATACGTATTTTATTTCCTTCTTGTTTAAACTGTGGCTGCATTATTAATAAAATAAACGAAATTCTTGTTATCGTAATATTATATTTGTTCAAGAACATCAAGACGTTACATGAGGGTCCTTATTAATTTTTTGCATGATTACTAGGTAATATAATAAAATGTGCATGCAAAAATAAAATGATTTAAACGAGCCGAGGTATTTCTTTGCAGAGCCGAATACTGGAGGATGCGTCGTTGATGTGCAACTCCTGGTCACCGAGACATAACGTAAGTTATACTTATTTTTCTTACAATTTTTTGATGTATTCAAGATCTGGTTCCTTATTTTATTTACATCATTATGATATTGCTTTGCGAAACAACATTGCGATCTTTGGCCAAAGATAATTTTAATATTAATAACACTTCGAATGTTACAAGCTTTGCGCTTCCATGTCTTTGAAAATATTTACTTAAAATTAATGAATTAAAGAAAGAATGATTGCTGAAATCCATTTTTTTAATTAAATAAATCTTCTGAGCTATTATTATGTGTCTAGGTATAATACCATTATATTTAACGTGACTGCCCGGTTGGTCTAGTGGTCGTAAGTGCGACTAATGTGCGTTAGCTCTCGGGTTCGAATTGCGCGAGTCGGGCAAAAAATTTGTAATTGTGATTTTCTATCAAAAAATTCTCAGTAACAGCCTGGAGTCAGCAAGTTGGCGATGCTTCACCCCCATGCCTAGAAAAGCGAGTAAGGCCTTGCGTCTCATCCCTTTTCGGTCGTGTTGGATTGCCGTTCTATTGGGTTATGAGAGTAAAAGTTTAGAAAATGCGTTCCGTTAAGACGTGTTGCTGTGACCGAAATTCGGTCTGGGTTCATAGCTAATAAATATATTATAATTTATAAGTAGTGATGAGATAACATAGATTTTACATAATTGTTTTAATTCTCAATCATTTAATTGAGTAAAGACGTAGCAATAAGTTGTCATATGTGCATTGACTTATATGTACTACGTACTAGAGAAGCTCTTCAAACAAAAAATGTGCACTACTCTATGTCTTCGCGCATGCGCGGTAGATAGTAAAATATTACAATATTATTACCTATTTATTAACTTGAACAACAAAAAATTTTACTTACTTGACTACTGAATTGTTATTTACGTAAGGTTTAAACTTTAATTTGAAATCTCGTATTATTATCGCCGCTCCACACTGCATGAATATTGAAGCCACAGTAAATGACACTAAAGTAAGGTGTACGGATTGCAGTACAGTTCAGTTGAACATAGTGAATGTTCGGAATGCGAAATCTAGTGCGTAGTACATATATATCAATGCATATGTGCATTAATTATTAAAACAGGATATGGACCGCAGCATCTTTCTGACAACTACTCAATATAACAAAAATCTTGCATAACTAAGGCAAATAAGGGGACATAATGGGGGACCCCTATGAATCAATCTGTGGGGGAGGAGTGGACTTTTCATAGGCTGTAATGTAATAATAGGTATGTATATAATAGGCTGTGATCGATGGAATTTACCAATAAAGCTTATAATTCCGACTAAACATTGGTGGTGTTCGGAATAGTAAGAAAAAGTGATAATAGTCCGCCCATATAGCTCAAGGAATTGACAACCGATGGGGAAGATATGAGGTACCTTACTAGCAGCCTCGTAATGGTAATTAAAGTATAGGACGACTTCCCAATTGATAGAGTGACGAATCTTCGTCTTCCTACATGTCTTACTAGATCGACATGTAGGAAGACGAAGAATGCATGTGGCTTGGGACCGTGTTTTGTGGCATTTTTTAGGGGAGCCCTATGTTCAGCAGAGGGCTATAATAATCATGATAATGATAAATGGTGTAGTAACCACTAATTGTACAGTTCATTACTATATTTTATGTCATATTCGGACAACTGAGTTTTGAAACATTAAAACGTGTGTTATTAAAGCAAATGGAATAAATTATCATTTTATAAAATTATACACGTCTGGTTTTAATATTTAAGGGTTGTTTATTTTGTGTTATGAAGTACCGATTTCCGTGTAATGATGATATTTCAGTGTAATATATTTTAAATAACGTATATAATGCATTTACTATTATAATAGAAAAACTAAAACTAAGAAATAAAATTATTATAGTCTTACTCCTCGCGGTATGGTGTTAAGAACGCTGTCTTAACACTATACCGCGAGGAGTAAGACTTCCTCTCAGAATAGCTATAATTAGCCATTGAACCAGCCCTCTCATTTGAATTTTCGGTTATATTTTTAAATTTTGAATGAGTTTTGAAAATCGATCTATTTTACTTAAAAGTAATAGAAACAAATTAAAATTATTTCGGCATATAACGTCGGGGAAAAGTTTCTTCGTATTTCATATACTATAATCTATATATAATCAAGTTTAATTACATTTAATTATAATATAATATGTGAAATTTTGTTCGATAAATTGTTGCCATCTTATAGGTAGTGACATAATCCCGTTGCTGTAGGAATCTTGGGAATTTTGATCAAAAAAAATGCGATAAGTAGTTTTGACAGTCCTCTCTTTATGTTTACCTAACACTACCCAAAGAATTCTGAAGAGACCAAAACAGGTGAATGTCTGAGGGTGCAAGGTTAGGACTATATGGTGGATGCATTAACACTTCCCAACCAAGCTCTCTCAATTATTGCTGAGTGGCCAAAGATGTGTGTGGTTTGGCGTTATCATGATGAAAGACAACTTTCCTGTTGATCAATTCCGGCCGTTTTTCTCAATTTCTTGCTTTCTTGTCTCATCAGTTGTTGGCAGTAGAGATCCGAATCGATGGTTTTGCCCGGCGGCAAAAACTCATAATAAACGATGCCCTCCCAATACACACATTATCACCTTATTGCTTGAATACCCTTTGTTCTTGTCGTAGGTGATCCACTTTTTATCACCAGTGATGAACCTTTTCCAAAATGGTTCGGTTTCACTATGTTTCAATAGACAATCGCAAATGAGTACACGATTCATTAGGTTTCTTTCAGTTAGCTCGTGTGGTACCCAAATATCGAGCTTTTTCGTATAGCCAGACTTTTTCAAATGGATCAAATCTGTTTTGTGGTCATTCCTCAATTCCTCGGCTATGTCGTTACTACTAATATGCCGATGTTGCTCCACTTTTTCAAAAATGACATCGACTTTATCCATATGAGGGCGACCAGAGCGAGCTGCATCTTTGACATCAAAATTCCCGGACTGAAAACGCTTGAACCAACTTTGTGTTACTCTTACTGACACTGAATTAGGTCCATAAAAGTCACAAAATTTTATCGCAGCTTGAGTCGCTTTTTCTCCTTTTTTGTAATAAAATTTCAGAATGTATTGAATTTCTCCGTTAGATTCACTCATTTTGGCGGACAGAAAAACAATTGAAAAATGGCAGGAAATTGTTTTTTACTTTTTATTTTTATTTTTCTCAATGTCCTATATGTATTGATATTAAAACCAGCCAGATACAAACAGTACAACCTAAGAGATTTTTCTTCAATTTTATACAAACAAAATACTAAGAAACTTTTCCCCCGATCTATTATTTAAACGTGTAAGTCACCTGTATTAAAAGAATAGTAGTAAAAAATTTCTAAATACAAATAGTAGCGGCGTTAAATGATCATTATCCAATCTATTTAGGGAATTGTAAATTGACTAAGGACTGAAAAATCCAATAAAATATATTAGTCAGCTTAAAATTTCAGATAGAAATTCAATTCTTAGATCAATTATAATATGCAGCATCAAAGATACTACAAGTACATCGATTTTCAAACCACCCGAGTACGGGAATAATAGACTAAAGTATCCTGCCAAGTTGATAATGTGTCAATGTTATTATGAAATAATTAAATAAATATATAAACTGACTTAAATTTTCATTGGCTTTAAAAGCTTCTGAAAAATGGGAAGCCGCGTTGAAAGTATAGTCTTACGATAGAAAAAGTGCGTGTGTGTATGTGTATTGTAGGGATTTGGTGTCCTAAATTTAATGATAGAGTGTTTATTATGACGTTATCCATATTGATTATTACTCTCGACACGTCAAGGCCAAGCAATTTTGTGGTCTTAAAATACCTCTATCATAACCATATTGCACTTATACGATAATATGAGTAGCCATATATCAAGAAGACACTCTAATTAATCCATCTTACATTTTCTAAAAATCTTTTATATTGTTATTTTGATAAAAAATTACATAGACGTCCGGATGTTAATTTCGTATGTGGTCACGATAACTCCCAAAAATTACTTAGCCTTCCATCTCATTGAATCCCTGAACTCAAAGATTTTATTAAAGAATTAAATCCAGCCTACCAGTTACCTAGTCGTAAGACGTTATCTAATGCATTGATGACTAATGTCTATAATCAAACAAAAGAAAAGGTTAAGTCAGAACTCTGTCAAGCAGAACATGTGTGCATTACAACCGATGGGTGGACATCAGCCCCAATGATAATTACTTAGCCGTGACAATACATTTTTCAATCAGCAAGCAGAATTAAAATCTTTTTGTTGGAATGTATACAGTTCCAGATAGACATACTTCAGAAAACCTAGCACTAGAACTAAAAAGAATTACAGATAATTGGAAATTACTGACAAAATTGTAGCAGCAATCAGTGATAACGCTTATAATATCAAAGCTGCTATAAGACTTAATAATTGAAGCACATACCTTGTTTCGCTCATACTCTTAACCTTATAGTCCAATCTGCATTAAAAGAAATAAAAGATATTACTACAAAATTAAACAAATTGTCGAATTATTTCGTAGAAGTCCACTTGCATCTGAAAGATTAAAAATATGCAAAAGAAGCTAGATGAACCCTATTGAAGATAAAACAAGACGTTTCCACACGCTGGAACTCCACGTATGATATGTTCGAAAGGGTGTTAAAATTAAAACAGTGTTATGTCCACAATTGCTATCGATTATCCTGATACTATAAATATGACTTCTGAAGACATTGAGGTTTTGGATTCGGCAATAGAAATTTTCATTTTCAAAGATGTAACTGAGGAGATGAGTTCAGAAAAGAATGTTACAATATCAGAGGTGAAGTAATAGATAACGCATTTATTTTGTATTTTCAATTTTAACATTCTTTTTCATGTATGAGGTGTTTTATAAATTTGGTTATACTTATATCAAACGCCCTCAAAAGAAATGCCAAAATTTTTATCTACGCCACATCCGGACTGTGTTTTACGAATGACCCAAGTGCTTTTAAATGAAATTAGCACAAGGTTTTCGTGCATTGAGAGAATATATATTTTGCTGAAAGCACTATATTAGATCCAAGATT
Organism: Parnassius orleans; assembly: GCA_029286625.1. Lineage (NCBI taxonomy): Eukaryota > Metazoa > Arthropoda > Insecta > Lepidoptera > Papilionidae > Parnassius > Parnassius orleans. The sequence continues at coordinate 2,456,118 of JAGSMP010000167.1, forward strand.
CAAAAATATGGGTTTGAGAATGAGTACGCTTACAGTAAAGCATGTACAAATATCAAAGCCATGGCCGGCGAATTCAAATACAAAGCATGTACATCAGAGCCGCCATCTTCGTCGCCATCCCGTAAGCGTAAACATAGCATATGGAATGAGTTTGATGAGCAAGTGGATATGATAATAAAAAATATTAATCCGACTGCAGGGGGTATTATCGAAGTTGATAAATACCTCGAGGAACCCCTACTGCCAAGGTCCCAAGATCCTGCCAAGTGGTGGTTCGTTAAAAAGGACGCCTATCCTAGGCTTTATAAGTTATTTTTAAAACGGCTTTGTATTGTTGCCACTTCAGTGCCTTCCGAGCGCACTTTCAGTAAAGCAGGCCAGGTCCTTACGGAGAGAAGGAACCGGCTTAGTGGCAACAAAGTCGCGCAAATATTATTTTTACATTCTAATTTATAATTTTATTTGCAAGCTTTTTTATTATATTCTTTAAAATATATTTCTTTATCTTTTTATTTACCTAATTACAAACAATATAATCGTGTATGTATCGTTTCATAGTCAATGTCTTCAATCAGAGTACAGATTGTAACTGTACGGCAATAACGTCAAATGTCATATTTATACTCGTAACTTCAAACGTTTCGTCGGGCTTCAGCACGCCTCGCCCAAATACCAAACCTCGTTAGCCTCACCTCATTTGAAGTGGGACATTGTACTGGCTCAGTACAAAAAAGAGGCTACTCTTACAAACTCTACTTTATGTCGTGTCCTACCCAACACAACTCCCAATACACACATTATCACCTTATTGCTTGAATACCCTTTGTTCTTGTCGTAGGTGATCCACTTTTATCACCAGTGATGAACCTTTTCCAAAATGGTTCGGTTTCACTATGTTTCAATAGACAATCGCAAATGAGTACACGATTCATTAGGTTTCTTTCAGTTAGCTCGTGTGGTACCCAAATATCGAGCTTTTCGTATAGCCAGACTTTTCAAATGGATCAAATCTGTTTTGTGGTCATTCCTCAATTCCTCGGCTATGTCGTTACTACTAATATGCCGATGTTGCTCCACTTTTCAAAATGACATCGACTTTATCCATATGAGGGCGACCAGAGCGAGCTGCATCTTTGACATCAAAATTCCCGGACTGAAAACGCTTGAACCAACTTTGTGTTACTCTTACTGACACTGAATTAGGTCCATAAAAGTCACAAAATTTTATCGCAGCTTGAGTCGCTTTTCTCCTTTTGTAATAAAATTTCAGAATGTATTGAATTTCTCCGTTAGATTCACTCATTTTGGCGGACAGAAAAACAATTGAAAAATGGCAGGAAATTGTTTTTACTTTTTATTTTTATTTTTCTCAATGTCCTATATGTATTGATATTAAAACCAGCCAGATACAAACAGTACAACCTAAGAGATTTTCTTCAATTTTATACAAACAAAATACGAAGAAACTTTTCCCCGATCTATTATTTAAACGTAAGTCACCTGTATTAAAAGAATAGTAGTAAAAATTTCTAAATACAAATAGTAGCGGCGTTAAATGATCATTATCCAATCTATTTAGGAATTGTAAATTGACTAAGGACTGAAAATCCAATAAAATATATTAGTCAGCTTAAAATTTCAGATAGAAATTCAATTCTTAGATCAATTATAATATGCAGCATCAAAGATACTACAAGTACATCGATTTTCAAACCACCCGAGTACGGGAATAATAGACTAAAGTATCCTGCCAAGTTGATAATGTGTCAATGTTATTATGAAATAATTAAATAAATATATAAACTGACTTAAATTTTCATTGGCTTTAAAAGCTTCTGAAAATGGAAGCCGCGTTGAAAGTATAGTCTTACGATAGAAAAAGTGCGTGTGTGTATGTGTATTGTAGGGATTTGGTGTCCTAAATTTAATGATAGAGTGTTTATTATGACGTTATCCATATTGATTATTACTCTCGACACGTCAAGGCCAAGCAATTTTGTGGTCTTAAAATACCTCTATCATAACCATATTGCACTTATACGATAATATGAGTAGCCATATATCAAGAAGACACTCTAATTAATCCATCTTACATTTTCTAAAAATCTTTTATATTGTTATTTTGATAAAAAAATTACATAGACGTCCGGATGTTAATTTCGTATGTGGTCACGATAACTCCCAAAAAAATTGACATATCGAGACTGGATGTTTTATTATTAGCTTCAGAATTACATCAACTGGTTCCCTATTTCATATCAATAGCCTAGTACGCGTCGTTTGTTAATAAAATGATTTTCAAGTTTTTTAAGTTTATTGCTATTATTTCTTATTATTTTTAAGGATTTTGCAATGAAAGAAATATTTAACCAAAAACATGCATAATTTGTTGTAGTTCTATAAATAATTAAGGAATTAATACGATATTTTGAATGACTTAAATAGAACTTGAGGTCTTTCTTGAAAGAATACTTTTAAATTTTAATGTGACGCGTTGAAATCCCTAGAATTAATAACGTATTGACAAAACTATATATTATACTTCTTTCACTACAGCGGAATCCTAAAAAAGTAAAATTGCTTAACCGGTGTAGGTGTTATTACGTAATGTAACATTACAAATATTTTGATAGAAATAGGACGCAATTTTTATTCCATAAAATATTAACTCGACGTTTTACGGTGAAATATGATTTTATATCTGTAATTTAGGTATTCTTATTTCTCGTCGGGAAAAAGCTAGCTGTACAAATTTAATTGACATTTAAAACAGCAGATATTACATATTATTCTTGTACAGAAATATGCTTGTTCATTGCAGTAAAAACAAAACAAGTATTGAGAGATGTTTTCAATAAACGACAACGGTACGGTGGTAGAGCCACGCAGCAGCTTTTCCTGTTGCACGTATGGGCCGGCTCGAGCCGGGTTAGTACCACGACCTCACAGAATACCGGCGTGAAGTGGAAGCTCTGCTTTTGCGTTTCGTCTGGTGAGTGCAGGTGACCGGAGGCCCAATTCTCCCCCCCCCCCATCAACATGGTAGCGGAATTAAATTTTAGACTACCCCAGGAGGGTACCAGCACCCCTGGAGAATCCCTCGCTGAGCACCCACGACCATGCTACTCCACTCCTGAGCGTAGGTGCTCAGGCTGCCCCGCGTATTCTGGGGCAAAATTCGCTCAAAACAATAACTGCTCGGGGCAAACTGAGCAACAAGACCAAGGCGACCCCTGCCACGCTATCCGTGGATTTCTGCAACATCAGGGACTTCACTCGAACCTAAACGCCGTCCACTACCATCTCGAGACGGCGAAGCCGGCCTTGCTCTTCTGACCGAGACGCAGGTGTCCTCTCCGGCTAATACTTCGTATCTCCTACCGGGGTACAAATTGGAACACTCCGTGCCTCGGGCTGGAGTTTGCGTATACGTCAGAGGACATCTGTTCTCGACGCCTCGGCAGTCTTGAAGGTTCGGACTTGTCCATCCTTTGGCTACGCGTAGATAGCGACGACCATCCGCGCGTCTACGGGTGCCTCTATAGGTCCCATAGCGGTAATGCCGAAACAGACCAACTCATCAACCACGTCCAAATGGCTACAGATTCCTTGCTACAACAGGTCCCATCCGCAGAGATCGTGATCCTTGGCGATTTTAACGCCCACCACGCCGAATGGCTTGGTTCACGTTTAACCGATCATGCGGGGAGATCTGTTTATGACTTTGCCTTGGCATATGGTCTGACACAGCTGGTTACTTCGCCTACGCGGATTCCAGATGTGAAGGATCATACACCTTCCCTGTTGGACCTTCTGCTGACCTCTCATCCGGACGGATATCAGGTTTCCGTCGATGCCCCTCTCGGCTCTTCGGACCATTGTCTGATCCGGGTGTGGTGCCACTCACGCTCCCTCGCGGTTGCGTTCTGCAGGTTGCCGCCGTGTTTGGCATTACAGGTCGGCGGATTGGGACGGAATGCGGTCTTTCTTTGCATCCTACCCATGGGGCGGGTTTGCTTCTCGCCGGATGATCCCAGCGCTGTTGCTGACTCTGTCACTGATGTGGTGTTACAGGGAATGGAACTATTTATTCCATCATCTGTGGTACCCATCGGAGGCAAATCGCAGCCTTGGTTTGGTCGCTCCTGTAAGACTGCATTACGCAGTAAGCAGGAGTGCTATCAGGCCTGGGCTGAGGCTTCGGCGGCTCGGGATGTAAACACCAGCATGCTTAAAAGAAGTATAACTTCGCCTCCAGGTCCTTCAAAGTGTTATTGCCAAGGCAAAGTCAGAGCACATAGGCAGAATTGGCGAGAAACTAGTTCGCCTTCCTTCGGGAACCCGTGCATTCTGGTCTCTCGCCAAGGCTGTTCAAGGGAATTTCTGTAAGCCATCACTACCATCTCTGTATAGGGAGGACGACTCACTGGCCCACGCCGCAAAAGAGAAAGCCGACCTTTTAGGCTCACTTTTTGCGTCCAACTCGACTCTTGATGACGGGGAGAACACACCGCCGGCCATCCCGCGGTGTGAGTGCTCCATGCCGGATGTTCGGTTCTCACAGCGCTCGGTTCGCAAAGCACTCCTCTCCCTGGACATCCACAAGTCGAGTGGGCCTGACGGAATCCCCCCAATTGTGCTCAGGACGTGTGCTCCGGAGTTGGCACCGGTTCTAACGCGTCTTTTCCGGTACTCCTACTCCCTAGGCGTAGTCCCGAAATCATGGAAGACAGCTTTTGTCCAACCGATCCCTAAAAAAGGCGACCGCTCAGACCCGTCCAACTACAGGCCTATCGCCATCACCCCCTTGTTCTCCAAAATAATGGAATCCATTATAAACAGCCAGCTCATGCGGTACCTTGAAGATCACCAGCTGATTAGTGACCGCCAATACGGTTTTCGTCGGGGTCGATCAGCTGGTGATCTTCTGGTCTACCTGACTCATAGATGGGCGGAGGCAGTAGAGTCAAGGGAGGCATTGGCCGTTAGTTTGGACATTGCAAGGCTTTCGATCAGGTTTGGCACAAAGCGCTTCTTACGAAGCTCCTTCCTATGGGCTTCCTGAGAAATTGTGCAATTGGATCACCAGCTTTCTTGCAGATCGGAGCATCAAGGTCGTTGTAGACGGTGCATGCTCCGACTACAAGCCTATTAACGCTGGTGTTCAACAAGGCTGCGTGCTATCACCAACGCTGTTTCTTCTGCATATCAATGATATGTTGCAAACCGGTAGCATTCATGCGGATGATAGCACTGGTGATGCTCTATACGCCGGCCGTGCGAATATTTCTCAGGAAAACGTCGCCAGTACCGGAACAAACTTGTGTCTGAAGTCGAGTCTTTGCTGAACAAAGTCTCGGATTGGGGCGACTAAATCTAGTCCAGTTTAATCCTCAGAAGACATAAGTTTGCGCGTTTACCGCTAAAAAGAACCCCTTTGTCGTATCTCCTCAGTTTCAAGGCACTCCCTTGTTGCCGCAGCCAGTATCGGAATCCTCGGCGTCGACATATCGAGGTGACGTGCGGTTTCGCGGTCACTTGGAAGAAGGCCAAATTGGCCTCTAAAAGCTTGGCGTGCTCAGCAGAGCGGACAGTATTTCATGCTGGCACAACGCCTACAACTTTACAAGGCGCAGGTTCGGCCTCACATGGAATACTGTTCCCATCTCTGGGCTGGGGCTCCCCAGTGCCAGCTCCTTCCACTTGACCGCATCCAGCGCAGAGCGGCTCGAATCGTCGACGACCGAGTCCTTTCCGATCGGCTCGATTCATTGGCGCTGCGAAGAGATGTTGCATCTCTTTGCATTTTCTTTCGCATTTACCACGGGGAGTGCTCTGAGGAATTGTTCGGATTAATCCCAGCCGCCACATTTCACGAACGCACATCGCGGCAGAACTCCCGATACCATCCACACCATCTGGATGATTGGCGGTCCACCACTGTGCGATTTAGAAGATGTTTTCTTCCTTGCACAACTTCCTTGTGGAATAGTTTACCACCAGCGATTTTTCCGGACCGATACGACTTAGGGACCTTCAAGAAAAGAGCCTACTCCTTTTTAAAAGGCCGGCAACGCATCTGCAATTCCTCTGGTTCCCCTGGTGTTGCAGTTGTTCATGGGCGGCGGTAGTCACTTACTATCAGGTGTGCCGCATGCTCGTTTGCCCCCTCTCCTATAAAAAAAAACCAATTAAATAGTGATTTTATGATAATAATTAAATTGACTATGACATAATTAAAATCACCATTTTACCATTTTCCTCCAATAAGCAGCAGTGCATCCACTGCTTATTGAACGAAATAAGTAAGCAGAGACTTTTTTTATGAGCTGCAGTAGTCTCTTACCATCAGGTGGACAGTTAGCTTATTTGTTATTCTTTATTTTATTTTATTTATTTAAAAGAACAATCAACAAGACAAACACTAATACATGGAATTTAAAGTAACATGAATATCAAACTAAAGCTAAGTGTCATCTTAATTATAGGCTGCCACGGCATGCAAATGTGGACTATGCAAATAAAACTTAAGTAGTTTAGTTAATAATAAGCAAATGACTTAAACATTTTAATCTTTATTTTTTTATGTTAAAATAATCAAACAATAGGTATAGATACTTGAATCAAACAGACACCATTGACTCGAGAAACTGACCGACCTTGCGTCTATATTTCAACGGCTTGTCAGAAAAGATGTCGATGTTTTAAGACTTAAATATTAAGTTGCACTGTCTCTGTAAGCGATTCATGGTGGCGTGGTGACCTAAGCTGCTTTTGGCACTTTTTGGTGAGAATCGAACGTAACGTACGCGACGCGGCAACTTGTATGGGATATTAAAATTGACAGATCACAATAACGCAGGGCAGTCAATGAAGCCATATATAATCTTATAAAAAAGCAACTGATCCAAAAACAATCTTCGCCCTCGTAAGCTATTCAGTTTAAAATAGGCAAGACGTTGCTTATATGAGGGCAGCAGTTTGGCTTTGTTAGATTGGTAGGACAGGTGCCAGAGAAATCTCTTCTGTTTTCGCTCGATTCGCTTAATATGGACCTCATAATGTAGGGACCAGATCTGACTACAATATTCCAAACCCGATCGAACCAATGCCAAATACAGGAGAATTTTTGTTGAGGGCTTTTTGAACTCCTTCGCATTCCGCAGCACAAACCCTAGCATTTAGAAACCTTTTGTTGCAACTTGGTCTATGTGCTTGTGAAAGCGTAGTTTTTTATCCACAATGACGCCCAAATCGCGAATAGAGTCCACCTCTTGCAATTTTTGACCTGCAATATTGTAGGACGGTGACAAGTTCGTTTTGCTTCTCGAAAAGCTAATAAATTTACATTTTTCAGTATTTAAATATAACCTGTTCTCCTTACACCATCCAGCGAGTCGATCCAGATCCTCCTGTAATAACAATGAATCATTAATATCTCTGATCTACATAGACAGTTTCATATCATCAGCGTAAAGGAAACAAGCTGCATGATCAAAGATACCCACGATATCATTAATAAATATATTAAAGAGGATTGAACCCAGATGCGAACCTTGTGGAACGCCGGAAATTGGCTGAAAGGAATGCAAGGAGTAGCCATTAACCACAACATGCGACTTCCGCTGATCAACATAGGATTCAAACCATTCCAGAAGGCTACCATACACACCCAAACGAGAAAGTTTACCCAGTAAAATTTTGTGATCAACCGAATCGAAAGCTTTACTAAAGTCGGTGTATATGGTGTCCACAGGAACACGGGAATCAAGGGAATTAGAAACGAACTCCACAAACGGGATCAAATTAGTTACTGTTGATGAGATGCCAAAAAACTAGATTGGTGAGGAGAAATTAAATGCTTTATGTGATAGGACAAGACTGGGCAAACCAAGGATTCAAATGCCTTCCCAAAGACTGAGAGTATCGAAATGGGGCTATAGTCCTTCACGGATGCCGAATCACCCGACTTAATAACTGTATTATATAAGATAAAATTATATATTAAATATAGTATTCTATAAGATAAAAATGATTTTGGTAGAGTTTTTGGATTGTATTTTACAATTACATTACAAAAAAGCAGAGTCCGGAGGACTATTATAAATTATAGGTAAGATAACTCCTGGCATTGCTCTTTATCTGTTCTTGAAGTTTCATCACAATTGGTTAAGCCATTCCGAAAATTACACTGAACAGACAGACAGGCAATAATTTTACAAATGGTTATTTAGGTCTAAATAACAATGATATAAATATAGTTATTTGTTAAATTTGTTTTTGTCCGAAATGTAATTATTCTAAGTTGTTACTTATTTGTTTTGACAAACAAGCGCTTTTGCACTTGTCTGTCAAACGGAAGGAAGTTAGCGTAGAATATTTTTTTTAAATTAAACTGTATGCCAATTAATTCCTCCTTAAATGCTCTCTTAAAATCCTATTAGTTAATTTATAATTAATTTTTAAAATTTCAATTTTCGTAAATTTAATTTTGCCATAAAAAATAAAATATCTACTTTCTTTAATTAAACTGTATGCTAATTAATTTCTCCTTAAATGTTCTCTTAGAGTCCGTAATTGCTCCACGTCTATTACTATTAGTTAAATTATTATTAATTGAAAAAAAAATCAATTTTCGAAAATTTCATTTTGCTATAAAACATAAACAATCTTCTTTTATTTAATTAAACTGTATACTAATTATTGCACTATGACGTCATCGGTGGTCGTTGAATCCACTAAAAGCTATGTGTGTTTATATGAAAGACAATTTGCACTAAAATATTTCACCAAAAATATATTTTTCAATGTAGAATAAGGGTGACAAACGAACACCTACCACGTAAAGAATATCATATTATATTGATCAGAAATAATTATTCTTTTAATAAGTCGTGGCATTTCGGCACAATACTAACTTATACCTATTATTTATTCTGTGCTTATACTTAAAAGAAAAATGTCAGAGGAAAGTTAATTAGTAGAAAATCAATTTGGTTTCGTGATATGTCAGAAGCTCAGGAGTAGGCGAACTAGTTAGCAGGTAATATTTATTAAAAAATAACCATAATAAGAATTACTTTTCTATTTTTCTATTTATAAATAACTCATTTGCTCAGCATTCATTATTATTAAATAATATTTTTAATGGATGCATTTAAATACGGCTATTGATTTTGTTTATTGTGACATTGAAGGCATACTTTAATTCTTAAAAACTAACAAGAGCTCTCTACCAATGCTTAACATCTTTGAGTGGTTTTGAAAAACTAATAGTGCGAACTTTGACTGCTCGGCGGAACGTGAATGTGAATCAGTGTAAATCGACGATTTAATGATTTGAAGAAATAATCGAGTTTCAATTTGGCCATCTGATTTATTGTAGACCTTATCAATTTATTAATCAAGTGCGACTTAAAAGTTTTAACATATAAGAAAATAATGAATGGAATATCCATTTGATCTATAAATCTTTAAAAAAAATGTTTTAGATAAATGTTTATGTTTTTATATTTAGTGATATACCACCAGCTTAGGCTTTTACTTGTGAATGTACTTTGGAATTATCTTACAATAGGGTTTTTATAGAGTTAATTTTATATCTTCATTTTCACCCTCTTTATTTCCATCTAACATAATCGTCGTAGCTAAGTGCACATCGCGTAATCCCACTCATTGCAAGCGTTAGAGAGAGAGAGAGAAAGAGTGGGAGAGAGAGTACGGCGAAGATTACGCGCGTTTGTGTTATTTAATTACAAAGTTATGAAAATTTAATAATTAATACAAAACAAACTACTTGGGCTTAAGACGTGTGATATATAATTACCCTTTGATCGGTTTTTATCTTTCTATTAAGTTTTAATAAATGGTAGCTAAATTTAAATAACACCAAATCTGAGTGTGTGTAGTGGAACGTATGACGTGTTGGCGGGGTGTTCGGTGTGCTGGAGAAAAGACGTACTTGTATTACAATGTCCTTAGTGTCGACCGCTCATATTGTATGCTAAACTCAGGTAATGAATCCCATAGGAATTCCATGATTTGAGCAAGTTTGCAAGCAAGCATTTTATAGAAAAGTACACAAACATTACGTATTAGTAAGCTGAAGTGGTAATGGGCTGGCCATATAGCTCGAAGAACCGACAACCGATGGGGAAGAAAGGTTCTCAAGTGGCAGCCTCGTGCTTGTAGGCGAAGTGTAGGGCGGCTCCCAGTAGATGGAGTGACGACCTGGTAAGACATGCAGGCAGGATCGATGTATGCAGGTGGCTCAGGACCGTGCTTTGTGGCATCCATCAGTGGACTTGTGAAGGGCTTTAATGATGATGAAACAAACAGACACATCATTTACACCCTTGATATAGTCATTATTTTAAATCATAAATACTGTACGTAATAAAATAATTATATATATATTTTACCATAATGAAAATTTGCACTTTAGTATGCATCTGTGGAGGGATATAGTGTATATCTGACTAATCGTGTTCAAAGGCCCCTCAGACCCCAGCTTTTACATCTCTGTGACACTTGATACCGACATTACGTGGCACAAATGTATCAGGGGATCAAGAGATGTCGCCAGTTAACCCTAAAATGAGAACGTTGATGAGTAATAATAGTAATGGATTATTTCAATGCTGTATATGGATTTTCATATCTTGCCTTGTAGTCTATATCTAAATATTGCTGTTCCTATTTACATTTTAATTAAAACGAAATTATGCATTAAAATAATTAATTACCATCGAAATATTATAAGTATAATAAGTATACCTAGATAATTGTTTACAGTGTAAAAAAACAATTATTTGATTTATGCATTAATTTTAAAAATATGATATCAGAATGTTAATTCATTATTTCGTCGCAAAGTGTCGTCCTCATTTTGTGTGTAATGTTCAATAAAACAAATTACAGTATTTTGAAATGATAAAGCTGACGTCGCACTATACAATTATAAAATTATATTATGCATGTGTTAGAATATACGTTATCAGGCTTAATTTCCCATATTACAGCGATTAAACATTAATGTAAGGATATTATACCTTAAACATAACCTTAATACTAAATCGCTTAATGATTTTCATAATTTTGTTTTTTAGTGATAGTTTATACTTTAAAATTTGGTATAACGATACTTAACAACTTCCTTGTCCGCGAGTAAACAATCGAAATGTTCATAATATATGACTCACAGGTACGGTACGGTTTATTTACTCATGTGTCACAGGACAGTGAAATGGTTAATACATAACATTATATATTATGATGATATTGTAGGTATATAATATATTAAATTTATACTTAAATAATTATGTGCGTTTACATGAGGAAACAATCGCTTTCAATTATAGTATAAATCAAGAAAATAATTTATTATGTTTTTTGCGACCCATTTCGATGACTCTCATAATCCGGGGACGGCAATCAGACACGATCGGAAAGAGATCAGGCGCAGTACCAACGGCATTATTTGATTTTCGAGGCACGGGAGTGAAACATAGTTCCTGACTCCGGGCTGCTACTGAAAATTTCTTAACAGAAAAGCCGAATAACTGATTTTGCACTGACCCGGGATTCATACCCATGATCAATTGTCTCGCTTACGACCACAAACCGACGAGGCAGTTAAAAACGCCATACGTATGTTTGCGGCGATACTAATAATATCATTAACTTAATTACCATACCATACACTTCATTAATATAACTTACCGTCTCTCTGATGCAACGAAGAAACTCATGTTCGAAATGAGAATAAAATTTTCAGTTTTTCTATGGTCGCAGATACAGCGTTAATATAGAATGTTGAAGAAATGAAGAACTTATTTCTTAAATTAAATGTTATAACATTAAAATGGCATTACTTTTTTTAAAGTTCTTAGTGTAAGATAATATCTCTATAGTTTAAAGACATCATACATTCGACTTGTATTAGAAAACGATAATTTCATAGGTAATTTCAAACCTTTTACAGGTATATTTATTAATAACGTTAATGAATACAGTCTATTACCCTTGATTATCTCATAACTACGAGTATATTACATTTGTGGTATTTCCTGCTGCGTGCATATTACTCTATTATTATCAAACACTAATGTAATGAAAGACTTGCATTGCTCTTATTATTCTTATTTCTTTATTTGAAATACTTAAATAAGTAAGCTTATAGAATTTAAATGGAGTTTGAAATAAATGTGAAATATTGGATTTCATGTAAAAAAATAACTAAAAACGTGGAACCAATTATTACTAGCCACCGTTTATTTGTGAGTTTGTGACTATTAAAATCGTTTTATTGTACACAGAGTGGGGATGATTTGCTTAACAATTACAATCGGGCGGGAGTTTGCAGCGCCACGCCACTTCTGTAACGCGACACTAATGATTCTTGAAGGGCGTGGGGACAAGTTTCAATCCCACGCTCTATTATTGCACTTTTCAAAGAATCATTCTTAGATGTTTTTTCATCATCATCATCATTATCATTACATACCATCACAAGCCCACTGCTGAACATAGGCCTCCCCCAAGGAATGCCACAAAGCACGGTCCTGAGCCACCTGCATCCATCGACTTCCTGCATGTCTTACCAGGTCGTCACTCCATCTAGTGGGGGGACGCCTTACACTTCGTCCGCCGGTACGAGGCCGCCACTCGAGAACCTTTTTTCCCCATCGGTTATCGGTTCTTCGAGCTATATGGCCAGCCCATTGCCACTTCAGCTTACTAATCCGTTGGGCTATGTCGGTCACTCTGCTTCTACTGCGGATATCCTCATTTCTAAGTTTATCACGCATAGAAACCCCGAGCATAGCCCTCTCCATAGCTCGCTGAGCGACCTTGAGCTTCCTCATACGGCCAGCAGTGAAGGACCACGTCCCAGTTCCATAGGTCATCACTGGCAACACACACTGGCTGTACAGTCTAGTTTTCAAGTTTTGAGGTATACCTGACGAGAAGATGTGCCGTAATTTCCCGAACGCTGCCCAGCCGAGTTGAATCCGTCGACAAAAGTAAGTCAAAAAGTAAGTCCAACTTCGACGTCGAAGTTGGACTTAACTAGTCGGACTATTTGTCCCAGGTAAACATACTCGTCAACAACTTCGAGCTTAGTGCTCCCAACAACTACCGGCATAGGTGTGACATGGACGTTATACATAATTTTTTAGTTAAATAAAAAAATTTATCTAAATTAAAATATCGTAATTTTTTTACAAAATCCTGTGAAATGATTACGATGGACGCGGTTTTATCTAAAATAAAAAGGCGAATCAATATTTTTTTCAGTATAAAATTATTATATTTTTTTTTTATAGAATATGGGTGACAAACGAGCACACAGTCCACCTGATGGTAAGTGGATGCTGTGGCCCATAGACATCTACATTTATCCTCAATTGAGAATCATGAATACAGATGCGTTATCACCCCTGAGAACTAAGATGGAAGCCCTCATTCCCAGTAAAAAGGGTATCCGGTTCTCTACACTCACCATACGAAACACGGCAGCATTAAGCTGTTATTTTACGCTGGTATTCTGTGAGAGCGTGGTCCTACCTCGGTCGAGCCGACCCATTCGTGCTACAACCATAATATAGCTGCGGCGTGGCTCTATCACGTATAAAAAAATTATCACAAACTTATTGAAAAATGAATAAGGAAGCATAAGTTATCGCCTTCATTTTATCTAAAAGTAAAGAATAAGTGGACCATACGCTACGACAGCCACATAACAGATTAAATAACCAACTACAATTTAATTTTGGTACAAGCAATTGGAATGCAAGCTGTATCACCAAAGAGAAGGTTAAAATAAAACAGGCAAACGTGTGCACCGCCGGTAAATCGAAACGAGAACGTATTACTTTAAAAGTGATCCCTAGTACCTACTATGAAACTGCCTATTTGTGAGTCAGGTGGCGCGCTCCGCATCTGTCGGAAGCGCTCCGAAGAAACCACGGAACCAAGTAACGAGTTACAGAGGAACTCGGGGTCAGAGTCACTCATAAATAATTTAAAGTAATCCGGGGAAAACCCCTGTCCGCGGGCCGCCGGTAGAGCAGCCATGACTATTTGATGTGGGCTATGTAATACCTCTCGCGAATTAGAGCGGCCTTTGAACTAGCTATTTCAGGGTCTGAATAATTTTATGTTTGATTATTTTCTTGTAATTGTTTTAACAGTGTTATTCATGGTTTAAATATTTTAGAGGCATTTTAATTATTGTCATAATTTATACATTTTTAGATTATTATAGTAGTAATAAAGCTGAAGTGTCTTGCAGCTGAACATATGCCTACCCCTAGAAATATGTTAGTGAAAAAGTAATAATATAAAATTAAAGTCCGTTGGTGAAAAATATATACAGTGTTAGAGAGTGTTCAGAATAAATAATATAGGCAAATGGTGAAGAAAAATTAATTTAAATAATCTCAAACATTCTGTCCTTTTTATCGTTTAAATTCAAAATGCCTGGTATTTTAACTGATTTTATAGCACACGCACACATTCGTAAGAGTCGATCGGTAGGAACAACGTTATTGCCCATAAATCACATTCAATTTGGGATAATTAAAATTAAAAGTAGAATTCCGATCTGTTAATCGATTCAATAAATAGCAATGGATCGTAGAAATTGCTGTCCAAATTTCGATTCAAAGTAAATAAATCGTGCATTTTTTTCTACTCTACGCTAAACAACCCGCCAGCCTAGCGTGGTGGGTTTTGCCTTTAAAACTAAAACTAAACTTTCCACAACTGTTGGCGCCGTCACGAAAGGGCTACAAACAGCAATAAAATATGTTTGATTGTTTGATGACGGTAATAGTATGATTAAGATTAGTAACCATAGTTTCAAGACTTTTACGATTTACTAATATTATTTAAAACGATAATTTAATTATAATTCAAACTTCATGTTTGTGTCAATATAATATGTACAAAGCAATCCTTCTTTTTTATTTTTTCATCTTTCTAATTATATATAACTGAATCTCCCTCCGATAATACCATAGGCATTACGTAAGGGTACATGAATGTTAGAAATAATTGTGTACTTTAGAGTGTAGAGTTGTAATTAAAAAAAATAGAAGTGCTTTTACAATAATATGAAAATGAGTAAAATTGAATATGAAATAAGCAGTCGACAATTTTTCCAAGAGAATGAATTTCCATTCTCTTGGAATCTTGACTTTATCATCTTGACTTTAATCTTGACTTTATCATGTCAGTCATACAGTTTACTAAGATAGAAAGGTGACAAAGGTGACAAATATAATTATAGAACACATCTGTTTATGTAATACTGAACAAAAAAATAAAAAGCAAATTTTTGAAATGCTAATTTAATTACACTATCTACCTACTTTTCACGCATATTTATAATAATACATAAGGACATTAGGAAAAAGAAAAATAAAAAGTAAAGAAAAAACACTTTCCTAACATTTTTCAATTGTTTCTTTGTCCGCCAAAATGAGTGAATTTAACGAATAAATTAAATACATTCTGAGGTTTTATTACAAAAAATTTGTGACGTTTATGGACCTAATGCAGTGTCAGTAAGAGTAACACAAAGTTGGTTCAAGCGTTTTCAGTCCAGGAATTTTAATGTCAATGATACAGCTCGCTCTGGTCATACGAATAAAGGCGATGCCATTTTTGAAAAAGTGGAGCAAGATCGGCATATTAGTAGTTAAGACATAGCCGAGGAATTGAGAAAAACAGTTTTGACTCATTTGATAAAGTCTGGCAATACAAAAAAGCTCGATATTTGGGTACCACACGAGCTCACTGAAAGAAACCTAATGAATCGTGTACTCATTTGCGATTTTCTATTGAAACGTAATGAAACCGAACCACTTTTGAAAAGATTGATCACTGGTGATGAAAAGTGGACCATCTACGACAAGAACGTGCGAAAAAAAACATGGTCAAAGGGTAGCCAAGCTCCACAGATTGTAGCGAAACCTGGATTAACACGCAATAAGGTGATGCTGTGTGTATGGTGGGATTGGAAGGACATCGCTTATTATGAGCTTTTACCGCCGGGAAAAATTGTCAATTCGGATCTCTGCTGCCAACTACTAATGAGACTCAAGCAAGAAATTGAGAAAAAACGGCCGGAATTGATCAACAGAAAAGGAGTGGTCTTTCATCATGATAACGCCAGACCACACACATCTTTCGCAACTCAGCAAAAATTGAGAGAGCTTGGTTGGGAAGTGTTAATGCATCCACCATATATTTAGTCCTGACCTTGCACCCTCAGATTTTCACCTGTTTCTGTCTCTTCAGAATTTTTTGGGTAGTGTTAGGTTAACATTAAGAGAGGACTGTCATTTTTTTATTTATTTTTTATAGTACTATCGTAAAGTCCGTTCTTAGTGAGCGTCTACATTATGAATTGAGTAACTATACTAAATTTCAAGTCAATCGGGTGTATAGTTTTAGAGACATCGTGATGAGTCAGTCAGTCAGTCAGTCAGTCAGTGATCTCATGATCATTGTTTCATTTCATTGATCAGTGATCAGTGTAATGAAACAACTGACACTGATCACTGATCAATGAAATGAAAATATATATATATATACCCCGACCTTTTATATATTTTTTAAGTTAAGTTTTGGTAAGTTATGGTAGCAGAAATTGGCGTCACAATTATTAAGATTATTTTTCCATAAATTTTAATTAAATATTGTATTGTGCCATTGTATATAAATAAAATAAAATACACATCAAAAACTAAACAAAAACAAGTTACATTACATGCAAGTTATATAACTCAATTTTAGAACTGTATTTCATTAGAAGAATATAACACATACTATATCTCTATATATAAAATCAATTGCAGTCCGTTAGGCCCGCTAAAACCACTAAAACTTAAAAATGGCTCGACCGATTTTAATGAATTTTTTTTGCGTGTTTGAGTGGGTCTCTAGATGGTTTAAATTTACATTTCGAACCGGTAGGTGGCGCTGTTGTCAAGATCCAGAAATTACCCGTGCAAAGCCGGGGCGGAACGCTTGTATTTAATAAATATAATTTAAATTAATAACAAAATATATTTTATTTCCGAACTGAAAAAAGTTACATTTTATTCATATTGGTATTCTTTTATTAAGAAGTTAGATAAATAGATCGAATGGATCGCTCGACCAATGATCGATAAAAAAACCTTATAAAAGCTTTAAAAATATTGTAGTTTATCTTTCATTGTTTCTAATTGACACATTATCTATGCTTATCAGTTGCAATAATAAATAAAGTCAATATTATATAATATAAAACAAACATTTTAAGTCACTTATTTATTTATAATTCAAACTTTTTGTCAGGGCGACCTGTTCAGCGGCCTCAACGACGGTTTGCTTAGCCGTGCGGAGGCGCTCGCCGCTGTTGATATAAGTAAGCATCAGTCCGGACCGCAGCCAGGGCCGCCATTGCCGCAGCTCAAACATGACATGGTCTACCATCATGGTGTAGGAGGACCGCCTTCACATAACGCCCGGCCGCATCAGGTACATTTGTGTCTAAATAGATCAGTTCTATGTAGCTACCATTCATTCATCATTCAGTCATTACAGCCTTTCAAAATCTACTGTTGAACATACGCCTCCTCATAGATTGTCTCTTAAGGGGGATGTGTGTGTGTGTAAGGGGGATAGTTGCCACGCTTGGCAGGCATGTTTTATCTTCTGGGAGAATAAGGAAGATGCTGCTGCTCATCTCCTGGTTTGTTTCTCTCTGTCGCCTCTTACGACACCCATGGGACGATATAGGGTTGTGGATTATTTTAACACCACCACTACATAGTCCGGCTCCCAGTCCCCGGCGGCCCCGCTATTCCTGACTACGGTGGCGACCATGGTAACGGCGGGGCAGTGGGTGCTAAGAATCTCCGATGGAGGTTCGGTTGCGACCTAAGACCACTCGACCTGGCAACATACAACGCACGCACCCTGAGGACTGACGAGAAGATCCTGGAGCTGGAAGAAGAGATAGACAAGTTGCGCTAGGATATTATAGGATTATCTGAGATCCGAAGAGAGGGGAAGGACAGGACATGGTATATAGGCGACTTGTTCTATCACCGGGAGGGCGACCATCTGTCTCAAGGAGGTGTCGGATTTATCGTCCACAAGTCTCTCGTTAACAACGTAGTAAAGATTGTGAGTGTGTCGACGAGGGTTGCGTACCTTATACTCAGAATCACCAAACGGTATTCGTTGAAGGTCATACAGGTTTACGCACCAACCTCGGCACATCCCGATAAGGAGGTGGAGGAAATGTATGAAGATATCTCTAAAGCCATGCATTCCTCCAAAACCCACTATACGGTGTTAATGGGAGACTTCAACACAAAACTAGGCACAAGAGAGAACGGCGAGCTGAGCGTAGGGAAATTTGGAATAGGGCAACGGAACCCAAGGGGCCAGCAGCTGGCCGACTTTATGGAGAAAGAGGGACTCTTTATGATGAACTCTTTCTTCCAGAAGCGGCTCCACAGGAAGTGGACCTGGTCGAGCCCCGACGGTTCGACAAAAAATGAGATTGACTTCATTATGACGACTAGACGGCAACTGTTCAGTGATGTCTGTTCAGTGATCGGGAGGGTGAAAACTGGTAGCGATCACCGAATTTTTAGAGGCACACTGAGCCTAATGAAGTCAACGCTCCGTCCCCCTCGTGCTCTAATCCAAAGTCCCGAAACCTTTCAGCTTGAGTTACAAAACCGTTTTCAGTGCCTAGAAGATTGCAATGCAGTTTACGATATTAATGACAAGCTCGTGGAAACTGTCCATGCCGTCGGAGCTAATTTTGCAAGACCCTCCGCTGAAGAACACAAATACACTCCGATCACACTTTTAATCTCATGGCTGTTAGACGGGAAATGAAGCTGCAGTCTTCAGTAGATTTGACAGCATACAGGCAACTGAACAGACAGATCTCCAAATGCATGCGAGGGGACTTACGCAACTTTAATACTGCTCGTATTGAAGAAGCAATCGAGCGGAAACAGGGCTCCAAAGTATTTGCCAGAGATCTGTCTGCCAGAAAGAGCCAACTGTCAAAGCTGAAGACCAAATGTGGCAGCATCGTTTGGAAGAAGGGACACCTGACATTTTGAGTGAGATTGAGAGGTTCTATGAGCATGTACACATCATCGTCGGAGCCACACGCAAGTGTGAGTAACAATCCAAGAGCAAGTCTTATCCCACACTATTCCGATGATATCCTGGACGACAGTCTGAGCGAGATTAGAATGGATCTCCGGCACCTTAAAAACAGCAAGTCCCCGGGCGAGGATGGAATTACAGCGGAGCTGAAAGCTGGAAAACCGGTACTTGTCCCAGCTGCAGTTGACTGTCGGTATATCGAAGTGCTAGTGTTTGTACAGTAGGTTACGAGGCTATCTGAGTACAGAACCAGAGTAGAAACCTATCCAACTGCAGAAAGTAGTGGTTATATGAAACTCTTCACTGCTGCATTGGAAGACGTTTTCAAGCTACTGACTGGAAAGGATACGGTATTAACATCAATGGCGAGCACTCACCTTGATTTGCCGACGATATAGTCCTATGGCAGAAGAGGACCTACACTAATGTCCCAACGGATAGGTCTTAAGATGAACATGGACAACAAAGATCATGTATAACGTTCAGTCACACCTATGCCGGTAGTTGTTGAGCACTAAGCCCAAGTTGTTGAAGAGTATGTTTACCTAGGACAAATAATCCGACTAGGTAGTCCAACTGACCGAGAGGTCAATCGACGGATCAATAACGACACATCTTCTTGTCAGACACCTCAAACTGAAAACGAGACTGTACAACCATGTGTTACAGTGATGACTTATGAAATGAGACGTGGTCCTTCACTTCTGGCCGTATAAGGAAGCTTAAGATCGCTAAGCGAGTTATGGAGGCTATGTCAGTTTCTACGTGATTAACTTAGAAGTGAGGATATCCGCAGTAGAACCAGAGTGACCGACATAGCCCAACGGATTAATAAGCTGAAGTGGCAATGAGCCGGCCGTGTAGCTCGAAGAACCGACAACCGATAGGGAAAAAAGGTTCACGAGTGGTAGTCTCGTACCGGTAGGCGAAGTGTAGGGCGACCCCCCACTAGATGGATTGACGACCTGTTAAGACATGCAGGAAGTCGATGGTTGCAGTTGGCTCAGGACTGTGCTTTGTGGCATTCCTTGGGGGAGGCCTATGTTCAGCATTGAACTTGTGAAGGGCTGTAATGATGATGATGATGATGATAACTACATAGTAGTGTTGGTACCTCTTTACCATGCTCTTCATAAAATCCTGTTTTAGTTATATGTTTTAATTTAGGTGAATAATTTTATGGTTTATCTAGCAATAGAAGGTAGTATTCGTAGTAAATAAACAAGTAAATATAAAATACGGGAAAATAATACAATGCTGATAATTCACTTGGATGTAAATATTTAACTGATTTAAAAAATTAACAATTCATTGTTTTCGATGAAAACTAAATGATTATCATAAAAAATCCGCGTCATGTATAAAGCATGGTATCATAGCAATCATTCGAATAAAATTCTGTATCTATAAAACTAAAACGAAGTCATAAAATTGTTACCAAATTGGTACGCTCCTCGCCTTTTCTGCGACATAAATAATAATAATAAAAGTAAATGCATTTCTGTATGCCCCATACACCTTGGAAAATCTTTGAGAGTTCATATGTCGGTAGCGGAGGGTTCTCTCCTCAGGGATTTGGTTTGAGTGGGGTAGAGGAGAGGGCTGTAACATGTAAGAAATATATTCGCTACACTATAAAAATGAGGTAATTTTATGCACTATTCAATGTGATATTGTCGATTGTATACCCGCCCTAAGAATAACTCCGTGATATTATTGAGTATATGATTTCAAATACGTAAATTTTTTTAAAATATTGATTACTTTAAGAGGTGTTTAAATAAATATCTGAGGTGCGTAATTCAGAAATATGAATACCCAGATTGAATTTGTAATATTTGAAAACAATCAATGCAGCAAAATATTTAATAGTGTAATTATAAAAAGTGTACCTATCAAAAAACGTTATTAATGGCATGATAGCAACTGGTTGTCTCATAAATAATGTATCTATATCTTCAATTATTCCAATACAAGCATTAAACATTAAATTGTGGCGTTGTAATCTAGGAAATATCTTATTTCACTCTATCGTTTTTTTTTTAATGTTATTGGTTTATAACAGACCTTAATATTGTTATTATTATCATAAAAAAGTTTTCAAATTTTAAAGAAATTCCTTTTTTTTTTGTTTAATTACTTTATATTATCATTTTTATATTTATCATATATATATATATATATATATATATAATATAGAGAAAGACAATGAGGGGATATAAAATACAAACATAATGCTGTGGAAAATCCTCCATGTAGTGTCACTGATACAACCCTTTTTATAAAACCAAACGTTACTTTGTTGGTCTACAAGGTAAAAAAAAACTTTTGGTCGCAATTTCTTTTACAAGTTCCCCTCTTGAACGACTGGGGATATCTTGCCCGCGTAATGCGTACTTTATTGCCCAAGGAACTCAAATGGCCCAGTTTGGGGATCGTATTTGTCTCTAATCTGAATGAAAAACAGTCGTGGATCAAATCTTTAGAAAATTGTGGCGATCCTGCAATTAGATAGAATTTTAATAAGAAAAAAAAAAGATAACCAATCAATACTATGTACAGTGTATATATTACGTGTATTTGCGAATCACGACGATTATTGACATAGATTACTGTATATATATAATACTAGAGAATTATTGAATATTCAGTAGATAACTAAAAGCTAACAAAATAGAATGTTACTTCATACTTCACTTTTAAAAATTTCACGTTATAATGTCAAGTAGGATCCATAGCCAATAGAAATCCTAATTTAGTACGGAGGCTTTGTTTTATTTATGGAAAGGTATTGCAGCTGGTAGTTACTCGTTTTGTTTTTCATAAAATCATCAAAAATAAATTTAATGTTAAGATTCACTATACTTATATGCTTTAGAGTTATTAATTGAATTTTTAGCACTGCAAAGCAATTTTTTTCGAGTGAATCAGTCTACTATTCTATTGATGGCTGCGATAGGCTTATGGTCTATTACGGCTCCAGACTTTGTAAAATAAATGCCATAAAAAAGGATTTCAAAAATACAAATTTTAACTATTGTAACATTGCAACAGAGAAATCGTCTGGTTTTTATGCATTTCATCATCATTATCATACAGCTCTTCACAAAACACGGTTTTGAGCCACCTGTATCCATCGAATTCCAGGTCATTACTGTATATTGTTGCCTTATACTTCACTTTTCACATCATCCTTCCATAAACAGTTCTCTGGTGAGCTTTAGCTTCTTTTAAAACAGGAATGAAAAATTTATATCATGCTTATTAAGTATTTATAATTTCCTTTCCTTACTTTTTCCTTGGAGCCAATTATTTTGTTATCAGTAAGATGTTGTTGCCCATCTCGTTTCATTTCCCTCTGTTGCCTCTTCCTACAGCCATGAGTTGATATGGCGCAGTGTATTTTATTATGCCGTCACTCCATCTAATGGTAGGCTGTCTTGCACTTCACTTACCAGTAAGATGCTGCCAGTTGAGAACCTTTTCTCCCCATCGGTTTTAATAGGAATATATGCAATAGTTATCACGCTTGGCTGGCAAAAATTTTATACGGGTATTTATTTACGAGTATAAAAGTAAGTGTGACAATTAACTCACCTGATGGTAAAGATATCGCCAGTTACATATCTATCCTCGATTAAGAAATAAAATGCAGATTGTGGTTAGCTCAAGATGAAACACCTTCTCAGCACTCATTATAAGAACGGTATTCTTTGCGAGCGTGGTCCTTCCACGGTCGAGCCGACCCAATTGTACTGCATCATTGTACGTGGTAGAGTCATGCTCCAGCTATATTAATGGTTGTAGCACGAATGGGTCGGCTCGACCGGGCTAGGACCACGCTCTCACAGAATACCAGAGTAAAATAGGAATTTAATGCTGCTGTGTTTCGTATGGTGAGTGTAGAGAACCGGAGACCCTATTTACTGGAAACAAAGCATTGCATCTTAGTCCTCAGGGGTGACAACGCATCTGCATTTTGCTTCTTAATGTAGATGTAGATGTCTATAGACCACAGCTTCCACTTACTATCGGGTGGACTGTGTGCTCGTTTGTCACCCATATACTATTTAAAAAATATATAATAGTAATTACTCATATTGTACAAATATTTTGGCAATCTCGTCGTCGTGAAAATTTTCTCGTCAATCGTTTGTGATAAATATTTAACAAGGATATCTGCAGTAGAACCAGTGTTAACCGTCATAAACCAAACAATCAGTAAGCTGATGAGGTATCGTACCAACCATATAACCCGAAAAACCAGAAACCGATGAATAAGGAAGGAAGGAAGGTTCTCGAGTGGCAGTCACGCACTCCCAAGCGCAGCGTAAAAACGTTATCCCTTCTCAAAGAATTTCTTCTGTAACGTGGGTGGTTTACACGCATTTGTTCATAGGCGAAGAAGAAGTCGTGCAAGGGAGAAAACATATGGCAAATCAGTGGTGGACCATCAAGCATCTAGATGATATGCTTAATTTTGTCGCAATGCGCGACGGTGAAATTTAGCTATATAGCTATATATGCCTGCTGCAACCATAATATAGGTGTGGCTCTGCCACATAAAAAAGCGTTATATTTTTTTAGCGTTATATTGTTCTCCTTCCCTTTAAATATTTTTTCTTTATTTAAAACAATCTAAAAACCCTGTTTCTTTTTCACATATACCTATAATAGTCCTTTATAATAAAATGTCAAACTTTTATTTAATTTTGTAACTTACGTTTTATAAATAAAAAAAGTTCAGGTATCATTTACCTTATTTCTTTCCGTTGCGATCAACAAAAGGACTAGTATAAACAGTAAAACTTAAACATAGAGTAAAATACAAGAAAGGGGAAGATAAAAAACAAGTGTGCCCTCGAGGGAGTACAGGACATACGACCGTTTTTACTAGGTTGCCGTGCAATTGTCGCTTCTGCCACTTGGGACTAGTCTGGAGGGATGGTTGTCCGTTGTTTAGTTCAACACTAAAGGTTTTTTTTTGATGTTAATAGCATAAGTTACGCAGTGCGCGGTTATCATAAAGTTAAATCTCGTTATTTAAATAACTCCTTGATCTCCAATTAAATTTTGGTTGGCTTATTATTTATATTAATAAAACATTTGCAGTAATTGAAAATGAAAATGAAAATGAAAAATTGTTTATTTCTTTAAAAAGATCATACATTATATTGGTATGGGAGTAAGTGGGATATCCTTTTAAGTAAATATATACTTGTGGCAGGATGCCCCGCTCTTCTATAGCAAGAATTAAATAAACACACAATAAATTAATAAAAGAAATACAAGAAACTAAGCATATATTTAGTTAATGAGGGTTTTATATAAGTGTGCGAGTTTATGTGAGTTTGAGTCTATGGGTGCGCGCACGCGCTTGTGTGTGAGTGTGTTGGTGTGTATATGTACACATGTGTGTGTTTGTCTGCGTATGTAAAATTTATTTAATAACTTTTAATAATGCCTCGACCTCATCATACTTAAGTTTGAGGAGCCATTCTGTAACTGTCTTTTTGAACTCATTAGAGTTCAGTGAATAAATGTTTAGTTTTTTGTTGACTACATTGTATAAATAACCAGCCTGTCTTTTAAATTGGTGACTAGCAAAATTAGTCTTGACTAGAGTTAAAATTAAAGTAATTACTTAAATAAATTATGTATATCTCATAATTAATTTAATTTAGCAAAAAAATTGCTATTTTAATAAAATTTGTGTACATCTATATATTAAAGTTTTAGAGGCAACCGGCATTATCACAAGGTTTTTATTTTATTAGTTATGTTTTATTTGTTCATAGTAGAATACAATTACAGCTTGAACAGTATTTTCATTACTCGATATGAACTGTACCGAATTGATGCGTACATTAAACCCAAATGGTTAATCAAAACATCAAAACATCATTTTAGTAGCACTACATTCATGTCAATTCATCCTACTTACACAAGTAAAGCTTGAGCCAAATATGTCACACGTATGAAAGAGCTAGGGGAAATGATGTAGGGCCACGGTAAGAGCGATTTTGTATTTTAATTAACTTCTTAAATATTCTTCAACTTCTCCACAAGATTTGTGATTTGAGCTTCATGCGATAAAGGCTTAGCACAATTGTCATACAAGTACTAAACGTCTTTTCGTGATTCGATATCCATAATGATATATTAATTGTCATATAATTACGTGGGTTTTGTAAGAGCTGACAGAGAGAAATTAGCAACATCTCCTGGTAACAATTAACTTTCTAACTTACCTGCCAAGCGTGGTAACTATGGCAAACATCTCTAGCGTGAGGGAATTTATGCGTGAGGCCTAAGTTCATCGTAGACTTTTGATAAGTTGTAATGATGATGAATAATGATAGCATAAAATAAACCACTTTAAAAATACTTCTGAGAACGTGGTTATACAATTCGTAGCGAATATATTAAAGAAGTGCCTATTGTGTGACCCTAAAGCGTAACACCCCTCGAATAAATTTGGCCACTTGTTCAAATCATAACGTTATGATACAAATCATTATTAAAGGAATATAGTTTATTTAATATACACTAGCTATCGCAAAAGAGGGGCCGCGGGGAGTGCAATCTAAAACATCAATGTAATTGCTACAGATTTTTATTTATAATATATTTTATTGCATAATTATTGTTATAAACATAAATTTTTAGATTTTTGAATAAAAAAACATTTATTCCCCATAGTAGGATCTTATCATGTATAGTGATTTTACATACATAAGTTGCTCATGGACAAAAATCCAGACTCGAATAAAGTATTTGTACACCGTACCCATGCCATACCCGTATAAACATTTATTCCGTGCGGCATAATATGAACCTACGGCCCGCAGCACTGCAGCTAAACGCTTAGCCACTATGGTTTGGGTCCCGGGACGTCTCGTGTCTCGAAGTACCTAGACTTTTTCGTAATTTTAGTTGTCTCGAGTCCCGGGACTTTCGGGTTGAGACTCGAGACGAGACAAGATTGTCGAAATTGTTATGTAATCATTTTTATTTTCAAATAATTGAAGGAGCCTAGCGCCATCTGTTAGTTTAATGAATAATTACTTGGTCTACTACGTAACTACTGAGTACACAACACAATAAATGCGTTTGCCGCACCGCCATCATGCCGCCATAAGACGAGACAAGATTGTCGAAATGTTTATAAATTATAGAAATGTTTGTAAAAAAGTGATAATTTTTTAGTTTATGTAAGCAATAAAAAATATCCAAGAAAATGTACCCGAGATTCTGGAAAAAAAAACAAGAGCAACATTAAAAAAAGAGTTTCAGTTGTTTGAAGCAACCGGAAAAAGTACAGAAAGTTTGGAACTACTGCCCTGGAAAACGAGAGAGTGTTCTACTTGTCCGGTGGCATTATTACAAAAATCAGAAACAGATTGTCGGACAAAGCTGTTGACGCTCTGATTTTTTTAAAAGCCTATTTTATTAAATCAGAAAAGAAGTCTAATTAATGTATTATTTGATTATTTAAAAGACTGATTTATAAGTCTGTTTTATTATTTATATTTAGATTATCTAATTATGAAACAAATCTGTGATTATGAGAATTTACAATGTTGTGATTATGACCAATGATTAGATACTAGAATTACCAGATAATAGTAAAGTTATTAAGAATTAGTATGATTTTTAACTAAGTTCGTTTTATAACTGCTTAAAAGTGAATCTGTGGGTGATTAAAAGAAATAAACAAAGCAATTATTAAGACTGAAATTAACGTTAAAGTTATTAAGATTTAATTTTCTGTTTAGTAAATGTTGATTTTTACAAAATATTGCCTTCTTTAATACGTTTCACCAGAAATTAACTCAATTAAAATTCTTCAAACAGGGCTTACCTTCTTAAAAAAAAACAAAAAAAAATTTCTTAAAAGTCTCGAAGTCCCGGGATTTTGATTGTAGGCTGTCTCGTGTCCCGGACCTTTGAAATTGTCGGGAATTCCCAAACCCTATTAGCCACACTGTTTATTATACATAATTTTTGTGAAAAGTCTACCTAATGGTAAGTGGCTTTTGCAACTCATAGACACCTGCAATCTGCAACTTTAAACAAAGAAGGCTACAAAAGCTATTGTAAACCACTGAGGATTAGGATGCAATGCCTCTTAAGCAAGCCTGTGTCATTAATTGGTGACGTGCATTTTTATTAGACTGTTTATTGTTTTTAACGTTCATTTAGAAGATATTGCAGTGATTTAAAATTTCGGTAATGCAAATAATGTAGTTTTATAAAAAGTGAATTTATAATATGTCACTAAATAGGATGTTGATAGTGGAACAGACCGAATTGCACACACTCTCAGAAATTGCAGAAGCTCTTTAATTCCGTGCTCCATGGTGGGACTACTCCGGAGGCGTGGAGCAGAAGTGCGGTGGTCTTGTTCTTCAAGAAAGGCGACAACGCTCTCTTGAAGAACTAAAGACCGATTTCAATTCTGAGCCGCGTCTTCGTGCTGTTTTCGAGAGTCATTACGAATCGTCTCGCATGCAGACTTTAAGACTATCAGCCTCCCGAACAAGCCGGTTTCCGAAAAGGCTTTAGTACCATAGACCACATACATACCCTTCGGCAAATTGTACAGAAGACCGAAGAGTACAATCTTCCACTTTGCCTTGCGTATGTGGACCATGAGAAAGCCTTTAATTCCGCCGAAATTTGGGCGGTGCTACAGTCCCTTCAGCGGTGCCAAATTGCCTGTCGGTATATCGAAGTGCTGAAGTGTTTGTACAGTAGGGCTACGATGGCTATCCGAGTACAGAATCAGAGTACGAAACCAATCCAATTGCAGAGAGGTGTAAGACAGAGTGAGGTTATATTCCCGAAACTCTTCACCGCTGCATTGGAACACGTTTTCAAGCTACTGGACTGAAAAGGATACGGTATCAACATCAATGGACAGTACATCACTCACCTTCGATTTGCCGACGATATAGTTCTTATGGCAGAATCGCTGTAGGACCTAAGCACTATGCTCAATGACCTCAACGGTGTCTCCCAACGGATAGGTCTTAAGATGAACATGGACTAAACAAAGATCATGTTTAATGTCCATGTCACACCTATGCCGGTAGTTGTTGGGAGCACTAAGCTCGAAGTTGTTGACGAGTATGTTTACCTGGGGCAAATAGTCCAATTAGGTAAGTCCAACTTCGACCGAGAGGTCGATCGAAGGATTCAACTCGGCTGGGCAGCGTTCGGGAAATTACGACACATCTTCTCGTCAGATATACCTCAAAACCTGAAAACGAGATTGTACAACCAGTGCATGTTGCCAGTGATGACTTATGGATCTGAGACGTGGTCCTTCCCGGCTGGCCATATGAGCACGCTCAAGGTCGCTCAGCGAGCTATGGATAGGGCTGTGCTCGGGGTTTCTCTGCGTGATAAACTTAGAAATGAGGATATCCGCAGTAGAACTAGAGTGATCGACATAGCTCAACGGATTGGTTAGCTAAGTGGCAATGGGCCGGCCATACAGTTCGAAGAACCGACAACCGGTGGGGAAAATAGGTTCTCGAGGCCTCGTACCGGTAGGCGAAGTGTAGGGCGTCCCCCCCCACTAGATGGAGTGACGACCTGGTAAGGCATGCAGGAAGTTGATGGATGCAGGTGGCTCAGGACCGTGCTTTGTGGCATTCCTTGGGGGTGGCCTATGTTCAGCAGTGAACTTGTGAAGGGCTGTAATGATGATGATGTTGATGATCTAAAGACCTTGAGTTACATTATGTTACCTTAAAATATATAAATAATATATGACCATAAGGAAAGAGTTAATGAGAATAAAATTATGTCTATTAAAGGAGATCTCCCCCTTAAATTGTTCATAGGGGGATTATTATGTTATTATATCTATATAAATGTATATATAATTTTCTAAAGTCCACATATATTAAATTCCATCATGCTTGTTTGGAATTAAAATAAAACGAATAATGTGTATTTATTGAAATCGATCATACCGTAATTTTTCCTTCTTACTAATAATTTGAAAATGAAATAAATGTGGGGTGTGATTGGTAACTATACAACCCCTATCCGAACACCCCAAGCGTAGTGCAAATTGTACTTGCTGTTGAAATTCATGCACCTGTGCGTCGATACTATTGTGGTTTTGATAGTAGTATTTATCATTTCTAAGTAACAATTAGTATATTCGATATTTGGTGTTATTGAAATTGTTTAATAATTACTAATAATAATGATAAAAGGTTGACACGATGTGGCAAGGAAAATATTAAGGAGTTAAATTTAAATTTAAATTTTATATTCACTCCGAATTCACTTCGGACTTTTTATTAAGTAAATATAAAATTTTATAATAGCTGGATTACAGCACCCATTTCTGGCCCACATTATGTGATTATCTTTTTGGTACTAAGCCAACATATTATAATGTGAATATGAGTCACAATAGTCGATAAATGTAGAATTTGTTAATAATTTTAATACAACGCATTCTATTAGAACCTAGCATATGAATCATCGTCTCAACAAAACAATATTTTGCGAATTTCGTCACAATCGAGCAAGGCGACTTACGACTCACGATTATTAACAAATGCACCAACGATTATTTGCGTATAAATATGTAGATAGTGTTCCAATAATATTTCTTTATATGCATGGGTGAGTATGTGCTGGATTTTATATATTTTTGATATAACTGAAAAGTAGTCTCAATTTGTGGCGTCCTCTACACAGCTGTGTATTATAAATGTTAAGGATGAATTAAAAAATAACTAATGCGCTAAATACAAATGTAATAATAAAAAATAAATATTAAATATTATCTATCTATGACTATAATGTAATAAATATAGTAACTATATATGATAGATCTATATCTATCTCTGGCGGTATAGTGGTAAAGTATATTTTTAAGTATAAAGTTTTATTTTTTTCAAAATAATAACCTTTGTTTTCGAAGAATCCACATCATGCGGGGAGTATAGGGTATTAAAAAGGAACAAAGCAAACCGTTAAAGGCATGTAACTTTACGTGCCACACGCGGGCACTGCCGTGTAATTGTGATCTACCGCTCTCCCGGGAACACCGCCAGTACCGGCTGCACCTAATATGCTTCCCCTGGACGAGCCACCGAAAAATTGTTAGCGAAAGACATACGACCTGTTTGTGTAGTGAGATAGATAGCCTACAGTCTATTGACAATTGATTTAGTTACGCTCTGTTGTTCATTTATTTAATGTGTATACAACATAACTTTTGTTAAAACAAAAATGTTGTTACTAGTTTCCTAAGTCCTATGGTTGAATGACTTTGAATATTGAAATTCTTAGTTCATTATGTATAGTAGTAAAGTAAAAAACATGCGTGAGTGACGTGGAACACACGGTTGGAAAGAAGTTCCTCTCGTAGTATATTATCATTGATAAACGTATTATATTATTGATTAACAAATAAAAATAAATGAATTACAAGCATCTATTAAAATGAAGCGTCATTTAAAATAATATTTCTTTCATGGCAAGATAAGAAAAGTGCAAGGGATACGCACTATAGAAAGGGGGTCGTGACGGAAAAATCTTACACTTTTTCTCGCCTAGCCCCATCCGACAAATTCGTACCGTGCGGTAAGGAACTTCGTTCCAAAAATGACTTTCAATAAGAATAACATACATGTGATCTATATTGAATAAAAATTATTTATTGTATTTATTATTTATAATTAGTTCATTTATGTATATAATACCAAAATAGCAATGCTGTTACATCACGAGTGGTTCATGACAACAGTCGAGGGGGATTCAAACCCGCGTCCTTTTTGTTATCACATTCCGAACCCTTAATCTTAAGCTACTGTCGCTTAAATGTTAAAGATAAAGTTACAGTATTTTTAAATACCATAGATGGGCATAGGTCTCCTCTCAATGTAGAGAGGGTTACGAAGCAATTCTCAGTCTGCCGCGCTGCTCCAGTGCGTTTTGGAGAATTTCACATAATCTCGAAATATTTCTACGAAATACTTAGATACTATGCAGGTATCCTCACTATGTTTTCTTAGCCCGCACGAGCACGTTGGTAATTAGAACTTAATTTCAATTAACAGTTTCATTGGTGCTGGCGTATATCGAACCCGGATCATGTACTGTGAAATTTACGGCGAGCTACCACGGCTAAAAGTACTCGTATTATTTTAAGAGTATTTATTTATATTATTTTGCATTTTGGAACGTTTATTTGTTTTTATTTATAGATTATATTTATGGAGATTTTTAATAAAAATATCGTGAAACCAATGATAGTTGTTATATCAGTTCTACTTTTATGAGGGGTTGTTCGCGTCCCAAGTACTTAGAATACTCATTTTCTTTTCAAAGTTGGTCAACAACATAAGCATATTGGTAAAACACTCACAACCAATCAACGTCACAACAGACTCACCCTTCTATTGAAAAAAAAAGGGTTTGCACTCATAAAGAATGAGTGCAAATCTGTACAAGTATGATTGTTTGTGTTGCCATATCGTCCCTGAATACGGCTATTGTTGCCACCCCTGCTTTATTTGCAATAAACTGTCTGATTTAACATGAATGCAGAAGTTAATTCAGCGCACGAAAATAATGATCACGTCTCCCTTTCGCTATAGTAATCCTCTTAATCATTATAATTTTGACAGTATGATAAAAAAGAATTACAAAAAGCCTTTTTTTTCACAGATGGGCCATCATGGCATGGAAGGACTCGATATGCTGGATCCATTGACTTCATCCTCTATGACAACTTTAGCTCCTATGGGTGAAGCAGCGCCTCCACATCATCAGCTACATGGGTACGGTGCAATGAACCACGTTATGAACCACCATCATCACGCAGGTGGCTTAAGCCACGCTCCGCCTGCTCACTTAGGCCATCCAGCGGCTGGCCTTCATCCAGATACTGATACAGATCCACGAGAATTGGAAGCATTCGCGGAAAGGTTCAAGCAACGTCGAATTAAGCTTGGTGTTACACAAGCAGATGTTGGTAAAGCTCTCGCGAATCTGAAACTACCAGGCGTGGGAGCTCTATCTCAGAGTACAATTTGTCGATTTGAGAGCTTAACCCTTAGCCACAATAATATGATAGCCCTGAAACCAATTTTGCAAGCGTGGCTAGAGGAAGCAGAAGCGCAGGCTAAAAACAAAAGAAGGGACCCAGATGCACCAAGTGTACTTCCGGCTGGTGAAAAGAAACGAAAAAGAACATCAATAGCAGCTCCTGAAAAAAGAAGTTTAGAGGCATATTTCGCAGTGCAACCTCGACCATCAGGGGAGAAGATCGCGGCGATAGCAGAGAAGCTAGACTTGAAAAAGAATGTCGTTCGCGTATGGTTCTGCAATCAGAGGCAAAAACAAAAGCGTATGAAATTTGCGGCGCAACACTGACCGGCGGGGGGCGGCACGGCTATCTTGTACCCAGGCGCTGGGTATGGATACTGAGTCGCCGGCCGCATCTACCATGGCCTTAGTTTCGATCTGACTGGGCCCATGCCTCGGAGTACTAGCGTCAAAACAACTCTCAAACTCTTTATAAGCAATAATAAGATCTCGTTTTAATCTCATTCTTTTAACATTCCCTCTCGAATTGACCACAACTTAGTACTAGTGTAGATATTGTTGTACGTCTTGAACCGATTTTTGTTTTTCATAATGGTTACTTCTCATATATTTTTAAAGACAGGGTATATGAATCCTTATAAACATATCATTACGATAAATAGAAATCGCTTCATCGTACATTGTTTTATTTTCACGCGCAGTCATTTAATATTTTAAAATATTAAACATATACTTACATGAGAAGTTAAAAAATCAGGATTTTTAAGAGAATGTGCCTTGCAAATATTCAATATTCTGTGTTTAATGTTAGTAATTTCATCACTGCGTGTTGCAGGTAACGAGCACGCAAAGAATGATAGGTGTCCGATTGAAGCATACATCGAAAATAACATGATGTACTGTACGTAGATTAGGATTTTAACACGCAGAAAATTGTTGTTATAAAACAATATACACATATAATTGAAACTCATCGTACATAAACTCCGTTCGTAAATCTATGCATGTTATTTTTCTAATATAGGAACGGGCATGTTTATATTATGATATTATTATGAATTTGTTAATATTTTTGTTCTTATTTTTTAAAAGTGTACAAAATAAAAATAAGCGATTTATTTCTTGTACAAGTTGTAGATAGGTAGTCACGTTCCCACTTTCAAAGAAGTACGTATATTATTTTTATTCCTCTGAAGACTTTCTTTACATTACACATAATGGCACAATTTATAGACTAAGGAGGTTATTAGAGACATTTAGCCAAAATAGTATTAAAATCATTGTATATAAGTCATATTTTGATTAAAAATTAGTCGTTAGTCGAACTATGGTTACTAAACTGAATGGAATTAGTACAACACTGGAGAAATCACGACTTTTGACACAATTGAATTTAAGATATCATAAATACTATTATTTATAAATTAAACATAATTAGTTCTTTCATTTCTTATGCATAAAACTTAAATTCAATATAAACCACAAAGCTTAATAAATAAAAATAAAAGGTTTGCAAATTATAAATAATATTTTTAAAATGTATTTTGTAAATATAGGACACGAATATAAGTTAAGTAAAAAAACGTGCAATCTAGACGTCGGTAATCATTAATTATAATTAACTACTAGGAATTTATTGACATAAAATATTTGTACCAAAGGTCATTTTTAATGAAATCTAGTCACTATTTATTTCTTGAAGTGTTCATTTGTTTTTATATATGTAAATAAAAAGGACATACTGTTTATTTCGTTCGTGTAAAAATACGGAGTTAATTTTCACACGAACGAAATAAACAGTATGTCTGCAGGTTTGTAGTATTTAATTAAATAATAAATTAAGCAAAAAAAAAAACATATAATGGAGATTATGAAAATTTTATACTTATATTATATTGTGTTTATTTATTCTTTATTATAAACTATTGTTTGTAGCATTGTTCTGAAATTATTTTTATATAAATATCTGCTTTATAAAAAATATTTAATTAAAAAATTAAAGAATTAAGTCAAGTATATATTAAGTCCTAGTTTCGTTTATACATATCCCGTAGAAAAGCACGACATATCAGAAAACATACTAATGTGGTTTTATACGAAATATTATAAAGCAACTGTATGTTTTCAGTTTTGAAATGTAAGCAATAAAAATATTTTTTAGTAAATTATTCAAAAATAGCGCATTGTGCTGTGATTGTGTAAGCGAGTATGCGTGAGACTGATTGTTTAAACTTTATCTGAATTGAACACGGATATGCAATTTGTGGTATAAGAATGTCACTCCTTGCTTTATAATAACTTAGTTTATTAAACAGCAAACGCTTTATTTAATTTGAAAATGGATATATTAAACATAAAAACTAAATAATCTTTCACTTGCAAAATTCAATATCACTGCAATTGCTATTTAAATTATAAATCAGTAAACAATTTGTTTATAATAGTGAACCTATCATAAATAAAATGTTACAATTTTTTGAATCACATAAATCAGTATATTCCTTAAAAAGCCGTGGAGTTGAATGATCTTTTTACTCTGCGCATCTTATGTAAAAATGTATAATAACTGAAATTCTTGTATATAAATCAAATTTTTGATTTGTTATTATATAATATGTGATTATAGTCAACATCGATCGTACTATTTCTCAACTCTGATTAGTTGATTACATTCATCTTTCCATAATTATATTATGTTTAATATGGAAGGCTTGAAATAAAAACAAAAATTGTAAAATAATAATGAATGCACATTAAAACCTCATTTGATATGTATATAATTGAACTATGAAACGAATTTGACCGATGTAACTAATATAACGACAATTACTTCACCAAGCCAGCGCTAATTTTAAGTAGTTATTAGTAGTTTCTCTTGCAATTTATTGATTCTTCATTGTATGATTATTATTATTATTATTATATTAATAAACAAAAAACTAATTTCGGAAACCAATAAACAATAAATTGAAAATAGAAATATTAGTATTCTCGTTGTTTTACTATTTCCCAATTTTCATAATAGTTATAATGTGCCTAACGCTAAGAAAAAAATAAGATTTTTTTAATACAAGCGAGCTCACAAGTCACTTCGCGATAAGTGGATAAGGTGGTCTATGAATATAGGTACTCCTATTAACTCTACCCTCAATAAAGAATAAAAAATGCTGATGCGTTGTCACTTCTGAGGACTAAAACAGAATGCCTTGTTACCAGTAAAAAAGATCTCAGGTTGTCAGTACGCACTGTAAGAAACATAGCAGTATTATGCTGCTATTTCAAGCTGGTCTGTAAGGTTGCCAATAACAGGTCTCCCTTACATTGCTTGATGGTACAATGTTGTTGCAAGAAATTAGAATAAGAATAATCTAATAGAATAACTATAGTGCAATTCAATTAAATGGAGGTGGCCATAAGCTTATGATATGGTGAGTTCTTTGGAAGGTATTTGATAGCTTGATATTTTAACTAGATAAATATATATATTATATAATATATTAACATAATAATTAAGTATAATACATATAAAATAAAATAACTTAAGTACTTATATAGGCAGCCGCTAAAATACTTATAAAAAAAGAATAGGTGATTTTATCTTCAACCGCTAAGACGTGAACATACAATCTTCGATTGCTGTTAAGACCAATGAAATCGTTA
The DNA here is from genome assembly GCA_029286625.1 of Parnassius orleans. Taxonomy (NCBI): domain Eukaryota; kingdom Metazoa; phylum Arthropoda; class Insecta; order Lepidoptera; family Papilionidae; genus Parnassius; species Parnassius orleans. Next base: position 2,492,058 of record JAGSMP010000167.1, read on the forward strand.
AATAGCAATAATAAAAGTGCTGATTTACCATGTGCTCGGCGATGAATGAGGACATCGTGAGGTAACTTCGTCAGTGTAATAAATTGAGGAAAACCTGACAAGCATTGATTGGGACAGCGCCGCGAAATCTTACCTGCTCCAAAATAATAGGTCGGGGAAAAAGTTTCTTCGTATTTTGTTTGTATAAAATTGAACGAAAATCTTTTTGGATGTACTGTTTGTATTTGGCTGGTTTTAATATGAATGCAAAAGGACATTAATAAAAAGAAAAAGAAAAAGTAAAAAACACTTTCCCGCCGTTTTTCAATTGTTTTTCTGTCTGATGGGGATCAGGATATTATAAGTTTTTTTATAAAAAATATGAAATAAAATTAGGCACAAAATAATAATTTCTTAAATATTTTTCGACGCTTCAAAGAGATTATTTGACACATCTTCCTATTTTAATTAGTAGTTATATTATAACCTCTTGAGTTGAAAATTCGAATTTAGAACTTCATGTTTGTATTGGTCTACAAAAGTTTCTGAGAAAAACGTCGGTAAGTACGTAATCATGGTGATCCATTACAGATTACGACAACAATTCCTTTATTACAGTTCCAATTGAAAGATTAACAATAATTAATATTTCGACGTTTCGAGGAGCCTAGCGTTTGATTTCTGATTCTTTCTTAGTCTGTAAATGACCTATTTCTCTTCCATATATCGAGAATACACGTAGACATTGACTAAAACCCAAAAACAAATAAAAAAATTATTTCCTAATTAATTTACGTTAGGTCTTGTATGTAAATCGATATTGTATTAATGTTGTCTTATATTATACATATGGCGTAAACATAATATATTAATATTAATCTTTCATCTTTATAAGGGAAAAACTTTCTTCGTATTTTGTTTGTATAAAATTGAATTGAAGTTGTGAAATTGACTGCCAGAAAGAGCCAACTGTCGAAGCTGAAGACCGAGTGCGGCAGCGTCGTTTCCGGGACACCTGAGATTTTGAGTGAGATTGAGAGGTTCTATGGGCAGCTGTACACATCATCGTTGGAGCCACACACAAGTGTGTGTAACGATCCAAGAGTAAGTCTTATCCGACACTATTCCGATGATATCCCGGACGTCAGTCTGAGCGAGATTAAAAGTTCGGGCGAGGATGGAATTAGAGCGGAGCTTCTGAAAGCGGGTGGAAAACCGGTACTTGAAGTCCTTCAGGAGCTCTTTAATTCCGTCCTCCATGGTGGCATTACACCGTAGGCGTGGATCAAAAGTACGGTGGTCTTGTTCTTCAAGAAAGGCAACAACGCTCTCTTGAAGAACTACAGACCGATTTCCCTTCTGAGCCGCGTCTACGTGCTGTTTTCGAGAGTCATTACGAATCGTCTCGCATGCAGACTCGACGACTTCCAGCCTCCCGAACAAGCCGGTTTCCAAAAAGGCTTTAGCACCATAGACCACACACCTTCGGCAGTCCCTTCAGCGGTGCAAAGTTGACTGTCGGTATATCGAAGTGCTGAAGTGTTTGTACAGTAGGGCTACGATGGCTATCCGAGTACAGAACCAGAGTACGAAACCTATCCAACTGCAGAGAGGTGTAAGACAGGAAAACGTTATATCCCCAAAACTTTTCACCGCTGCATTGGAAGACGTTTTCAAGCTACTGGACTGGAAAGGATACGGTATTAACATCAACGGCGAGTACATCACTCACCTTCGATTTGCCGACGAATAAACGCGAAAAAAAATTTGTGACGTTTATGAACCTAATGCACTGTCAGTAACAGTAGCACAAAGTTGGTTCAAGCGTTTTCTCTCTCTCTAATGTAGCTCGCTCTGGTCGCCCTCACACGGATAAAGTCGATGCCTTTTTGAAAAAGTGGAGCAAGATCGGCATATTAGTAGTTACGATATAGCCAAGGAATTAAGGATCGACCACAAAACAGTTTTAACCCATTTGAAAAAGTCTGGCTGTACAAAAAAGCTCGATATTTGGGTACCACACGAGCTCACTGAAAGTAACCTAATGAATCGTGTACTCATTTGCGATTCTCTATTGAAACATAATGAAACCAAACCATGTTTGAAAAGATTGATCACTGGTGATGAAAAGTGGATCACCTACGACAAGAACGTGCGAAGAGATCATGATCAAAGGGTGGTTAAGCTCCACAGACTGTTGTGAAACCCGGATTAACACGCAATAAGGTGATGCTATGTGTATGGTGGGATGGGAAGGCCATCGTTTATTATGAGCTTTTATCAAAGTGCAAAACCATCGGTTCGGAACTCTACAGCTAACAACTAATGAGACTCAAGCAAGAAATGGAGAAAATCGACTGGTATGGATCAACAGAAAAGTAGTGGTCTTTCATCATGATAACGCCAGACCACACACATCTTTGGCCACTCAGTATAAATTGAGTATTGAGAGCTTGGTTGGGAAGTGTTAATGCATCCACCATATCGTCCTGACATTGCGCACCCTCAGAGTTTTAACCGTTTCGGTCTCTTCAGAATTCTTTAGATAGTGTAAGGTTAACATCAAGAGAGGACTGTCAAACCTAATTGTCGCATTTTTTGATCAAAAATCCCAAGATTTCTACAGCAACGGGATTATGTCACTACCACTACAAGATGACAACAAGTTATCTAACAAAATGGCACATATGTATTATAGTTAAATGTAATTAAACTTTGAAAAAAAAATTTCTTGAATTTGTATATAAAATACCAAGAAACTTTTCCCCCGACCTACTACACAGTAGTAAAGAGAGGAAGTCTATACCCAGCCATTTTGTCACCATTTTTTAATGAGACTATTACCCAGTTTGTAATTTATTAAGCTAGAGTTCATATTATCGGAGCTCCTGACCAATATCGCCAATATTACTTATGTAAGCGAACTAACTGAAAGAAAACAGGAAATATTGCTTAAAGGCAAATTTAATTTTCAACCGACTTCAAAAAAGGAGGAGGTTCTCAATTCGTCGGAATCTTTTTTTTTATGTATGTTCACCGATTACTCGAAGACGCCTGTACCGATTTGGAAAATTCTTTTTTATGTCAAAGGGTTCTACTTCCCAGGTGGTCCTATTTAAATTTTATAGAAATCTTTCTAGCGTTTTATAATAAATCAACAATAAATTATATTATATTGAAGTCGGTTGAACAAAATGTTTAATTTTACCACTTTTATTTTAAAGATTAGTGGATACATTCATGGAATTTTTAAAAGTCACTTGTAAGCGCCGGTAATCGAACTGACTTAAATTACGTAGTATTTATTATAAATCCGTGCTAAAACTTGAAAGCATAAGAGCCTATAGTTTATTGTCAAGCAATAGAGCCTGGTATGATACCCTATATTTGAATGGATCAAATATCGCACATAATGCCGTTAGTTGAAGGAAGAGTACGAAATCTCATTTAATTTAATAAGAATAATTAAAGGAGTAAAAATGAAACAATGCATCTTTCATCTTATGACAAATATTCGCGGCTCTGGAGATGTTGTTGAAAAATGCAGCAGTTTCAAAGCATTTTTGTAATCATGTAAAATATAATTAAATATTTAAATAAAACTAGTTTTACGAATTTTTCCGCGTATATTAACTTATTTTATATACCCGACGTCGAACGAGTGAAGCCGGCCACAGTCGAGCGAGTGCCTGCTGTACTGCCATATGTCAGAGGTGTCACTGACAAGATTGGCTACATCCTGAAGCGTGCTTCTATTAAAACATATTTCAAGCCTCTGAAGAAGATTAGTCAGTTTTTACCATCAGTTAAGTGTAATGTCCCTCTGCAAGATGCAGGAGTGTACAAGCTTGATTGTGAATGTGGTCTCTCTTATATAGGACAAACTAAAAGATCAATAAAAACCCGCGTTAAAGAACACATAGCTGATGTGAACATGTACAGGATCGCCGCCGTCACTACATTAGATTTGATAGACCACAAATCCTCGCTAAAGAACACCGATTCCTTTCAAGGATGATTCGCGAGGCTATTGAAATCAAAAAACATCCTAATTTCAATAGAGAAGATGGCTGGGTGCTACCATCTGCTTGGTATCCTATAATTAATAAAATTAAATCCCAACCCAAGCATACAACTGCAAGACTTCAAGATACTGTAAGTTCATACTGCATAGATCGGAACAAAAATTAATAATTTTTAATCTGGAGGTAACCGTGGTTAACTATGACATTGGGACGTCAAATATCTCAGTCCCCCCCGTGACCATGGGTGCTATAAAGTGCTCGAAACGTCGGGTATATAAAATAAGTTAATATACGTGAAAAAATCCGTAAAACTAGTTTTATTTAAATGTGTAGTGTTCGCGTAAATATAAGAAATCATTATATAATTAAATATTCAATTTTTTGACACCCCAAACTAAGTATATATAAAAATATTTTTTTGCCTTCTATTTTACACATCAAAACTAATTCCTTAAATAAAAAATCGAATTTAAGCCTCATGCCCGTGTTCGGGTTGCTGCATTAAATTATAATCATACCAAGTTTCAATCATCTACTTGAAATTGTCAGACAGCACAGTACAGCCAAACTGACAGACAATAAAATTATTGATAAAGTTTTTAGTTTTATGAATTTTGGCATTTAACATTAATGATAATAGTTAAGCGAAGGCTACGCGAGCAAAGCCGCGGAAAATGTCAGTTTATAATCACAGGTATACAAGATTACAAATGGTGATGATTGGTATTTAGTTATTAAATTCATTATTCACAAAAAATATTAGCTGTTAAGGAAACGTTTTAGTCCCACTCATGAGAAAACGAATCAGCGGTTTTCCACAACTCTGTTAGTAACGAGAGTGAAGCCGTAGCCAAATCCTATATTGGGATATAAAACAACCGGACGACATTACGACGGTGAAACATTTTATACGTTGGGGTGTTAGGGTTCTAAAGTAGGTAATTCAATCTACCTTACTAGCGGAAGAAACAAATAAAATATTCAATATTCAATGACTTTACGGAAATAAAATGATTTCTCTTGGTTTTATATAAAGTAACGATATTCATTTTAGAAACATTTCTTGACCAGATGATTTACATACTCCTGGACACACATCTACAATGCACCGCTAATTTTTTTATAAAATCTAGTCCAGTTTCTAGTGATGTTGACGACCAGTACCAGATTCATGTATGTATCATTTCCCAATGTTCATTTAGATTAGCCAGTTGCTCTGCTCTAAGGTTGCATATGTATTATTTGGTGAACTGTGGCCTTGCGGACACCTTCTATGAGTCCGTAATGGCGCAAAAGTAGGCTGCTATGAGTGATTGGAAAAGTACAGATCCCACTCGGAGACAATGTCAGCGAATTCGTCGCGGCCTTCCCCTTTATGGTGTTCTCCAACCAGAAATAAGGCCTCTGGAGATGCGGTGCGGTGGCCCTAAACACTTATTAATGTAACTTCTGAGAAGAACGATGACTCTAGAAATTATATCGTGATAGCACTGTAAGGCTGCTGAAATAGAACGACTCCTTCGACTTGCACCTAACAAAAAATAGCAATGGTTGGGCCCATTCGCATTCCGAACGTAGATCCCGGGACCGCTCGACTACGCCGCCGATGATGAACACCGTGGAGTTTTAGCCGGTGGAAGTACGGCATTACTTTTCTATTGTCCTCGCAGCGGAAGTTATTCATAACTATTGCCCCACGTTAAAAAAATGGTTCGTTTGGTGAAAATCGGTGTTAAAGTTTCTCTGTTAAATATTAAATTATTAAAAAATAATAAATGTTAAGTTACGAAATGTTTACTTTAAAGTCCTCTCGATGATAAGATTAAGATTCTGGCAACGTTTAGTTTAATTCGTTTAGTTTGTGACCGTATTGCTTATCTAAGGGTTCCAGTATGATGTTCAAGAACTTTACTTGTTATATTATTCTATTCTATTCTACTTACCAAGTCGTCACTCTAAGAAGCTAAGATGATTGGAATACCCTTAAAACACCCTATGTTTGCCACAGTAATTACGGTGAAGCGCGTTTTGAAAATTTGTATCATAATATGTTTTGTGTCACAAAACAGAGGCGTTTTAATATCCATAAGGAATTGGAATGAAAACTTGAGCGCTAGGTGGCCTGATGATGATGGCACAAGAGAATTCATCAATGGCTTCCGATAGATAACCATCTCCTCTACAGAAGGCATAAAACACACAGATTGCGATGTGAAGCAGCGACAAAGGTGCGAAATGTCTGATGCAGTGATTATCAATCCACCTGCCAGGCGCGACGGTAAGGGAAATTCTCTGTCATGGGAGATATTCATGTCCAGCTGTGGACTTTTACAGACTCATGAAGAAGAAGAAGGTGGCCAAAATTAGCGCTAAATTTAACCTTGAAAGCACTAAGTTGACACCATGAAATTGTTTATTGAAATTGATCGTGATAGAATTTTTGAATTTTTGATATTTTGAGCGTTATCCAATTTGCCTTCATGAAGATTGTGGCAAAATCTTCAAACCCCGACAGAGACCCATGATCCATGACCAGCAGTAGACTTTTACTGATTGACGAAGAAGTCTGAAGATATCTACGAGAGCAAGCAATTCTTATTGTACAACTATTTACCGAGCGCGCTGAACAATTTTTTTAACTGATTTCAAAACACTGGTTAGTGATTTATCTGAAAAAGCTAAACATATTAAAATGATTCTTCTTTTATAAATACATATATTCATAAAATATATATTTATAAATATACCTAGTATTTTATAAATATTTATTAATAAAATATATACACAAATTTATAAAGTAAGATCAAACATATAGATTTGAAGAAAAAATTACCATTAAGGGTGGAAAGATGGGGGGAAAAAAACTAAGCCTTTTTATTAAAAATATTTTTTTTGTAGTTTAAGATAATATATAAATAATAATTTACTTCATAAAAATAATAAACTTACCTCGGTAAATCGCTATCTAATTGTTAAGATCAATATTTCGCTTGCTCGTGTCACGGCAAAGCTGATAATAATAATGATTACTGTTTTACGCTTTATGCTTCGTGTGGGGAACGTTCACAGCGTTTTTATTGACATGAAGGTAAATACATCGTTGAAATTAGTACTTAAATAAATAGCCTACATATGTTCCACTGCTAGGTAATGCAGTACATGCCAGTATCATTTTGAGAGGGTTTTTAGCGCGGGAAACAGCCCACCGTGCTGTTCCAATGCGAGTTAGCCTTTTAGCAGACGTCATATTTCGAAATTTATTAATGTCTCAGAAATGAAGATTTTGGTCATGATGATTCTCTTCACCGTCGAACACATAATCAAGACCTCATTGATGTAGACATTGTGTGCCGACTATCATGTTGTCCCGTATTCAAATCCTGGGTCAGGCCAAAATCATTAATTGGTTTTATCTGGCAATAAATTCTCAATAGCAGCCCAGTGTCAGGAAGTTGGCGGTGTCTAACAGGCGGTGTACATAGGTACTGCGCCTGATTTTCTTTCCATCGGATTATGAGGTTGAGGTAATAGGGGGTGAACCTGTGTTTACGCATACACTCGTGCACTATAATCCTATCCCGGGCAGAGGGCTAGTCTCCGTTGAGACTGGCCACCGTGACAGAAATTCGTTGTGGAGGGCATTATTATAAATTAGCACTTTAAACTGAAAATAACAATTTCTTTGATACTCTCGGAATCGAACTTGACTTGCGGGCGCGTTTATCCCCTTTCTATTTTCTCTCTCTCCTTCTCATGTTTTGAAACTGTTCTTGAGATTAAGCTGTTGTTAGTTCTATAGTTGTATTGTACAAATTTGCAATACAATCAATATTTTGTGCTTCTGGTTTCTGAGTTAAGTTGTGAAATAAATATTTTAATTCTTCTTAGATTGCATTGAAGTTAACCCATGCCCTACTTTTCTATATATATCTGTTCGAGACGATTCAATACCTGGCTTAGAAAAGTGACTTTTCCACTTTTTTTGTAGGTAAGTAGAATTCGATACACAACATTTAATATTACTTACTTTAATATTATTGTACTTTTCCTTTAGAAACAGCCACCCAACATACTAAAAAATGCTAAAATATACTATAGCACAGTCTTAAAAAAGACTGACCCCCAAAGTTTTATAATTTTTTCTATTATTAATAAATATAGTAACCGGATAAATTAATCCAATTTCATTTAGTAATGCAGTAATGATAGAAAGATACATATATACTTATATATATATATACATATAAATATATTATTAGGAATGAAAATCAAAAGGCAATATAACGACATAATGTATTTATTTTTATTTGTAAATATCCTGATGATAAACTAACATAATTGAGTTTATGTGAGTATATGATTGTAAAATTATACAGTCTATAAAATTAAATGTAGTGAGGCAGTAGCAAGGGTCAGTTATTCCCAAAGGGAATGATCTACAACGCTATAGAGCACTAACTCAACTGATGCCTCCTTTACTGCTTCTGCTGCGGTTGTGTGCTTGCCTCTTCGAGAATGTATAGCGACGAAATATTCGGAGACAAATTTTTAGTTCCTCTACTTAGTGTTGCTGATGCGTCCTTTAATCCCCAGGGATCCATCGGCTGGTGGTTGGCCACATAGTATCTTCATATTCTCTTAACACAGTAACTTTTCTGAGACATCTTATTTTTAGATGAATTTGTTTATCTATTTGTTTTTGTTTTAAAAATGTTTATATTAGGAACACTCAAAATACATCTTTATTTGATACATTTGCTAGTAAACGCGATTATTGGTAGCCCAGATTGTATTCCTGGCCCTCGCTTCGAATATGGTTGAATTTATACTATTTTTTATTTGTTTTTATAAAACGTAACCTCCACACTGGGATGTTCTCCTGTATCGTGGAGGCAGTTTACAAACATAAATTACACAAGGACAAACATCCAGACCCGAAATTATTATTTGTAGGCCATACAAATACTTGTTCCGTGCGGTATTCAAACCTACGGCCCTTAGCGCTACAACTCAATTGCTAAGCCACTGCGCCACGGAGCAGTCGTCAAATACAATATGGACATGGAGGAAAAGTACATCATATATCAAATATCCAATTTCACTCAAAGGAAACAAATTTCTTTGTTTTTCAAAATAAGCTTGACCGCATTCCAACATTTTTTCAAAAGCTTTCCTGAGCCGGGAATAGAACCAACTAAAAATGCAAAAAATAGACAATCACTTTTTTATTTAAACAATCGATAGGGTCTATGATAAGTATCTCTCGTATAACTATATATCTCTCGTATAAATATTGTATCTTACAATTAAAGTAGACCAGGAAATCTAAAAATTCGTACATATCGACTCGAAATAACATCCTAACCTAGAGTGTTTATTGTTTTAAATTCGAAAGTCCTTTTATCATTTTCTTAAAAATCTACAATGAGAGTGCCTAAATAAAAGAAGAATTTATAATGTTTAATAATTAGCTAAAAAATATTTTATAAAATACAAACATTACTGTTTAAGTATGCCCATTTTTTAGAGAAGACAAGTTTAAAAATAAAACGTTTTAGCATATGTGTAAAATTTTAGTTTGTGAAATGATGAAGACTGTAATTTTGAAATTGGAACGAATGTATGGGTAACCTAACTAACCTGTTATTTGTCTATGTTTGCTATTTCAGTTTATTTTCTAGCTATTCTATAATCGTAATGGCGTATCAGGAATAGTTTAAACCACAAAAGTCCCACATTAACTCTACAGTGTAATGAAGAGGTATCGGGATAGACACCGTCTAGAAAACTGACCAGAAGGAAGTAAGCGTAGAACATTATTTTATTAAATTAAACTGTATGTCAATTAATTGCTCCTTAAATGCTCCAGTAGAATCCGTAATTGCCCCAGGTCTATTACTATTAGTTAATTTATAATTATTTTTAAATTTAATTAACGTAAATTTAATTTTGCTATAATACATAAAATATCTACTTTTTTATATTAAACTGTATGCCAAATAATTGTATCCAGGTCTATTACTATTACTTAATTAATCATTAATTTAAAAGAAATTAATTATCGAAAATATAATTTAGCTATAAAACATAAAATATCTACATTTATAAATTAAACTGTATGCCAAATAATTGCTCCTTAAATGCTTCAGCAGTATCCGTAGTTGCTCTACTTCTATTACTATTAGTAAAATTATAATTTTTTTTTGCTTAAGGAATTGCTCTCAATTTGCTCTATTAATTTAAAAAATGCATTTTTGCAATATTTATAATAATTAATTAAAAAACAGTGTGTGTTTTAAAGACACACGATTAACTGTATAACTGACTTTATTAACTGTATGCCAAATAATTGCTCCTTAAATGCTCCAGTAGAATCTGTAATTGCTCCAGGTCTATTACTACGAGGGTGGATTGAAAAGTACTTACCTAATCAAGAAAATAAACACATACTAAATCAATAATATTTTATTTTCTACATAATCACCATCAAGTTCAATACACTTTGCCACCTCCCTTCCAAGCATTTAGACCGTTGAAAAAAATGATTCTTCCTTAGAGTCAAAATATGCGTCTACAGCTGCTTTGACCTCGTCGTTTGTCGAAAATCTTTGACCTCCTGCTTTTAGGTTAGGGAACAGAAAGAAGTCTGATGGTGCCAGATCAGGTGAATACGGCGATGCGGTAACAGTTCAAAGCCACAGTTGTAATTTCAGCCATTGACTGTACTGACGTGAACACGGGCGTTATCTTGATGAAACAGGACTTTTCTTCTGAGCATTCCTCGACATTTTCTTTTATTTCCTCTCGTAAACGACGTAGTAAGGTGCAGTAGTAATCAGAGTTTATAGTCTGACCCTTTCAGATAATCAATCATAATCACACCTTTCGAGTCCCAGAATACTGAAGTTATCACCTATATTTGCCGACAAAACGACTTAGCCTTTTTAGGGTGGTGAACCAGGTCTTCACTGTTTTGATTGTTGTTTTGTTTCCGGTAAAGTAATGAACCCATGTTTTGTCCATAGTAACAAAACGATTCAAAATCATCTGCATCGGCTCAAATAACTCCAAACAGTCGTGAAATAGTCAATCGCGTCCTTTTGTTCAACTGAAAGCAGTCGTGAACCCAATTGCAGACACCTTTGTGGAAACCCAACTCGTTGACAATGATGTTTTGAGTTCGTTCATAAGAGATGCCTATAACTGGCCATTTCAATTTTTAACTATGGTCTCCATTATTAAATCAAGTACTTTTTAATATTTTCGTCAGTAGTTGACGTCGAAGGCCGTCCAGAGTTCATCTTTCACACTCTCTCTACCACGCTTAAATTCTGCTATCCATTTTTGACGGATGAATATGACAGAGCACAATCGCTAATGTATTGACCATGTCATCATGGATGGCTTTTGATGATAGCCCTCTCAGTACTTAATGACGGCACGCTGCTCGATTTGCTCCATTCGCGGAAATTATGTCCGATTACTTTGTTAATAAATTTATAAAATCACAACTAATTATTGCACACGTTTCGAACTTCACACAATGAACTAGTCTGAACTGAACTAAATAATGTGGGTAGATTTGATTTTTAGAATTGAATGGATCTGTGTTAGGCCGAGTACTTTTCAATCCACCCTCGTATTAGTTGGTTTATAATTTTTTTTTTAATTTAATTATCGAAAATTTAATTTTACTATAAAACATATAATATCTACTTTTTTAAATTAAACTGTATGCCATTTAATTGTTCCTTAAATGCTCCAGCAGAATCCGTAATTGCTCCACCTCTATTACTATTAGTTAATTTATAATTTTTTTCTTAATTTAATTATCGTAAAGTTAATTTTGCTATAAAATATCTACTTATATATATAAAACCAAAAATTTATAATCGGTAAGTTTTGAAATCATGGATTGTTATGAATGGATTGGACAAATACACAATCTATGCTATTCAAGTCATTGATGAATAATTGAAATGTTTTCCTGTAATACACAAGTTCCACTTCAATCGTGTATCTTTAAGACACACTGTTTTTTATATTAATTATTATAAGTATTGCAAAAATGCATTTTTTAATTAATAGAGCAAATTGAGAGCAATTCCTTAAGCAAAAAAAAAATTATTATATTTTAACTAATAGTAATAGACGTAGAGCAACTACGGATACTGCTGAAGCTTTTAAGGAGCAATTATTTGGCATACAGTTTAATTTAAAAAAGTAGATATTTTATGTTTTATAGCTAAATTAAATTTTCGATAATTATTTTTTTTAAATTAATTATTAATTAAGTAATAGAAATAGACCTGGATAAATTACGGATTCTACTGGAGCATTTAAGGAGCAATTAATTAGCATACAGTTTAATTTAATAAAAGTAGATATTTTATGTTTTATAGCAAAATTAAATTTTTGATAGTTTATTTTTTTTAAATAATTATAAACTAACTAATACTAGAAAATAATAAAAATATAAACCTTAATATATCTGCCATATATAAAATATCTGCAAGAAGTGGAGCAAAATAATGTCATAGGGAGGTGCTCCTGCCTATAATAGTAGAATATGCACTGCTTATCTCAATCTACAAACGAAACAATCAAATGTCCAGCAAGATTTTCAGATCGTGGTACTCTAATTGTAGAGTTTTAATAAAATTATAAAATTGCTTTTCACTTTTAAAAAATAAACGGTCTAGGTTATGATGTTAATTCGAGTCGATATGTACAAATAGTAAGATTTCATGGTCTTCTTTAATTGTAAGATACAATGTTTATTCGAGAGATTTTATCCTACCGATTGGTTAAAAAAAAGTATTGTCTATTTTTTCGATTTTAAGTTGGGTCGATTCCGGCTCAGGTAAGCTTTTTAAAAAAAATGTTTGAATGTGGTTATTCTTATTTTGAAAAACGAAGGAGTGTTTCCTTTGAGTGAAATTTGATATCTTCAATATTTTAAGTATTTCCCTTCCATGTCCCGTTCGTTTTTTCCACCCTTTAAATATATAAAAATAACACATGTAATTTGCGATTTGACACTCGCTGGCACGGTGCCGGGGCTCCGGTTTCCACTGAGCCGGTGCCGGTCTACGCTCGGCTTTTATTTATTTTTATTTTTCAGATACATGACGCTACAGGCAGTGACACGGACTTCAGTTCTACAACACGTATTATTTGTTGTAGAAGGATTTTGGATTCATCATATCTTAAAAGTAAGATAATTAGAATGAACATATTATTAGACCTCATAAAATTGTTTAACTATTTTCACGTCTACAATACGTACACAATACACATGCAGTTTTACCGTCGGCACCGAGCGGGAAGTTAGCTTTCCCGGTGCCGTGCCGGTGTATTGCCGTCGAGTGGAAAATCGCCCATTGTCGTTGGTAAAGAAAAATAATAAAAATTTGTAATCAGCAATTTCTATACAATTTTTAAGTGTATGTTAACAAAGAAATTTTCTAATCAAAACCCTGATTTTATGTGGCAAATAGGAACATGAGCTTTTGGAACAAGTATGATGGAACCTTAAAACTCTGAAAATCAACGACGCAAGGTGAAGAGTACGTCAAAACGGCCACATTCATTAGGTTGCGTCGATTTAAAAAGGTGAAACAGCAGGGTGCGCAGGCGTTTTAAACTAGCTGTATTAATATGTTGGTTCGAGCGAGCAAACTTTTACTAAACATAGTATCCGTATAAATAAGCTTCGACAGAATGAGTGTTTCACACAACCTAACGTGCATGTCCACTGTCAATCACTCAAAGCGCAACTTTCCGAGCTTACGCGTTCTAAAGGCCATGTCCATTAAGAGGGCGTATAAAGGCAAATTTCCAATCTTAAATCCGATTTTTGCATAGCTAAATCAAGTTCAGAATAACAAAAAATTATTAATATGGATATTACATCGTGCTTGCGAGGGACTACACTGATTATAAACATAATAGAATAAAACTATCTCGATAGAAAAAAATCACAAAGTTACCTCTTATTTTCATCGAAAACCTGATTTTTTCTGGTCGTGGTGCATATTATTAAGCAAAAATGTAATAAATGTTACTACATATGTTACTTAGCACCATCTTTAGCGATTTTTAAAAATTAATGACATTTATCGAGTTATGGATAAAAATGTATTTGGCACTTACTATATTTTTATTCCGTACAATAAATTCTCGTTGGGACGGGAAGACTGTGTTTTTGTACACAGCGCCTGCTGCCGAAAAAAAATCGTGTTGTACATGATAAGTCTATAGGAATATGGTGAACAACAAAGTGCAATAACGAAATTGTCGTATTTATGTATTTATGTTAGAGTAGACTCGCCTATAAATATCTATCTTACTATTTATAGTATTATTTATTACTACTATACTCAAGCGCTATTGTTATCAGCGCGTAGTAAATGTAAAGTAAAAAGGTGATTTGTCTGCTGTTGGTCGCTAAATTACTAATGTTATTCGCAATCTATACTATTATAATAAAGCGGAAGAGTTTTTGTTTATTTTATTTCTTTGAACACGCTAATCTCTGGAACTCCAGAAAACTTAGACCATCGCCGACTAAATGGCGTCACTGTTTCTGAAGTTTATCCTCTTTCCCTCATTACGAATATTCTCGATCAATTAGGTCATTCCAAATACTCTAGTACATTAGACTTAGCCTCTAGATTTAATCAAATCTACTTAGTTCCACAAGATACTGAAAAAATAGATTTTAGTGTTACCACTAATATTTAGTATTTCCGGGCATTTTAAATTCACACGTACATGTACGGGGAAATACGTATACATAGTTCCCCGTTCACGTAGGCCTTCGTCTACGTGAAACGTCTACGTCTACGTATAATTCTGTCCTTTCTGAACTACAAGGTCTTCTTTGTTTATATATATTTAGATGACTGGATCGTATACTTTCATAATCTTGACTCGCATATGAATAAACTTCAATTAATCTTTTCAAAATTCAGACAGGCTAATTTAAAGTTATAGCCTGACAAATGTGAGTTCCTGCGACTTGAAGTCGCTTATCTTGGACATGAAATTACAGGTCAAGGGGTTTCGCCTAACCCTGATAAAGTAAAGGCTATTACTCAGTTTCCCATGCCTAAGACTACTAAAGAGGTAGTCATTTCTTGGATTGACAGGCTATCATCGTTTCATAGAAAGAAAATGCTTTCAATCAACTTATACAAAAGTTGGTTACAGTTACAGCGAGATTGGAAAGGATAAACCTATCGAATATGCATCTCGTACCTTAAATAAACAAGAAGGAAACTATTCAAGTACAGAAAAGGAATTATTAGCGAATTATTAGGAAAAGGAATTATGGTTGAAAAGTGTCAATACTCTTCGGTATTGACACTTTTCAACCATAACTTTACGGGTATAAATTTAAGGTTTGTCACAGGTCATCGCCCTCTTACATGGTTTTTCAATTCCAAGATCCAGGCGGACATTAGAGGAATACCGTTATGAAATCGCTTACAAGACAGGTAGAATTAATTTAAATGCGGATGCTTTACCTCGTAACCCAGTAAGCCCATTATTACCCATCTAAATGAAATAAGACTACATATTAATAATTATTAATAAACAATTTACAAAATCAATTTCTAATAATACACAAATCGAAGAGCACATCAAAGTTTATCTTCCGCAAAACAAAAAATAATTGTGTGTCCGGTCTATCGACATCTTCTTTGATTACTCTATGCCGAATCGCGAACAGCTCATGGCGTTTCTGTTAAAACAAAGACATGTAATTGCAATAGACTTTATTAGTATTATTTATGCATTATATCAACTTTATAAATAATTTATTTATGTACTTCACAGGCACAACACATTAGTTTTTTCACAGAATGTTCAGTGCAGACATTGCAATTGCATTTATCGCAACACTGTTTCGAAGTTCTTGATATTTTTGAGGGAAAAATATTACAGCGCTTCTTTCTTTTCGTAGCAGATTCAGATGATTGAGGATCTCCTTGATCTGATCCTATCACATCTTGGATGGCTGTTAAGTGATAACTCGTCAGCCCTTTCTTATTTCGATTCCGTATATAAGGTGTAACCAACTCAGTTGCAATTTCTCGTAAAAAAAGTTTTCTTTGCGTATTTTTTGTCTTTTGATTTCAAGCAGGATATAAATTTTTCCATATAATTAGTGATGCAATGCTAACAAGATCTATAACGTTTTGAAGAAATCATCTGTTTGTTTTATGTCGAACTGAATATTCATGGACACTCTGATCGATTGTATCAACACTTTCCTTGGTGGAGTTCTAGTACAAATTTAGTTCAGATTTGTTCTTATTGCTCACATCAACTTCTTTACTATGATACATTGTAGATAAAAAAATAACATTCTGTGTCAGTCTCTTTTTAGACATTTCTTAGAACAAAAAGAAGTGCGAGCACAACAACTTTGTCACAAAAGTATCTAAACACTGAACGAAATAAAATAATCAAAATTATAAACAGAAAGACTACGGTTGTAACGTAAGCAAAGCTCTGTGAGTTCGTATTACGTACACACTGAAATATGATTCTAAAAAATGTACACAATAACCACCTACCTTCATACTCGAATCTAACAAAATGTTGACGTGTCTGTTGGACACTAGTGGGTTGATAAGTTGCTATTTAGCTTTATCAAATAAATATTAATTTTTCATGGTACAAATATTAAGGTTCACATATACATATTCCTTCCTTTCTTCTTCATTTTAAAGAAAAACCACGAAACTACCGTAACTGGTCACCTGGGTATAAAACGCATGTATAAATGAATTATGTTTTTTTATTGGAAAACATGCGTGCACAGAACACTTCGTAAAATATTGTAAATTATAAGGTCGGCTCGGGGAAAAAGTTTCTTCCTATTTTATATACAAATTCAAGAAGTTTTTTTTTTCAAAGTTTAATTACATTTATTTATAATACATATAAGCCATTTTGTTCGATAACTTGTTGCCATCTTGTGGGTGGTGACATAATCCCATTGCTGTGGAAATCTTAGGATTTTTGATTAAAAAAAATGCGACAAGTAGTTTTGACAGTCCTCTGTTGATGTTAATCTATCACTACCCAAAGAATTCTGAAGAGACCGAAACAGGTAAAAGTCTGAGGGTGCAAGGCACTATATGGTGGACGTATTAACACTTCCCAACCAGGCTCTCTCAATTTTTGCTGAGTGGCCAAAGATGTGTGTGGTCTGGCGTTATCATGAAGAAAGACACCTTTTCTGTTGATCAATTCCGGCCGTTTTTTCTCAATTTCTCGCTTGAGTCTCATTAGTTGTTGGCAGTAGAAATTCGAATCGACGGTTTTGTCCTGCGGTAAAAGCTCATAATAAACGATGTCCTTCCAATCCCACCATACACACCGGATCACCTTATTGCGTGTTAATCCGGGTTTCACTAGTCTGTGGAGCTTGACTACCCTTTGACCATGATCTTTTTCGCACGTTCTTGTCGTAGGTGATCTACTTTTTATCACCAGTGATCAATATTTTCAAAAATGGTTCGGTTTCGTTATGTTTCAATAGAGGATCGCAAATGAGTGCACGATTCATTAGGTTTCTTTCAGTGAGCTCGTGTGGTACCCAAATATCGAGCTTCTTTGTATAGCCAGACTTTTTCAAATGGATCAAAACTATTTTGTGGTCTACAAATATTAATTTTTAAATATTAATATTTAACTACAAATATGCAGATGTTGCTCCACTTTTTCAAACATGGCATCGACTTTATGCGTATGAGGGCGACCAGAGCGAGCTGAATCTTTGACATCAAAATTCCCGGACTGAAAACGCTTGGACCAACTTTGTGCTACTCTTACTGACACCGCATTAGGTTCATGAAAGTCACAAATTTTTTTCATGGCTTGAGTCCCATTTTTTCCTTTTTTGTAATAAAACGATTAAAGGATTATTCTGATAGAGTAAATTAAGTAGATTTCTACCTTTATTATATTTTATAGACTTAAACTATATCTAACGAAATCAAAAATTATAGTGCATCTTACACTAAAATTGACATATATTGAATTTCCAATACAAAACTAACCTTCTATTTTAGATCTTTTTTTAATTTAAATCCAAATAAAATATTTTTTTATTTTATTCTTTTTTTTAGAACTTTAATCTCTATTTCAGCTAATTCTTGATTAGGATGTTGCATTGGATTAGAAATCAATTTATTAAGATTTATCCCCCTAATTTCCAATTTTAAAAATCTTTTATCATCAGAAGCTGCCCTAAAATATTTTCTTACTCAATCAATAGCATCTATTAATTTTTTATTTTCAATTTTCTCTAAAGCGCTCCCCGCTCCTCAGTGACAATTGTAACACCAAGAGATACACACGCACAGCTCATTTTTTGTGTTAGATTATTTTAGTGAAAATTACAAGTTGCGCGATCAAAATCTGCAGAAATTACAAAGGACGTTTACAAACAACTAACAAAATCTCCTACCATCGGTAAGTAACTCAAAACTAATAGTAATTTACGAAAACAAAAGTAATAAATTGATAATTTTTTTCACAAAATCAACGCGTCGTTTTTTGGTGTTGCCAGTCTTGGATTGCGAATTTCCCCGTATAGTTGTCTTAAAAGCTGATATATGTTCATTATTATCCGACTGCACCAGAAGGAGGAAATACATCAAGGAAGGTGTATGTGGGTATGTTTCAAAAATTGTTTGGCTGAATCTACAGCCTAAACGGATGGACCGATTGTTTTTGTTTTGCAAGCTTCCGCGCAGTCGGGTGTTTTTTTATTTAGTCTTAAATATATTTTTCTTTATTTTTTCTCTTTGTTATAGTATTGTCATGTAGAAAGAATGGACGAGAAAAGAGTGACAAGGCAAATTTATGTTGCAGAAGTGAACGGCAGAGTCGGTAGACGAAGGTTTATCGACCAAATTGGCGATATATTGAAAATGGGCTAGATTATGAGTACCCTTAACCGACGAGCGTGTATGCGTAGATATACGGATGTAAATGAGGCGAGAGAGGTGTGTCAGGATCGTGCCAAATGGAAGTCCGTAGTCTCTGCCTACCCCTCTGGGTGACAGGCGTGAGTGTTTATGTATGTATGTATGTTATATTATTACTAAATAGTATTGTATAATAATTGTCAAAATCGATTGTGACCATTTGAATACATGGTTTTTATGATACCTTAGGATAAATTATTTAACTATGACGCAGGCGAAGCCTCCGGCCAACCTCTAGTAATAAGTCGAAACCATGCATTAAATAGTTAAACATATTTTGTAAATGCGTAATTGATTTTTATTTGATTATATTTTTCTATATAAAAAAAAAATAGATTCTACCTCAACAGATTCGAAAATAATATCATTTAATAAATAGCATAAATGCTTAGTGATGGAAGACTTATTTATATTCATTCTAAACTAAATAAATTGACTATTAAATGTACAAATGATAATAAAATTTTAGATTATAGCTTACTAGGCACTGGAATTATCTCTCAAAATTGATTGCATTGCATATTATTACCAAACGTTGCAATTTCACCCATCGCATAATTATAAGGTATATTAGGCTAGGTAGGGCCAAATATCAATTAATTTAACATTGTTGAGTTCTCATGTTCGGACCCCAATTACGCTAACAGATATTGAAATTGGGTGATTAAAATAATCAAATTCATCAAGCCGAGAATCAGTCCTATATTGTTAAATACGGACATTATTATTCAACGCTTACTTTACTTATATTGTAATTGCCATTATTCTTAGTTATATAAGTTATAAAATTCATTTGTTAAGATTAATACTAAGCCCCATCGTTGGTATTTGGTTGTAATTTGGTTGGTATTTTTCCTGAACACTTTTGCTTTGCAAGTTTATAGAAATAATACGTCCTATCTAGAACATGCAATACCGTTATATCGTTACCGCAATTTCGCGAATTTTGCGCTGTATTTCAGTACGGCAAAAGTGAGATTACAGATGCGAATTTCGCGGTATTAAAAACGAACCCGGTATGAAACTGGAGGAACAATAGGTAAATATCTGGAGACTGTGTATAACTATCTGCTAAGCATTCCACTAACGAGCGTAGAAGCTGAGAGAGCATTTTCGGCTGCTGGATACATAATATGTAATAAAATTAGAAGTTCTTTAAATGATGAGACATTGGATATGCTTTGCTTTTTACATAAATATTTCCAAGGTAAAAAATAAGATTAGGGTTGTATGTGTGATTAATTGTAGTGTTTTAATTTAACCCCCATTAAAGATTTTTTTTACTTATGTTATTGTTTTAGTTAAACCGCCATTAAAAGATTTTTTATCCATGTTGAACGGTCAAGCACTGGAACGGCTGAGGCGCGCCAGGCGCGCTTTGTTGATACACTTCGAGCATTTGAAGCGCATTCCACGGAACGCACTGGTCGACGCGGTCATTTATGGCGCGCGCGCCAGGAGCGCGTAATCGATACGCGGCTAATCGATACCTAAGATTTGTCACCAGCGTTGCATCTTTATACCAGCCTGGCATATTACAAAATGATGACTACGCGTTCAAGTTCTTAAGATTCTTTGACATGTCGATCTTTACTCCCACAGAATATGATATGTTGATCAATTCCCTCACATCACCCGGCAAATAGTTCTTTTCTGCTTACTGTTTCATAACATACGAATTAAATTTTCATTACAATATAAATTAAAATAACCGAACGCAATCTTGTTAAAAAACGAATCAATTACAATGTGCAAACTTAAATTTAATTGAAGCGGACGAGTGTCGCCCCGAGCGTTAACATGTTTCTGATGTATTTACCTCCCTTCTCTTAATTCCACTTCCATATTGATATCACTGCAGTTGAACACCAACAAGCTAACCTATTTGATCATAATGAAGTATATTATATATATATATATATATATATATATATATATATATATATATATATATATATATATATATATATATATATATATATATATATATATATATATATATTACTTCGTACATTACAACTATTTATGTTTATCAAGATGCTTCTTTTTATTTATCAGTTTGTAAGACTTTCTTTATATGCACTTTCTTTACATGACTTTCATTATAGCATGCCTTAAGCGCAAAGCGTGTAGGTATGTTCTACTGGCGCCTAAAAAGCAAAATTTCAACGTTTTGTCGCATGAAATCGTATCTAACAATCATATTGAACATATAAATGATATAAAAAGCACATTGTCAGAAAAATAAATGATTGTTGAACTTATTATTATTATTTTTAAATCGATCTATTGCTATTTTTACACAAAAAGCGGTTTTAGTGGCATAAGGTGTAGATTTACCTATCAAGTCCGCTTGGAGGCGTAAACACGATAACTTTTGAAAATATCAATTGTTCAACTCAATCCATTTTTAAAACTCTTCATCTATCATGTGGGAAGCCATGGAATGTAAATGACAGTTTAATTTTGTTTTGTTTAGTTATAACTAATTTTTTTCGGCTGAGAAATAGCGAAATTTTCGGTGTTTTGAGCAGCCTTGTATTAATTTATTTTACTAAATACACTTTGCCTCACTCCCGGCCACAGAGTTCTTTTTTACTCCGAGCCTCTTGGTAAAGAGTAATTGTATTCTGTGCTCCGGGCCTCTTGGTAGAGAGTAATTGTGTTCTGTGCTCCGGGCTCAGCCGCCATCGTAAGTGGTCGTTTGTTTACAGCGGTTCGTGCTGAAAAATATCGATTGCTTTAGAAATACAAAATATTCCAAAAACCAAATTTGATACATACTTGACCAAGATAAGATATTATTATTATATTATTTTTATAATCATAGATTTTTATTACAATATTTTGTTTCGCTAAAAGTACACAGGATTTATATATAAATATGTATACTTATACGTCTTGGACATCCAGACCCGGAACAATTATGTGTAGGCCATACAAATACTTGTACCGTGTGGGATTCGAACCCGCGGCCCTTGGCACTGCAACTCTATGCCAAGCCAATGCGCCAGGGAGCCGTCGAGCAGTCTGCTGGATATAAGCCTTTTTCATTACATGAAAATTTTCCAGTAATCACAATGCAGTAACAAATTTCTCGCATTTCGACGCTGCTTCTAATCGCCGATGTGAGAATTTTATTACACATCTAGCATAATATACGAGATGGTTATGTAACCGTCTATGGAAGACCATGAGGTCTTTCTGGTCTTTCCCATAGTCACCTATAACAACTCCTACAGAAACACATGGGCTATGGACTCTATAACGCTGCCATCAAACGCCATAACATCATATCAAGTTATTAAGAATGTTTAAAGAATTTCTGGATATGTAAATATTATATATTATTATGACAGAGTTAACTTAATTTTTTATTACCAAAATATATTATTTTATTCGAAGTTATTGAAAATTAATTAGATGAAATTTAAGTTTGATTATTTTGTACCGCAATATGATATAGTTAGTTGCGTTCTCCGTACAAGCACAGCGAAGGTATGTTTGCACAAGCGCCCGCCCGGGGCGAGCTTTCCCCTTAGTACGATGATTGTTGCTCCCTAATATTGGATGTATGGAGATTGGTCTTGTATTGTGTAGCACAAACAATATTTGGCTAATCTAGCTGTTTGGTTTAACGTTCTAATTGGATGAATGTTTGCCGATGTTTGGACTGATTTGGGCTACATGCTCTGTGGAGTTTACTAAGTCTAAGGTTGTTTAGCTTATAAGCCCAACATCCATCCATAATCAATAACTTTCAAAATAAAATATTATTGTTATTATTAATGGCGTAACTGAATCTACTACCCCATGTCATGGCGTGGGTATCGAAAAAGGCGACAGAGAGATATGAAAAAGGAAATGGGAGTTGCATCTTCTTCTCTCTTCTAAAGATAATTATTATTGCAGTTACCAACCCTATTGCCAAATCTGCAATTATCAGAAACATTTTTTTGTACTTTTGATGGCTTTGAATGAATGAATTTTAGATATGCAATAAATAATTTATCCAATACCATCCCTTAAGTATTTTGTTGAACATTGTAAGTTCTTATTGATGGATATATAATTGTGTAATTGAGTAAAGAATATCAGTACATTTGTTGCCAATGGGATCACTCAGTGTGTTTCTGGTTTGTACTATTCACACGTATGAGTGAGAATAAGTACACGTACTTACATGCGCAATATAACAAAAAAAATATTTCTGTAAGCCTATGTCTGCCAGGGTTCACTATACACATATCCGATTTTAAATTTGTGTGTATTTTTACATGACCATTCATTCATTTCCCTTGGGTCATTTTAACAGGTGAAATGAAAAAAGAATATACTTTTTTTTATAGAAGACGGGGCAAACGAGCATGCGGCTCACCTGATGGTGAGTGACCACCGCCGCCCATGAACAAATGGAACACCAGGGGAATTGCAAGTGCGTTGCCTGCCTTTTAGAAAAGAGTAAGCTCTTTTCTTGAGGTCCCTAAGTCGTATCTTATAGATAGGTCTTTCAGAATCTGATGTCAAATGGGGATATTAAAAATAAGGAAGAATTAGTTATTGAATTAACCATGAATTCTTCTTTAACAACCGCCAAATACTGTAAGGACATTTTGTGAGTTAAGCATTATTTGTTTAATAAATTATGAAAGTGGGAATTAGTTTAAAATTATGTATTTTTCAAGATCAACCTCTACTACTATTATATTTATATGGCCATGATGAATCAAAAATAATGGGATAAATGACTGTAGCTTTTAAAGTAGACATCAGGATAGTAACAAAGGCTTCCCCTTGTCTGGGCCACAGAATAAATAATAGTACTACGTAACTGAGTGCAATCGATGGCTAGTGAAATACGTGCGCGGATGCTAATGATAATGCTTATACCGATGCTAATGCTATGCTAATAGTTCACGGTCGTGATCAGTAGCTGCTACTGAGGAAGACTGCTGTTTAACATTGGATTATAGTGATGATGTTAATGATGATGAAGTGTATACGTTGTGTTTATGCGGCTACAAGCAATATTATCTAAAACGTGTGTTTATAACTTTAAATAATTTCGACCACAAAATGTTTAAACTTAGCCCTAGTAGTACAAGCAAATTAGATCTAAAGATAACTAATTTTAAAACATGTATGTATAAAAATATGCGGGAAATGTGTGAATGAACGAATGGAATTTTAAGCCGGTATGGAAAGACCGCATAGCACATAATTACTTAATTTAATTCTAAAGAATTGGAAAATGCATGAAACCGCAGAATACGGGTTTAGCTGCCCATTTGTCACTGTGAACATAAATCCACCAATGTTTTTGCTTAAGGACCTTGGGAAAATAGACATGCCTTATTATATAGACAAATATGTTAGATTAAAATATTGTAAAATAAAAAGTTGTTTAAGTATAATTAAACTATAAATAATGGGTAAAAGTGAATTATTTTTTAAATAAATAAAAGAAATAAAAGTTTTACATAAAGCTTCCGAAGCCTGTGCTAAGACATATAAGATCCAAGTAACTACTAAGAATGTTGTTTAAATAGGTGATACATTACAGTCTTGATTCCCTATTTTTTTCACCCTTAGAGAGAAATAGCTGTTTTCTTTAAATTTGTATGGGACCTGAAGAATAACCTATTCTATCATTTAAATCAGTTTAGCCGTTTCCAAAAATCAATGAACACTGAATATATAATTACAAAAATATACACGTCGGGTATATAACCATCTCGTTTATTTAACTCGGTTGAAAGTATTAAAATAAGTTATAGAATATTGATTAGACTAATTTCAAAATACAAACACGAATAAACCTATCATTTAAACATGCTTAAAAGATAAATTATTGAGCTTCTCGTTGACTACCTCGTCGGACATTACATTTAACAATAACAGTGATTTAGTGACACTGTAACAAAATTTAGGGTTCCCCAGACGGCATGGACACCCCACGCGGTTGGAAATTGATTTATTTATAGTGCTCCGTAAGCTTCCGGGTTCAGTATCTGGCATATCACTTAGTCACTTTTTGATTATATTATTGAGCCTTTTGAAGCGTTAAGCAGATAGAACTTCTTTGTGTGTGTGTATCACAAGATATATGTATTTATACTTTTTATTAAATAAACTGGCGATAAACTTTCCTCATTCTTAATAAACTATATTACTGCTTGATACAAGTGGAGATCCTTTGCTGTCTAAATGTAGGGAAACCCTATTTACCCTTTACTGCCGTTAAAATGTTTATGTTTGTATTACTTTCCGAACCTTACTAATGCCATATTTTATAGGAAATTACAAATTATTAAAATAATGTTTATTATAAAGTTACCGATTTGTATTGCTACATTCAATTTAATCGCACTTCTGCTCCACGCTTCCGGTGTAGTGCCACCATAGAGGACGGAATCAAAGAGCTTCTGAAGGACTTCTAGTACCTACCGGTTTACCACCCGCTTTCAGAAGCTCCGCTGTAATTCCATCCTCCCCCAGAGACTTGCCGTTTTTATGGTGGTGGAGAACCATTATAATCTCGCTCAGACTGACGCCCGGAAATTCATCGGAATAGTTACTCACACTTGCGTGAGGCTCCAAGGATGACGTGCACAGCTGCCCATAGACCCTCTCAATCTCACTCAAAATCCTAAATGTCCCGGACACAATGCTGCCACACTCGGTCTTCAGCTTCGAAAGTTGGCTTTTACTGGCAGACAGATCTCTGGATCAAAGACTTTGGAGCCCTGGTTCCGCTCGATCGCTTCTTCAATACGAACTGTATTAAAGTCACGTAAGTTCCGCCGCATGCATTTGGAGATCTGTCTGTTCAATTGCCTGTATGCTGTCAAATCTGCCAATGACTGCAGCTTCATTTCACGCCCAATAGCCATGAGATTAAGAGTGTGATCGGAGAGTGTTTCTTTTCTTCTGCGGAGGGTCTTGCAAAATTTAGCTACGACCGCATGGACAGTTTTCACGAGCTTGTCATTCATATCGTCCACTGCATTGCATTGGGCTGTAATGATGATGATAATGATTCAATTTAATCAGACATTAATTTAGTATTAACTTAACGATTAAGTTACCGAATCTTTGAATGAAATTCTCAAAATCTTTGTAAACTTGTGACTTAAATCAGCTGCTTTTTAAATACGTAGCGGAAGCAGAAACTACGACTGATTGTGATGGGGATGGAAGAAGTCTTATTCCACAATAGTCATTAAGTCCTAATAATTACCTGTTTGGGATTGCTGGAGTTTGCTTTGTCATTGCAATAAACAAAATTTGGTCAACTCTCCGCGACGCTCTTTCGTGTTAGTGATGCCACCGATAATTTCGAACGGAACCGTTTTGATGAGTTTTCCCATCTTATGGCACGTGTATGTATGTGCCTTTTCAGCCTTTTTCTTAGTGATATTTTCAGTGAATGACTTTAAATTTAACTTAATAGCAAAATTTATTTACAGGTATTTAGGTATTTTTGGTGATAGGTTTTCCTAATTCTTTATTATAATTAAATATGATCATAATTTAAAAGTTTCTTCCGTATTTTGTTGCATCACTATATAAACAAAAAGGTTAAAAGAAATATCGTTTCCTCCTTTTCATTGAACTTTGCGATTCAAGAAGCTTTATGACTTTATAAGTTTAAATAATGTTTAACCCCTCAGCAACTTTTTCGTATTTTCTTACTTTTTTAGTGAATATCCACCTAACTAACTTTTTTTGAAATATATTATTGTATAGAACCCACGGTGCAGAAGTCGTCTATGCACTTGATCGGTATTACCTAATAATTACATTGGTATAGTTGTATCACGAATGGGTCGGCTCGACCGGGGAAGGAACACGCTCTCACAGAATACCTGCGTAAAATAGCTGTTGCCATATCTATAAAAAAAAAGCTTAGCCTCAGGCTTAAACTATAATCTATCCCACGAAGGAAGTCCCGCTGAAATATGCGAATTAAAATGTGTAAAATGTAAAGTATTGAATTTGACAACAAATGACTTTCGCGAAGACTGTGGCGTCGCGGCTTAGGGGCTTCTTTTGTTAGGAGGACTCCTCATAAACTATAATTTAAACCCGTAATGATACAGTTAAATATAAGCATAATATCTATACTAATTTAGTTATAACGATGGTGTAGTTCATAAAATAAAATTTAGGCTCAATGTAATTAACGCTGCAACCGAGTAAATTACTAATTTATTTAGCTTTAAAACCATCCAATAAATAATTCCTTGCCAATGAAAATGCGAAATCAGATATATGTATCCAAAGAAATCAATAAAATAAATTTATTTTTTTGACGTAAGAAAATAAAATATAGTTCGTCTAATGTCATTTTCTTAAACCTGTACAAAATCTAACTTCCACCAAGTTACTGAAGTATGTTCTATGATGTACAGAAAAGAAATTGTAGTTTATCAGAGTATAACGAACCCGAGCAAACCAGCCTTCCAAAAGCAGCACCTGTTCACAAGTATGACGGATGTGGCGGTCATCGCTCTCCTCGACCATATTAAAGGGAAGTGAACACGTCCACGACACCACCGCAAGCAGAGACTTTTAAGCGAGCATGACATACCCAAAACCGTCACACACTGGGTATCGGTATATGTATCTCCTAAAAACACAAAATTAAGACAGTTTACTGAGCATTGTATAGCTAGCCATATAGCTCGAAGAACCGACAACCGATGGGGAAGAAAGATTCTCGAGTGGCAGCCTCGTACCGGCAGGCGAAGTGTAGGGCGTACCCTCACTAGATGGAGTGAGGACCTGGTAAGACATGCAGGAAGTCAATGGATGCAGGTGGCTCGGGACCGTGCTTTGTGGCGTGTTTGTTTTCCTTGGGGGAGGCCTATGTTCAGCAGTGGAATTGTGATGGGTTGTAATGATGATGACTGGACATTGTAGTTTTCCATGGGACCACTTACAATTTCTCTCCTAAAAAACAACTATGTAGCTATATATTAGTAACAAATTTACATGGCTTGCTGTTCAAATAGAATGACACCGTTCCATGCTGCTTTGTCATCAAAATATTAATTTCAAAACTATAGTAAGCATTGCAGCATACAATCTAAATCCAAAATTTAGATCCTTGAGGCTTAAAATATTAAAAAGAATTATAATAGATATTCGTGTGCATTGTCGCATGAAAGACTTGTATATCAGTTAATGTCAATTTCTGATTATCAATTTTGTAACTATTATATTTCATTAATCACAATGATGTCGATCATTATTTTTGGCATGAGGTATTCATATTGACGTACAAATATAATATTTTTATATTTATTTACTGGTTTGTAAAGTTAGAATATTAATTTCTTTACATAGTTCCCTTAACGAATCATGAGAGCGCAGATTATAAATAGCATGTACTACTCTTTTTTGCGAAATAAAAACAAGTCTTCACATCATATCACAGTCATAAGCATTAGTTATTCATAGCTTTAGGTGGCAAATTTTCATTATGAGAAATTTTGCGTCTAGGTCATAGGGAATTAATTTGTTATAATAATAGAGACTAGGCTAATATAGTTGGCGGGTGCAGAAACAATCTTGCAAAGCTAACTCGAAGACAATAGGAGCGCAGCGAGCGAAGGTAAGGTGAACAATGGTCGGTTACCTTGTAGAAGGATAAGCTGCAAAATCATGGTAAGGTTAACTATATAAATAAAGGAACATTTTCATGGTTACAATTTTTTACAATTTTTTGAACTTTCAAATATCACATGAAAACCACCTCCATCATGGAATCAAAAACGTAACTGTACATAGCTTAATAAAAGTAATCTTTAGGTGCATTATAATTCATTTAATCTATTTGTGCCATTTGCTGTTGAAACTATTGGTCCGTGGGTGGACCCCACGGACCAATAGTTTGCGGTGAAGTTCCTAAAGGAACTCTATCCACGACTGGTCGTTGCTGCTGGTGATAAGAGGGCTGGTTCTTTTCTCGTTAAAAGGCTAAGTATAGCCATTCAGCAAGGAAACGCAGCCAGCGTTCTTGGCACGATACCACGGGGAGTAGGACTGTATGATAATTAAGTTATTAGTTTTAGGTTTTTTTACAATCGTTTTTAATATTGTTTAAATTATTAAATTAATTATTTATTGTAATTTAAAAAAATAATCTCAAATCTAATAAAAGATGTTAAAAATCTATTAGCCAAGATCCGCGTAATAAAATAAAATGATGCTTACCTAGTTTGAATAGCACCTCTTGCCCTCCCTCAATTGCCTGCACTATCCCCATCATCCCATCCCAGCACCACTACTCCCAACACCACTCACTACTCCCAACACCACTACACTTAGAAAGACAAACTACCGTCGATAATACCGTGTTTCGCCTCTACACGAAGCATCCTCAAGTGAAGTAGACTCTGCGGTGGCTGATCGCTAAGTTTTTTTAACATCTTTAACATAATGGATTTCCGCAAAGTAACACCTGATTTTATTAATTATCTATACTTTTAATAAAATGATATCAAGTAATTTTAGGAAAATTATTTCTTTACTGTTCTGTAGCTACCTTATTCAGCATAGCCCATTTCCAACTTGCACGGAGTTGCACCCTAGCTCCTTCCTAGACAAGTACAGTAGTACCGGACGTCACACACATTTTTATCGATGTTTGTAAAATGAAAAGTATCAATATCAATTACCTTTATTTACTTTTTTTTCTGTCGTATATTTATTTTAGTTTCATTATTTTTTCCAGCTTGTATTTCATTGTTTTAAAGTATGTTGACGACAACTTCATCATATTATTGCGATTAATATGCTATAAGATATAAAAATAAAATAAATCACCAGCTTCACATATACAAACCACTTGACATTGGAAAAAAGAAGGCTTTGTAAAAATAATTTGCTGGAATGGCATGCCTTTGCCATAGTTGTAGCACGGGTGGGTCGGCTCAACCGGTGATGGACCACGCTCTTACAGAATACCAGTGTAAAATTCTTAACCATGCTGTGTTTCGTATGAGGAGTGTAGAGAACGGAGACCCTTTTTACTGGAAACGAGGCATTCCATCTTAGTCCTCGATGGGTGATAACACATCTGCATTTTGATTCATAATCGAGGATAGATGTAGACGTCTATGGGCCACAGCAACCACTCATCAGGTGGACTGTGGGCTCGTTTGTCATACTTTCCTATAAAATAATGGTTTCACACCTTTTCTGCTGTTTCCTCTTAGTAGTTAAAATCAGGAATATATGAGATGACAATATCACAAAATATTATAGATCATGTAATCTTCCTGGTTAATTATATTAACTATAGTTGATACTTTTCATTACAGCTACCTATGTAAAGTCCACTGTTGAACATAGGCGCGTAGATTGCCTCATAGGGAAATATTTACCGTATGGCAGGCGGATTGGCAATCACTGTATTCTTCTAATTATTTTGACAGGAAGATGCTGCATCCTATCTCCTATTTCATTTCCCTCTGTCGCCTCTTACGACATCCACGGGATGATATATGGTATTGAATTCTCTTCCGCCGCTACTGCAGCCATAACGTACAACAATAATTAAATTACCTACGTGAGATAAAATGACTAGAGATAATGTTAAAAAGTAGATACTATTGTTGTTTTGTAAAATAATATGATGTGTGATAATCTGATATGTTACGTTTATTAATATGCCAAATCAACCATCGATTCTAGCAGCGAAACAAAGTTCAAAATTAAAATTATTTTATTCCTGATTTCATTAAAAAGTGTAATTATTGCTAATAGTATTCATCTGTCCATCCATTACAGCCTTTAAAAGCCCACTGTTGAACATAGGCCTCCCTCATAGATTGCCTCATGGGGGGATTTTGCCAGAGTGGCCACGCTTGGCAAGCGGGTCGGCAACCGCAGTTTTATATTATTTTGAGTTGTTGTCGGGAAGATGCTGCTACCCATCCATCTCCTGTTTGATTTTCGCTCTGTCGACACCCTCAAGACGATATTAGGGTAGTTGATATTCTTACACCGCCACTACACGGTTAATTGCTAATAGTATAATACTATACAATTTATTATTTAACCTATTTAATATAGCATTGCAACGTAACCTCTATCGTAACAATTCACTGCTCGTCACATCACTATTTATATAAAAAATTTATCAGCCACCCTCATTACCAGTTTTTTTCATGTGAATACTTCAGTAGGCATGCCGGTGATTTTCCGGACTCTTTGCGGACTGCTGGTACTTTTCTATTACTATGTGTAAATATATTTACTGATTTACGAGTATAATGATAGACAATCAAACAATAAAAATACTTAACATTACAAATCCAATCCAATGTCATGGATAATCATAATACGTAAATATCGGTTGTGATAGTGATATAATACAAGTTTTTCTTAAAATGCCAAACCCAAATCATTAATCATTTTTTAATTTTCAACAAATAAATTCGTCTCATAATCGTACACCGCGTGGGTACATAAATGTCAGTTCAATGTGTAGATAAATGGCAGAACAGATATTCCTTAGATATAAATACCTAGCTTATAAAACTAAAATAATGTAATAAAACTATAAACTTTGTTCAGTTTAGAAATTTGGCTCTTGGTTCCAAATACTTCAAATAGTTAGTTTATTTTTTCGATTGTTGTCCCTTGGTAGAATTCGACTTATATTATTTAGGGACGTATATTATTTCTTAATATTGTTTGATGAGTAATTCTGACAGTGTTCCGACATTAAAATGACTCATGATACTCATAAATATTTGAGAATCAAGAACTGTTTTTCAATTAAAATGAAAATTATGTTAAAGTATATGTGTTATTAAAATAAAATGTAATATACATTTTACTTTACTTAAAATTATAAAATATTTATATTTTCGGTAATAAAGTAAAATATGAGACTAATAATTAATTTAATAATAATAAATAATAAATAAATATTTGTTTACTCGAGCAACAATATTTTTAGCAATAATGTCATAAAGGACAATACAAAAACTACAAAAGTCATAATTATTGCAAATACAAATAATATACCTATTGACTAGTTGTGTCATTTATTTTAGAGACTATCGGTTCGTAGGTGACAAGAGCGCTGGTTCTTATCTGACCCGAAGGCAAAGTATTGAACGAGGAAATGTGGTCACGATAACTTCCGAAAAAATTAACGTATCGAGACCGGTTATTTTTTTATTAGCTTTAGAATTACATCAACTGCTTCCCTATTTCATATCAATAGCCTAGTACGCGTCGTTTGTTAATAAAATGATTTTCAAATTTTATTGCTATTATAAATTTAAAGACAAAGGACAAATGTACCATAGAGCCTATATCGATTTTATACTTTGTGTAATCGATTTATTTTGTTAAACATTATTTTTTCCCCTATAGGTAACACTACCTGTTAAAATAATAGAGCGCTAAATTTAATACATGTAAATAATATATTTTAAAAGTTTGTAATATAATTTTTTTTTCATCAAAATTAAATTAAATGCTCATGAGGCGTGCACTTTTGGATTTTCCAAACTATTTTTCATATATTACAACAATATGTTTAAGAATATCTGTAAAATAACTTAAATACGCAGGTATTTTTAAATAGCTCCAATTTTTTTAAGTTTCGATTAGTAGCATTTATCTTATCTTCCACTTCTTCATCAGCACACAATATTCCACTTTTGGACATGGGTCTCTCCCATTATAGAGAGGATTTGCCTTGATTGTCACTCTTTTCAGACAGATTGCCAATTGTAGTCGCACTCGTACCTTTGACGCCGCTGACGTCTGGGACACAACACGCAACAAACGGCAAAATATCATAACTAACAATATTTTAGAAATTACAATAATTAAGTACAGTTCGTTATGATATATATCCTAGAACTCCTAGATAAAGCTCATTAGAACTTAAGATCGATTGTTGACCGTCAGATAATGTCTTTTTACCACGTTGGCTATACGCTTGTAATTCAGCACACCGGTAAACGTTGTAGAAAACGGTTTATTGAGTGGTGGCCTTGCAAATGTAGTGTAGGACTTCCTAATAATAACTCGAGCTTCTGTATGAAAGATAGAAGACAGTTTAAAAGATTGTAATGATAAATCAACTATTTTTTTATTCTTAATTTTTTACGCAATTCTCGAAGTACGGAATCATACTTATGACTATGCTAGCCTCATCGTTAACTAATTTTAATACAATGCAACAACAATAATGGCTACTACAGTTACAGCCGATACTAAATATTACTTTAAGCAATTAATCAATTCTTTTAATAAGCCAATTCTCAACTTCACACCCTTTAATTTGAGGCAATTAATTTGCGTTATAATGATAATTTAGCTTTACTTTAGTGTTATTAAACTAATAAAATATATATAGGATAACAAGGTATTTTCGACTATAGTTTACTACTACAAGACTAGCTTTTCTCTCTGTACTCGTAGTTCTGAGCCGTCGACTGGTGGAAACTTTAGACGTTACCTCTCTCGAAGTTTGTACTTGTTTTTTGAATTTCAACAAACGCCTAAGCTAACTTGAAACTTTGGTAGGTAATATTTTTTTCTTATATATATATTAACTGCCATGCTCTTGGAAATGTAAGAATTTGAATATCTTTTTAAATAGGTTTCTTTAAAAAAGATAACAACGTTATTTAACACTATTATTATCATGTACCGTTAACCACTCCAACTAAGTCTGATAAAGTTATACCTCGGTTTAGATTCGGCATTGTCGTGGTGGAGGGCCTCAGAAGCCGCTAAACGGGGCTTATTGGTTACCCATGAGAGAGTAGAGTTTTTCTCTCACCCTCCCCGGCACAGCCGAGGTGAAATCACGGGAGATGAGAATTTTGTGTATTGAACTCAACCCTCTGCGGCTCTAGCGGAACCGTATCCACACCACTGATGCGACGGTAATAAGCCCTCGATTCTAGAAGTGTGTTGGTATTTGGTATGCCTTTCTCATTATCTTCCGCCGCTCTCAGGTTGATGGTTGATCGATGGTTCAGCTATCGACTAGATTCATCTCTGGGGCTGAGATAGCTTGCATATTCCTCATTGCCTCCGCGAAACGGACACGGGGATTCCACTACGCAAGCAGAGATAGAAGCATTGTAAAAGGGGCGCTTTGTGTTCCAGAGTGCCTTCCCTAAAGGACGAGAATAGGAGTAGGAATTGTCTTCTCCCGAGAAGAGGCTGCCAAGGGGTTGTTGACATTGATTAGGCTGCGAATATGTGATTTTTTTCCGTGTACCTGCTAATAAGCGAAGAAGATGGAACAACATGACCTTGGTCCCGCAAGGCAGATATGGATAGGAGGACAGATGTCTTCGCTTATAGAGATTATTTATTGATTTATTTGTTTATTTAACGGGTTTAGCTAAATTATAATATAAACGTACATGTACGTAAAGTTTTCGATAAAGCCGAGTTGGATTTTTCAGTTCACGGTTGAAGTTGGACTTACCTAATCGGAAATTTTGTCCTAGGTACTCAAACTCGTCATCAACTTCGGCCGTAGTGTTCTCACCAGCTGGTGTAATATGGACGTTAGATATGATTTTTGTCTTTTCCACGTTCGTCTTTATGCCTTCTTAACAAACATTTATACTTAAAAGTCTGATTAAGTTTTCTTACGCCTTATCAAATCATATATTATGACATTGCTACACCTTGGAGACGAATCTGTAAACGTATTATTACCAAAGGCATCAAAAACAAGTAAGATGGTTATTAAAACGCCTAATAATTATTTACATGGTTTTCGAATTATATTTGACTGATAGTATAATCTTAAATTACTTTTGACTCTCTGCATCATAATCAGTACCTACCGGAATTATTAACATTATATTACATTTAAAGGAAGACTAAGAACATCAAGAGAACTTACAGACCACCTGATGTGCTCGCACAGAATGTAGTATTTAATATATTGTAAAGTAGCAAATGAGTATCGTTTAATGACGAAAACTCAAGACCGTTTCTTCTGATTTCCTCATTAAGATTTGGATTGGAGTGAAAGCGCATCTGCATCTTGATTCTTAATTGAAGTTAGATGGAGGTGTCTATGGGCAATCACATAACAACAGCCACACATAATTAGGTGGACTGCTTGCTCGTTTAGGACCGTTTCTTGTATAAAAGTATTCTTTTAGTTAGGTACCTTGTGTACTGTTCCGCACTGCGCAAGAAGTCTCTATCTTAATTAATTTTAATTTTAATTTTAATTTCTATATTTAAACTAGATACTTATAAACTTATGTTACTAAAGTGAATTTCATGCGAACGAATAGTCGAGTGAATTATTGATTCATAATCTATCTGTTACCAAGTATCCGGCTTCTTTTAATAGTATAATATTCAACTGTTATTATCAGCACACAAGAATTATTTTTAATTTAAAGCTAGATTGAACATTATATTCCAATAAAGAAAATTAAAAATTCGTTAATATTACTTTTAGAAATTTTAATTTAGGGCAAAAGAACTCAGCACCGCAAGGGGACTTATATTATTTTAGAAGAAATAAAAAACGAAATTTCTCAATCTTTTTACGACACTTAGAGCTAACTTAGTTGCGAGTTTCCCCGCGTTCTACACTTTGATTAGGGCGTCGCTGACTAATTAATTTTTTTAAGTCCAAATTAAACCAGCGTCGAACAGTGCTCATTCGTGCGAAAATTTACAAATTTATGCCATATTTTATTAGCCTTGGGCTTGTTGGTACGACTTTTTGCTAATTTAAAGACTTTTATTGAGTGAAACATGGAGTGTTTTTTTTTAAATTTATAGTTTAATAACCTACCTACCTATAAACCTACAAATAAATTATTAAATTACAATCGGCACAATCCAATGATGGTATAAGAAAACCTTTACAATTTGACTGTGCACTAACGAGTAAAACAGTTAATTTTGTCGGCATAAAATTGACAGAATCACATGCAAAATGTGCAATGTTCCCGTAAGCCGTTTTTGAATTCATTGAGGGTTAGCATTGTAAAAAAATTACAAAGCTAACCCTAAACCGCACAATCAAAAATATTAGTATTATTATTATTGATATATATTAATTATGTGCTCCTATTCTAATTTGCAATTAGTACATTTTTGAAACTGCAGTGTGTCAGATATAAAGGAAAACTCCTTTAAATTTATTAAATGTGCCTCAAAATCATAAAATGTAGTAGTAGGTTTTTAGGTAAATAAAATACCTTCCTGCGAGTCTAATTAGAGGTTAACTACTATAAGTATTTAAGGTGTTAGAAGGTCTATAAGTATAGCACTATCATCTAATAGCCCACATTCCACAGGCCACAGCCCACACAATATTTATTTTTAGTGACAGGGATAATATATCTGATATAATCGACAACTTCCCTGTCTACGAAAAAGTCACAATGGTTAAACAATTGAAATGTTCATATGCAGTTCATGGGACAGTGAAATGTTTAAAAATCTTAGTACCCTAGTAGAAGCAACACGTCTTCTCATTCTCAACTCCAGCATTACATGGTGACGCTGCCAGGATGCCTATCTGCGTTAATATGACATCTTCTCTTTCCTCTTTATATTTTTTCATTTAGAATAGTTGAATACAGGAATCCAAATGTTGTAAATCAATATAAGGCTAAATAAAAACTATACATACAAATATGACACGTTTGTTTATTTAATAAGGTTTCTTAGGTTACATTTTTTGTAATATTATTTAAGAAAATAGTGTAGAAAATAACAATATGTGTATATTTTTTTTGGAAGTGCATGTAATGGTATAATGTTAACTTTACCTAACATTATGCATTATAATGTAACGCAGAGAGTGTGTTGTATATATGAGGTATTAATAAACGTTTTTCTTACAGTAAGAACGTATCTGATGGCTTTCGACACACCGCCGCGCCGCGCTGTACCACTCTTCAACAATTAGACACGG
Organism: Parnassius orleans; assembly: GCA_029286625.1. Classification (NCBI taxonomy): domain Eukaryota; kingdom Metazoa; phylum Arthropoda; class Insecta; order Lepidoptera; family Papilionidae; genus Parnassius; species Parnassius orleans. The sequence continues at coordinate 2,529,026 of JAGSMP010000167.1, forward strand.
GAAGGGATTATTGTCACTTAACATCAACGAAAAATTAAATTTTTGAGAGGAAACTCCTTAAATATTTGTATTTAAGCAATTTCTTTCATCAGAGTACGTAACTGTTGGAGAGAGGAGTCAAGTTAAATTCGATTGACAAAAAGACCCTGACAAAACTTTGCGTGGTTTATGGACGGCCCCATAAAGATTGCAGTGTATTCAGAAGAGCGCTGCGAGCTGTAAGCGGAGAACGGGTTAGTCCACAACGAACAAGTTCCTGATAGTTTTCATAATCTGTTCCCGGATTTCACCCAATTTTACCTCGCGCTTAATTCGCTCGGGGAGTTAGTTACGTACGAACGTAATTAAGGAAACTTTTTGTATTATCTACCTTGTTTTTCCACTTGTTACAACCAACAAACCATGGTACGTTACTCCCCGCAACAATATAAAAAAACGGAATATCGAGAGGGAGGTCGGTACAAAATTGAGGACCAACATAAAGTGGTCATTGTAAGCTATTTTTCGACCACTTATTTAGTTTTACTTTATCGCCGTATTTCGAAAACTCCGCGCCCCTAGACAGTGAGATATTCACCAATTTAGTTGCTGTAAATTTGTTTTGTTCGCAGCTTGTTTTCTCTCATGACGAAAAACTATTTTCACCTTTCGCACTCACATCAAGAACAATATATGAAAAGTATAATATCTATTTCTGTAGATGAAATTAAATTACAATAAAAATTGTAATATGTGGGTATCAAAAATTGTACTGATATAATATATTCGCCAGATAAAGGTATGAAAATATCAAAATATTTAAAGTTATTATAATTTTGTGAAACGTAACTACAACTTGAAATATATTATATGTACCCAATATATAACAAAAGAAAAGGAGTATATAAAGAGAGCCCGTTACTTTTGAAAAAACAAAACAAAATTCAGTGGAATGCTCGCCATAAATTGTACTACTCCCGGGAGTTGTAGCGTTTGCATACCGGCCGAATAGTGCGACCATTTATTTGGATTAGAATTTGTGGTATAAGTTTTTTTCCACAGGAAGCCACCGTGTTGAGTCAAAATCATATAGTCCGTCACTTTTGAGTTTAGATAAATATTAGACTTATTAAATATAGCAGTGGTATTTTAGGAACTAAGCGCTCAGCGTAAATTTCAACTTCGCGAGCAATCCGGGTTCGAACCTCGCCGACACCTAGTGAAATTGTTAATTGCATTTTTAAGTGCTGATTACCACGTGCCCGGCGCTGAAGGAATACATCGTGAGGAAACCCTCATGTCTGAGGGTAAAAATCTTAAGGACATGTGAGGGCACCAACGAGTTTCAGAGCGGCACGCTGAACGAATTGCTCTATAACCCTTTCAGAAATGAGAGAAGGCACGTGATCATGGAACATATCTGCGTTGTAAATTTAATTTTTTATATCAATAGGTTAAAATCCAGCTAATAGCAATGACATAATAATTTTGTCGTATTATGTCGAATATTGCAACTATCCAATAAACCAGCGTCTACGCTACCCCAATTAATATCCTCCTGAACAGTCTGCCGTAATTGCCATGCTTACTAGACAGATTCGCGATTTCTGAACCAGACATTTCACACTGTTAACGATAAATTGTTATCTCTATATAAGTATAAAAATAAAATGTTGTCGGTTAGTCTCGCAAAAACTCGAAAATGGCTGGACCGATTTTGATGTTTTTTTTTGTGTGTGCGTTTGAGTGTGTCCCTGGATGATCTAAACAATTCACAATTGAACCCGGTAGATGGCGCTGTTGTCCAGATCCAGAAATCACCCGTGCAAAGCCGTGGCGGATTGCTAGTATCTGCTATAAATAAATGTTAGTTAAACTGCCGTCTGTCGCAGGTTAAAAAAGTAAATATGACAAACAAGCACACAGTCCACCTAATAGAAAGTGGATACTGTAGTCCATAGATACCTCGATTAAGAATCAAGATTCAGATGCATTGTCATTCTTGAAGCTTTAAATGGAATTCCCTTTTAACAGCAAAAAGCTTCTTCGGTTCTCGTTACTACTTTAATACGGGAGCATTATATTGTTTTTTATGCTAGTATTTTGTGAAAGCGTGGTCCTTACCCAGTCGAACCAACTCATTCGTGTTGTAGCCATTAATGGCAATAGCGCAGCTCTACCACGAACAATTTTATAAAAAATATCTATTAAGATGTCGTAGGTAGTAGTAGTATGCAGTAATTATTGACTTGTACGATGAATTCCTACCGTTCGCCGTTCATTGACGTTTATCAACGTCAATAAACGGCGAAAATCTTACTTAGTACACAGGCAAGCTATGTTTATGTATACTCTAAGGTGAAAACGATTACGTTATCTATTATCAAATATAATACGCAACTAATTGAATTACTATTAATTAATTGGACTACTTGATGATTGGTACACAACCGTTACAAATCGTTATACAATTAATTTATTATAGCTTTTTAACTCAGTCTTTTTTTACCTTATATTGTTAATTTACATATTTTATAAGACATTAGCTACAATGTAAACAATTAATAGCAAATTATTATTAAATATTTAAAATGTAGTACTATAGTATTTTGACAAAGAGATAACTAGTCTCTTTGTCAAAACACACACCACATTTGAATTTTGTAATCAATACCTATTTATCCCCTTGAGATGATTTTGCAAAATCGCTAAAATAAGTATTTATTACTTATGTAAGAAATAAAGATATAATATACATATTATATACAAGTAGGTTATTGCCTAAGTATCAATTTTCGTGATGTTAAGTATTAAATCGTATTCATATGTAAAGTTTGGGTGATGCTTTACCTAATGCCGCATTAAAGGAAAAAAATTACAAGATATATTTTTGAGATAAGTAAGTTACCATTTACCATGATGAACGTAGGCCTCCCTTAAGGAATTATAATAATTGTTTTAGTTAATACAGCCTCAATCTTTTAATTTTGACCGATTATTATTCCTATACATATTGAAATAGGTGTACAATCAAACAAAATTACAAAGAATTGGATGACTATAATATTAATTACACTACATTGAGTGACATAAATAAAAGAAAGAAATTCATTTATCCGTAAAAGAATAAAAGTTTGTACCATCTACCCTTACAAATTTACATCTTTGTTTAGCACGCACACACAGGCAAGAACCGTTTAGGGCCGCGCTACTCACCGACTATTTTCACATTGGAAGTACACAGTTATAGTAGCTTCTACTTCAAGCTTGTGGCATGATTTCCCGCGTGGTACAGCCATGCGCTACATACAGCTACGTAATATATTCTATTGTCATTGAAACATTTTTTATATAAATCTTATAATATTATAGATAGCTCCAGGGAAACTGCCTTAGAAGCCATCAGGTCTTTATTGTGAAAACAATTTAGACATTTTCAATTTTTGTCAAGCGTGAGTGGTCCGCAAAATAAATAAAATTGACTATAAAGTGTAGATGACATTGAATATGATGATCGATTTAGTAATTTCATTGAAATGGAATAAAAAATCAGGCAGCAGTTGGTCTGTTTCTTATATAATATACAATACAATCTGTAAGTAATCTGGTAACTTAATAAAACTAATGCTTCAATCAATATTAAATATGGCCTCCATCTTGCTGTATGGAGGTAGGAGTACATTTCAGAACACATCTACTTTATAGGCTTTAATTTTTAATTAATAATAACGCCATTCACTTCAATTATAATACATTATTATGTTATTTTAAAAAAAAAATAGAGCGGATGTTCACTTGCTTACGCTTTTAATTATTATTAACAATAAAACAGCTTATCAATAACATTTAGCCAATCATAATCACGCAGTGTAACATGATTACTCAATAATACCAAAATGGATTAAGTATGCAAACCATCGCATCGGATCGGATTCACTGCAGAAATATCTCCTTTGCTTTTGTAGTGGAATAATCACAATGGAAATAAATGACGACAAACTAGATAACCAATTAATGAATACGATTTGACCGCTCTGTCCACTTGGGTCCACAATCTGAATTAATAAAAGAAAATTATCTCTCCTCTTCGATTCACATAATTATGTGGAATCGCGAATAAAATTTTTCTTTCGATTTTATTTACTTATTTATTAAAAATTTAAATGTAACACCTAAAACTAAGAGTACATAGGGTGGACTTAATGCCACTTGGCATTATCTGCCACTCAACCCTGGAAAAGAAAAGTGTTGGCGGTGAAAATATAAGGTCGGGGAACAAGTTTCTTCGTATTTTATATACAAATTCAAGACATTTTTTTTTCAAAGCTCAATTACTTTTAATTATAATATATATGTGCCATTTTGTTCAATAACTTGTCATCTTGTAGATAGTGATATAATCCCGTTGCTGTAGAAATCTTGGGATTTTTGATCAAAAAAATGCGACAAGTGGTTTTGAAAGTCCTCTCTTGATGTTAACCTAACACTACCCAAAGAATTCTGAAGAGACCGAAACAAGTGAAAATCTGAGGGTGCAAGGTCAGGACTATATGATGGATGCATTAACACTTCCCAACCAAGCTCTCTCAACTTTTGCTGATTGGCCAAATATGTGTGTGGTCTAGCGTTATCATGATGAAAGATCCCTCCTTTCCTGTTGATCAATTCCGCCCACCGTTTTTTCTCAATTTCTTGCATGAGTCTCATTAGTTGTTGGCAGTAGAGAACCGAGTCGATGGTTTTGTCCGGCGGTAAAAGCTCATAATAAACGATGCCATTACAATCCCACCATACACAGCATCACCTTATTGCGTGTTAATCCGGGTTTCACTACAGTTTCTGTAGAGCTTGACTACCCTTTAACCATGATATTTTTCGCACGTTCTTGTCGTAGGTGATCCACTTTTCATCACCAGTGATCAATCTTTTCAAAAATGGTTCGGTTTCATTACGTTTCAATAGAGAATCGCAAATGAGTACACGATTCATTAGGTTTCTTTCAGTGAGCTCGTGTGGAACTCAAATATTGAGATTTTTTGTTTAGTCAGACTTTTTCAAATGGGTCAAAACTGTTTTGTGATCAATCGTCAATTCCTCGGCTATGTCGTAACTACTAATATACCGATCTTGCTCCACTTTTTCAAAAATGGCATCGACCTTATCCGTATGAGGGCGACCAGAGCGAGCTGCATCTTTGACATCAAAATTCCCGGACTGAAAACGCTTGAACCAAATTTGTGCTACTGACACTGCATTAGGTCTATAAACGTTACAAATGTTTATCGCGGCTTCAGTCGCAGTTTTTTGTAATAAAACTTTAGAATGTATCGTTAGATGCACTTATTTTGGCGGAGATAAAAACAATTGAAAATGGCGGGAAAGTGCTTTTGACTTTTTATTTTTCTTTTTCTTAATGTCCTATATGTATTGAGATTAAAATCAGAAGAACAAAATACGAAGAAACTTTTTCCCCGACCTATTATCTAAATACTAAATCGCTAAATAACATATTATACATTAATGTATTATACATACATATAAGTATATATACCTTTTATCTATCCTAATTATTATAGCTGTTGGTCTTCCAAATAAAAACAAATAAAAATAAAAATAAAATAAATATGCCTTTAGACACATATACATATTGATATATAAAAATCTATACAAATAAATAAAATTGAAGTGTTTTTTTGTAATGTCAAAATAACAGCTTTTTACTAAATTCCTATAAAAGTACATATAAACGGTACTTATAACAAAAAAATTTTTTTTAAATTTCTGACTGTTTTTTCTGCTAATTTCCATAGGCAGATAGCTGATGTCATAAGGAGTAACTTAGGCTAATTTTATTTTAGTAAAAGAATGAATGAATAATTCTGCGCAAAAAAATAAAACCCATGACATCTAATTGTAATAAATTCCACGCGGACCAAGTCGCGGGTAACAGCTAGCATATAAATATATACATATACATACAGGGTTATTTTGCAATATACGCCCAAATTTGCAGAGAAGGTTCAGAGTAGGTTGAGAGTCTTTTAAATTCAGAATGCGTGGTAATGCATTATTTTAACTGATTGTTATTCTTAATATCTAACGCCTAATATTTTACTACGCACGCACACATTCGTAAGGCAAAAACGTTGTGAATTGAATCGCACACAGGAGCGCGCGTACGCGTAGTTGTTGCCCATAAATCACATTCAATTGGGGATAATTTAAAATAAAAGTAGAAGCCTTATTTACTCGTAATTTCCGTACTCCTCAGTATCTTAACAGTAATAGAGTCACGCGGTGCTGTTGCAGATAGAAGTTCTGCTTCTGCGTTTCCTCTGGTAAGTGCAGGTGGCCGGAGGCCAATTTACCCCCCCCCCCACCCACCCCTTCCCATAAACATGGTAGCGGAATTAAATGTGATACTACTCTACGACCAAGCTACTCCACTCCTGAGCGTGGGTGCTCAGGCTGCCCCGCGTATTCTGTGGGGGGCCAATTTCCGCTCAAGACAATATCTGCTCGGAGCAAGCTGAGAGACAAACCAAACCGACCCCTGCCACGCTATCCGTGAATTTCTGCAACATCAGGGGATTCATTATCATTCATTCATCATTCACTCGAACCTAAACGACGTCCACTACTGCAAAGCCGGCCTTGCTCTTTCTGACCGAGACGCAGGTGTCCTCACCGGCTGATACTTCGTATCTTTTCTACCCGGGGTACAAATTGGAACACTCCTTTGCGCTTTGGGCTGGAGTTTGCGTATAAGTCAAAGAGGACATCTGTTCTCGACGCCTCGCTAGTCTTGAAGGTTCGGATCTATCCATCCTAGGCAGCGACGACGACTCATGTCTACGGGTGATTAGTATATATTATGTAATTCCTAAACAGACCGACTCATCGCCAACGATCACGATCCCATCCGCAGAGATCGTGATCCTTGGCGATTTTAATGCCCACCACGCCGAATGGCTCGGTTCACGTTTAACCGATCATGCGGGGAGATCTGTTTACGACTTTGCCTCTGCATATGGTCTGACACAACTGGTTACTTCGCCTATGCGGATTCCAGTTGAGGAGGATCAAACACCTTCCCTGTTGGCCCTTCTACTGACATCTCATCAGGACGGATAGCAGGTCTCCGTCGACGCCTCTCTCGGCTCCTCGGACCATTGTCTAGTCCGGAGTGTGGAGCCACTCACGTTCACGTCACGTCACTCACCACAACGTTGTTGCTAATTCTATCGCTGATGTGTTACTTCAGGGTATGGAACTTTTTATTCCTTCTTCCGTGGTGCCCATCGGAGGCAGATCCCAGCCATGGTTTGGTCGCTCCTGTAAAATAGCGTAACGCTATAAGCAGGAGTGCTACTAGGCCTGGGCTGATTCATCAACGTCCCAGGATGTAAACACCAGTGCCCTTAAAAAGAAGTATTATTCCGTCTTCAGGTCCTTCAAAAGAATCATAGCCAAGGCGAAGTCAGAGCACATCAGCAGAATTGGCGAGAAACTAGTTCGCCTTCCTTCGGGAACCCGTGTATTCTGGTCTCTCGCCAAGACTGTCCATGGGAACTTTTCAGCCATTTCTTCCATCTCTGCACAGGGAGGACAATTCACTGGCCACGAAGGAGAAAGCCGATCTGCTAGGCTCTTTCTTTGCGTCCAACTCGACTCACGATGACGAGGGGAGCACACCGCCGACCATCCCGCGGTGTGTCCAGTGCTGCATGCCGGATATGCGGCTTACACAGCGCTCAGTGCACAAAGCACTCCTCTCCCTGGACATCCACAAGTCGAGTGGACCTGACGGAATCCCCCCAATTGTGCTGAGGACGTTTTTTCCAGAGTTGGCACCGCTTCTAATGCGTCTTTTCCGGTACTCTTACTCCCTAAGTGTAGTCCCAAATTCGTGGAAGACAGTTTTAGTCTACCCGATCCCTAAAAAACGCGAGCGCTCTGCCAGCTCATGCGGTACCTTGAGGATCACCAACTGATTAGTGACCGCCAATACGGTTTTCGTCGGTGTCGATCAGCTGGTGATCTTCTAGTCTACCTGAATCATATATGGGCGGAGGCAGTAGAGTCCAAGAGGGAGGCATTGGCCATTAAATTGGAAATAACGAAGGCCTTCAATCGGGATTGGCACAAAGCGCTTCTTTCGAAGCTCCCTTCCTATGGGCTTCCTGAGAAGTTGTGCAATTGGATCACCAGCTTTCCTGCAGATCGGAGCATCAAGGTCGTAGTAGACGGTGCATGCCCCGATTACAAGCCTATTAATGCTGGTGTCCCACAAGGCTGCATACTATCACCAACGCTGTTTCTTCTGCATATCAATGATATGTTGCAAACTGGTAACATTCATTGTTATCCGGATGACAGCTCTATACACCGGCCGTGTCAATATTTCTCATGAAAACGTCACCGAATACCAGAACAAACTTGTGTCTGAACTCGAGTCTTTGCTGAACAAAGTCTCGGATTGGGGGCGACTAAATCTAGTCCAGTTTAATCCTCAGAATACACAAGTTTGCGCGTTTACCGCTAAAAAGAACCCCTATGTCGTATCTCCTCAGTTTCAATGCACTCCCCTTGTTGCCTCAGCCAGTATCAGAATCCTCGGCGTCAACATATCGAATGAAGTTCAGTTACGTGGTCACTTGGTAGAGAAGGCCAAATAGGCCTCTAAAAAACTTGCCGTGCTCAAGAGAGCGGGACACTATTTCATCCTGGCAGAACACCTGCAACTTTACAAGGCGCAAGTTTGGCCTCACATGGAATATTGTTTCCATGTCTGGGTTGGGGCTCCCCAGTGCCAGCTCTTTCCACTTGACCGCATCCAGCGCATAACGTCTCAAATCCTCGACGACTGAGTCGTCTCCGATCCGATGTTGCATCCCTTTGCATTTTCTTTCGCATCTAACTCAGCGGTGCTCTGAGGAATTGTTCTGATTAGTTTCAGCCGCCAAATTTCACGAACGCACATCGCGACAAAACTCCCGATACCATACACAGCGTCTGGATGCTTGGCGATCCACTACTAAACGTTTTACTAGGTGTTTTCTTTCTCGTACGACCTCTCTGTGGAATAATTTACCACCGGCAATAACCACCGGTAACCCACCTGGAATTCCCCTGGTGTTGCAGTTGTTCATAGGCGGCGGTAGTCACTTAATATCAGATGAGCCGTATGCTCGTTTGCTCCCTCTCCAATAAAAAAAACAGCCCCGAGTTAGAAAATTGGCGGTGTTTCACCCGCGTGTCCAGGAAGGCAAGTAAAGCCATTGGTCCTGCGCCTGATTTCTCTCCGGTCGTATCAGGTAACCTTCCCATCAGATTATGAGAATAAGGATATAAAGTGTTTATAGAGAAGATATAGAGAGAAGTGCACTATATAACCTTGTGCTGCACAAATGGCTAGTGTTCGTAAGTCGGCCGCCGTAACCGAAATTGAGTCCGGAGGATATTATTAATTAAGAGGGAGTGAAATCTCATGTCTCATGGTAATTTAATACTACTATCCTAGTATGTACTCTTGATGTTCTTGATATTATGCTAAGTTGGTCTAGTCGACCGCCTCGTTGGTCTAGTCGAGGTTCTAGGTACGAAATCCGGGTCGGGCGACGATCATTTATTGCGTTTTTCTGTCAAAAAAATTTCAGTAACAGCCCGTAGTCAGTAAGTTTAAGCTTAAGCGGTGTTTCACCCCATGATCTCTGTCCGGTCGTGTCGAATGGCCGTCCAATCGGACTATGAGAGTGAGGGAATAGAGAGTGCACCTGTGTTTGCGCACACACTCGAGCACTATAATCCTATCCTTCGCAAATGTAACTGGCTTCCGTGACCGGTATTTGGTCTGGACTACATTAATTATTACTCTTTATGTTAAGTTAAATCATATTTTTTTATATTTATAAAATTTCCAAATGAATATAATTACGTACTCTCAACAATTAAAAATAATAAATATCACAAAACCTTTAAAATTAGTAGCAAAATTAGTTAAATTCTTAGCCAATAGTTAATTCCCTGTTTAATATAAATTTTGCAACACAAACGTATGGTTCGAAGTTGCATATAAAAGTAGGTATTGAAGCTATACTTCTTTTGGGGCGTTTGGGAAAAATGGTGAGAGTGAATTTTTACAATACGCGCCCACACCGTCACCTAAAAACGACACCATGAAGTTGTTACGATGCGCGCGCATACTGACTGACACCTAAAAGCGACAACTTCAGTGGGTAATTGTCTCTCAAGTTTTTTTGTTTTGTTACGCTAAAGAAGTATAACTTCCTACGTGTGTGCATAAGTACACACACACTTTTTATTATTTTAGGATCCCTAACAAATCGCGGATGGAAGAGGAGAAAAAGCCGAATGATTCGACGGAGTCCTCGGCCCCGGCACATGGCCTGTGATGAACACTGTTAGAAAGTAAGTGTTCGTATGTTCTGAGATCTGAGTGCTGTTAACCGTTTGGCTTAATAGCTTGATCTGGCTTTTACAGCTTCATCTGACTGAAAATACCCTGTGGTTGCACATTATATTTAATCGCTCAAACGGTCGGGATTTTCAGAGTTGCCAACTGTTAAACTAGCTCTTCACTAGATTCAGCTTCTAAAACCATCAAAAAACCACTAACAAAAAGAGACAATACTCACATAATCCCTAAATTTTCCAATAAACAAATTTTTGTTTATTATAAAAGAAAACAATACATATATTAGTAATCGGTTACCTTGATTATTACATACTGTATAACAAAATATTATTTTTTTATGTAAATAATCAACAAATCAACATAGAAATAATAAGTCAACATCAAGAATATATTATGTAATCAACTGCTATTTTAAATTAATTCGTCTTCTTCAGATGAATCATTTTTGTCAACACCATCATCATAGGTTCAGGTGTTTTACAACGCTTATCGGAATTTCAATTTCGTTGCAGGAATTTTCTGCCAGCTAATTCCTCAAATTTGGATTCCACCAGGATGGACCGACTGACGCACGTTATTTTTGTCTACACAGTAAAAGTAAACGTATAAGTTGCTTAATGGTTGAGTGATCGTCTCTCCACTAATTGAAACAACCACAAGCCAAAAAACTAAATATATCCCATAGAAGGGGTCGCAAACACCAGTTACCAGTGGAAAATCCACTAAGTTGGCAACATTAGGGATTTTCGAGTTTTACACCAATGTACCTATCCTCTATTTCGACATATAAATAATTTAATTAGTAAAACTTACAAAACTTTCAGTATAGTTGTAATTGTAAGTAAATTTTACAATCTCGACTTTAAGTCTACATGGATGTTCATAGCGCCATCTCTCAAAAAGTTAAAGATGTGTTTCATTTAAGTACCTACCAATCTCCCTTGTGTAAATACGCTTACAGTACCTATTGATTCTATGGTAGATTGATCATAGCGCCATCTATCCTAAAGGAGTCCTACCAATTAGTAAAACTCATCCTACTACATATTCCTACAATGAGGGCATCCACGACTTTTTCTGCCACCAGGGCGGCGCCACTTTCGATGCGGTGAAATATTTGACAGATTTCATAGCGGGCATAGATTATTGTATATATTATATTATAGAATAGCGGGGGAAGTTAATTTGTTAGAAAAGTGTAAAAATTAATGTTTATTACTGAAATATTAGTTATATTTTATTATAATTAGATTAGAATGAATAAGCCAATGTACGGACATTCCTAAAAGTAGAAAAAATTAAAAAGGGTTTAAAATGTGCAAAAATTTAAGAGCAAACCACTGAGACATTGTTTTAAGTATAAATATGATACTCTAGAAACTGATAAACGTTAAAACTAATTTCTCAAATAAATAGCTTTGCGTGACAAAAGGATTCTAACACTCAGAGATATTCCTAGCATAGCATGTCTTAGTTCCATATGTCATCACATCATTGGCAACACGCACTGGCGGTACACTCTTGTTTCATGTTTTGAGGAATACGTGACAAAAAAATGTAACCTCCTGAAAACTGGTCATTAAAATTGGATGCGTCGATTGACCTCTCGGTCGAATTTGGGCTTAATATGGTGGAACAATTTTTCCTAGGTGAGCATACTCGTCAAAAGTTTCGAGCGTAGTGTTCCTATCAATTACCTGCATAGGTGTGATATGGATGTCATACTAATAGAATGGATTGACAAAATATTAAAAGTCGGTAAAACAAGGTAAAAAAAAACAACATTTTTGTTCTTGTATTCTGTATTACAAAATAAATAAGCTACAATACATTATATTTATTCTCACACACTTCGATTATATAATATGTAAACTAATACGAAAAAGGGACATATAATATGTATGATCGAAAATATATCTAAAATATTTACCTCTTCATATTTCTTTGGCGAGATTCACGTAGAATAATTTTGACGAATTCATTAAGTAGGCACAAATATTAATAATATAGTATACTTAATATTGTTAATTAATAATATTTACAATTTGTACCAAAAGGAAAATAATTATGGCACGACAAATTTATATATAATGTAACTATAAATTAATGTTTAATATGAAAAGCCTCGAAAAAACTTAAATCAACATAAAGAAAGAAAATGCAAGAAATAAATGCAGCTTTGTAAGTACAATTGAAAGAAAACTTTTAATATATACGTTCATATATTTATTTTAATATATTATGCGTTTTGACTTAATTATTTTATACAAGTAAAGGTTTCATCGATGTGAATAGCTTGAAATTATAGTATAAAACTATAAAAATGCTTTTTACCAATTCATTTAAATGTGCAATATTTCATTCATAAGTACTTCTTTCAAAGTTATTATTTTGTTTATAAATTTACACGTATGAAATGAAATATATTGTAGAATATCTACCAAAATTAATGGAAACGTTAAAAACATCAAAACATGTAATATTGATTACAATAAAACGCGACAGACTAATTCGAAATAACTTTTTTATTTATTTATTGTTTTTTTTTTAAATTAATCGGAGGATTTTAAGAGTAATAAAACTTACAAACTAGCACTAATGCAAACCATAAGAATCTACCGTTTATGGACCGCATATACTCTCTTAATTAGCTAGATCTCTGAAGGAAAGATTGCATATGGGTCGTGGCCTACCTAAAGCTAGCGGGTCTACTAGGGCCTTCGGTGGGCTCCAGAACAATTCTCTTGAAACAACCTTCTGGCAGCTGATCAAGTATGTCCTTTATGTTGTCCACTTCTGTTCGAAGGTGATCGTGCTCATCTTGGTATTGCTTAATCCATCTGTAAAAGTAAATAATGTAAAAAAAAACGTATTCTTTTTTATAGTTGATCACGTAATTTTTTTAAAATAAAATAACAATACTACATGTAACTACAGTGCTCTTTTTATTTCTGAGTGGATAATGGAGCAAAATACGAAAAACTACCGCCAATATTTTCTAGTGCTACTTCGTACCTTATTCACACTGAAAATTAGCATATCGATACTTTATGAATATAATTCAATTAGGTACTAAATCTATAATTACAATACCGTCTAAGATTCTGGGGGTTTTCATGGTTTTCTCTAATATAAGTTATAAAAATCACTATCATAAGTTACAAAAAAGAGAGTTTTTTGTGTTACCTCTGATGATTGTTCTTCGCCTCAGTTAAAGATTTTATTTTTCCATTCAAGTCCACCTCGCGTAAAGCGCTTTCTGCTTTATCCAAACTTTCCTCTAAAATTTTTTTATATTATATTAGTGTCAAACATGGAATTATTTTACATTCTATTTTTGTAATTTATGAACCTCTTATGACTATTCCTAACCTTTCACAAAAGAACTCAGAGAATATATCGGCGATCACAAGAGAATATAATATTAGATGAAGTTAAATATATAAATTATTTTTACGTGTAAAATTTTTTGGCTAACCATATTGGTCAGTTGCTGACCATTAGGGTTACGTTTGTGTAAATAAGTCCACATGATCTGAAGTTAAATCCCACAGCTTAGTGAAATTTGTTTCCGCGTTTCCAATGTGAAGGTATTGGTTCTGCGCTCAACAAACCACAATGTAAGATGGTATGTATGGGCAAATATTTTAAGAAATTAACGTTCTCTTTATAACAATGGACTCAAAAGACTGATAAACATAGATAAGCTAATATAATCGGGAGCTGATAAAGAAGAAAGGAGGAGAAAAAAATTACTGCTAAAGAAACGTCTAGCAGTAATTTTTCATTAGTATGTTTTTGACAGGTACAAATCGGTCTTGTACCAAACTAGATGTTGTCACACAGACCCGATTGGAATCGGCATCGGAAGTTGGAGCTATGGTAGACGAATCATAGAGTAGAGAAAAAAAAATTCACCGTTGCTTCTTTACGAAGTCTTTTGAATTCGTTATAGCTCGATCTGCCGGAGCGCCAGATGGGACTATTTGTAAATGCCAACCCCTGGTTACGGAGCGGGGAGCACTAATGATTTCTATATGCATTACAGCGATCTTCTGTTCGATATATAATTAACAAAATATTATATGTCTATAACTAGAATACAAACTACATACGTATAATTCACTATGAGCTGTTAAAAATTACATGCCATAATATATATGTAATAAACTTACGTAATCGATCTAAAGCATCGTCATCGAGGGTCGGCAAATTTTGCAACTCATCCGTTATAACTTTTAGGTCCTCCAAGCCTTTTGACACTTGTTTCTCAGCTTCTCTAGCGTCTGTATTCGCTTGGCCGACCTGTTATAATTGATGTTTAAATATTAATTTGTTCATTGATACGAGGTCTGTTTGTACGTTCTATTTGTACTAACATTTAACATTTTTTAATTTTTCATCATCATCATTACCAGATTTTCTTAGTTATATTTTCTTCTTAGTATAAAACATACCTACACTGACTAACACGTAACTAAGTATAATTTTTAAGCGTATCTGCTCTTATTCATCACGAATTTTCTTCATTCATTATCATAATTACAAAAAAAAATAATGACCTTATTAATATCACTATAGTCGTTATATTTATAAGTCAATGGGCTGGTCACAACTGTCGCAGAAGCGATAACTGTTGGAGTAGATGTGTCATAGAGTGGAGACCATGTTTAGATAGGTAAACGAAGTATGGGACGCCCCCTGGCTATTAGATTTGCGACGATCTGCGCAGTAACTGGATGCATGAAACCAAAGATCGAGCTAAGTGGCGCGCCTTGGGAGAGGCCTATGTCTAGCAGTTGACTGCCGCAGGCTGATAATAATGATGATGATGATGATGTTGATGAAATGAGAGATTAGTATTACTTTCATCTTAGCGTCGCGAGTTAACTGCATATTTTCTTCAGCTTGTTTCTCACGATCTTCAATTTGTTTCGCTGTTCCCTTGACCCGAGCTGAAAATAAAACGCCGTTTACTTATACCCATAAAACTGGTATTTGCTATTCACTGCCATATTATTTTCCGATAGTGAATTTTAACATAATGTCATCATTTTTCAAGTAATAAATAGCAATTGCCTACAAGGATAAAAAAAATTTGATTGGCAACGACCCGTATTAATATATCATTGATTTAGTTTAATCTAGATCAATGATATATTTTTTGCCAATCAACAAAAATGTAACAAAATAACATGATAAATTTTCAAGTAATAAATAGCAATTGAATACAAAAATTTTAAAAAATTTGATTGGGCACGAACCGTATTAATTATCATTGATTTAGTTTAAAAGTTTATAGGATCTTGAAAAAAAAATATTTTTCAGGTATATTAGTAATTCTAATATTTATCAATACAAGCAAACAAATTAAAAATGAGCAGCTATATACATACTCGATAATTTATCAGCTTCATCTCGAAGTTTTCCAGCTTCAATTCTGGATGCAGATGCCTTTTTCCTTATCTCGTGCGCTGCCTGTGGAGTTAAATCAATGTGAGAAAAAAATTGCAATATATTTTTTTTACATAAGCGAAATCTCTATAACTAAGATATAGTCTTAAATAAAACTAACGCTACCTCAGAAGCCTTATCAGCATACTCTTTTTGCGCTTGTTGTGCTAAATCTCTGGCTTCCTTGGCTTTATCACTAGCGGTATTTAACTCTTCAATAATACTAGAGATACTCTCTTCTGCAGCTGCTACCTTCTCCTGTACCCCCGGTACATCTAATGCAGCTTGCTCTGCTAAGTGTCGAGACTCGGCCACTTGATCGCTAAATTCTGGAAATAACAAATCTTAGTAAAATATTTGTAAAAAATCCTTTTTCTTAGATTATACAAGTATACAAAGTATTATTTAAAATATTCAGGACTAAAACTTGTAACTGTAGTCTCGACCGTATAGCACCAACCTGAGGTCAGTTTATTCATTTATTTATTCCTTACAACCTATATATAGAAAGTCCATTGCTGAGCCTAAGGGGGGATAATTGCCACGGTTGCCACTCTTGGCAGGTGGGTTCGCAACTGCAGTTTTTTATTATTTGAATTGTTAATTGGAATATACTACTGTCCATCTCCTTTTTCGTTTCCCTTTGTCGCCTCTTACGACACCTACGAAATGACATGGACTAGTGGATTCTCTTACTTTGCCACTACACGGTTATGGGATAATAGGATACTATATAAATATTAATAATATTTTTATGAATTGTAATTATGCTTGGTTAATTAACCACATTACATGAAATATGTAGGAGAGGTAATTATCTCTCCTTCATATTTGGTGTAATTGCTAAAATATACATATAAAGATATTTATACAAACACTATATTTGTGACATAATATTTGCACAATACATTTTTTTTCGTTTTTGTCTTTCTTATAAAGATATTATATGAAAATTATATTGATTCTTGACTAGTTTTGGCCAGGGAGATATATAACGAGAAGCTTGATTTCATTTCATATAAATTATTATAGAACAAATTAACAAGAAAATTCAATAAATTACCTTTTAGAGTCTTATAAATTTCATTAGCGTCTTTTAACGTTGCTTTTGTAAGTTCAACATCATTCTTGGCTTGCGCCTGTAGCTCGTCAAGCTTAGCCAGAAGATCATTCAGCTCTTCTTGTCTTTCGTGACCCTGGTCTAATAGGTCCCTACCCCTATGTATGGCATCTTCTAGGTTGTTAAGGGTCTCTCCATTGCTATTCATGAGTTGTTCAAGTTCAGCTACCTTTTCATCTATCTACAAAATCACATTTTTAATATGTTAGCACACAATTACATTTACACAGAAAATTTTGTATACATTTCCAAAACAATAACATTTCAGTTACGCAACAGAAATTATCAAAATAATTCAGCTATACCATCGCCAAAAGATCAACAACTCAAAAAAATCAGTGACCAATATTTATCAAAATGGAATTTTCCTTCAAAAACAGTTGATGATAAATGTATAATATCGAAGCCTTCCTAGTCACCAGATTACCAGTAGATCGTTATATTATAACCACAAGGAAAATTATTCAATAGTAGACGCACCTCTCCACCTAAACTTAATGAAACCCTATCTTAGATAGCAATCTATACATAATTCATTAAAAGGTATATATAACTACCGATTATCACAAGCTAAAAGAACTACTGGAAATACGTTTGGGATTATATGTGGTTACTACAGACTATTATTGCTACTGCCCCAGCAGTGAAAGACGAACTGGCAGTGTGTGCGTGTATTTTATATAACATTTTACAGGAAGCAAAAGTCCTGGCTCCAGGTTAAAAACATGTTGATGACCTCCTTTATTACCTACTGAAAATTTTATACCTCTGGTCTAAAGGCAATCTACCCTTGCCCAGTGTGAGGCTTATGATGAGATGTGGAACAATTCATTTTAAGGGACAAGGGGGAAAACAACCAGTTCAAAAAAAATTACCTAGCAGTTAGTGTACTGTACAAGTACAAACTGGATTTCCAACCCAGGACCTGGCAGTACCCAGGACCTGGGTAGTAAGTAAAAGTAATGATAATAGTTGAAAAGTAAAAAAAACTTTACTTTTTCACAATTATAATATTATGATAAAACAGACAATAAAATTTTGTTCATGCAATTGAAATAATAATGAACCAAGTAAATAAAAGTATTCTTAAACAATATTCGTTAACCAAAGTTTGCTAAAACTAATAAATTAATTTAAATTAATTGTAGAGTCGATATAAAAATTATTGCTATATTCATTTATTTATTTCATACATGCATTCATCAAAAAAAAAACTTCTTACTGTTCTATTCATCTCCATAGAATCGTGATGAAGCTTATTCAGTTTGATATCAGGCAACAGTGTTGTATTAACTTCTGCATACAGACCCAGAGCGTCATCGTATACAGATTTAGCCCTCATTAACGCTTGGTCGGCTAGTTCAATCATACTGTTTAATTTTCCTGTTGCAGCATTCATTTCATTGGCAAGAATTTGGACTTCATTACTGAAAAATAAAGTTATAAGATAAAGTTAAATTTATAAAACAGAATATTTTTTATTCACAAAAATTGCTGCTCTAAGTATTACCTTATGTTAGCCTGCTTATTGATGCCATCCTTAGCAATTTTGTTTGCTTGTAACGACGTATTAAATGCCTTATCAGCTATTTCTTGAATATTTTTTGCTTCATTTTCAAGTTTTTCTGCTAGAAGACGCGATTCCTTAGCCAACGCGGACATATCGACAGATTGCTTACCAAACTGATCGGATCTATTACGGGCTTTGGCTAAAGCGACTGCTCCTTCACCATCAAGATATTCTAAGGCACTCTGCAATGAGATATAAATTTTAGTTTCACGCCATACAAACAATGAAAGACAAATAAGTTAAATTTACAGCCTATATATGTCCCACTATTGAGCAAAATTCATCTCCATTTCTGAAAGGATTATGGAGCAATTTTTTTAAATGGGGGTGACAAACGAACACACAGTCCACCTGATGTTAAGTGGATGTTGTGGCCCATAGACATCTACATTTATCTTCGATTAAGAATCAAAATGCAGATGCGTTGTCACCCCTGAGGACTAAGATGGAATGCCTCGTTTCCAGTAAGAAGGGCCTCCGGTTCTCTACACTAACCATGCGAAACACAGCAGCATTAAGCTGCTATTTTACGCTGGTATTCTGTGCGAGCATGGTCCTACCCCGGTCAAGCCAACCCATTCGTGCTACAACTATAATATAGCTGCAGCATGGCTCTACGACTTAAAAATTAGTAGTACTTAACAATTATTACGCCGCTCTGCTTCAGTGCGTGTTGGCGGACTTCACATGTCTTCGAAATATTGGTTTTGCTCAGACATGTTTCTTCATGATGTTATTTCTGAGCTAACGAGAATGTAGTAAATAAGCACTTAGAATTAAATAAACAATTTCTTTTGTGCCAGCGGGGATCGATCCCGGTTTACTCGTGTTCTTTGCAATTTACGACGAGCACTTAGCCACTGAGCTACCACGGATGCTTACTTTTATTAATAATATATTAAAAAAATAAGATTACATACGTTAATCTCTTTCTGTGCCGCTTCAATGGTGTCTTCAGCCTTAGTAATATTACCCCTGCTTCTTTCAACAGATTCGTTTCCTTCATAGCTTTCGTCTTCAATCTTGAATAGCATATTTCTACAAAAATAAAATATTGATCTTATTTCAAAAATTTGAAAGTAAATTCTAATAATCGTTTTAGTACCCAATAAATGTTTTAGTCTCATATAAAATATTTCACATGATTAATAAAATGTATAAATTATTTAATATTTAGTTCGTACAGATTTACATAAATACATAAAAACAGGCAGATAACCAAAATAAATAAAATAAAAACTTGAACAAACCTAACATCTGTCAATCTGTCAGCCAACTCAGCAAGGTTGTTTGTTAAACTGAAACTGCCATTACCAAGTTCGGCTTGTGCGTCTAAAATGAGTCGTTCTATTTCAACTCGCACACGTTGAAGCTCTTGATCGAAATCTGCGTTCTCTACTACAGTCGGGGCTTTTGAAATCTTAACTAGTATCTGCAATAAAGATTAAAGATTGGACTACGAATTCGCTGAGGAAATTATTAATAATAAGGGTATATATAAAAGCAAGTGTGTGTATACCTCATCCAATTCTTTTAGCTTGAGTCGGTGATCATTCACAGCGTCAAGAACGAGGTTATAACAAGGCGGACAGTCCTCGCATCCTTGGCCATCTGCTCTTCGTTTCTTGTTTTCCATACAACTGCAAATACATGTTAGATAGGTAAATAAATAAATGAAAAAAATTAATACTTTATTACGATTGTCGTCAATTTAATGGCCACTCACCGGTCGCATCTTCTTCCCTCGACGTTATCTTGGCAGGAACATTGCCCACTAACATCGCACTGATAGTTAGTAGAGCCCCATTCGTCACAGTCGCAGTCCTGGCAGCCTTCACCCGAGAATCCATAGTGGTACGCGCGGCAACGATCACAGTGTTTCCTGCATCGGAAATAACCAAAACTCGTTAATAATTATCACAAAATTTTCATATAGTTACATTAAATACATAAAAACAAGTATTTTTGTCATCATTATCAAGAAGAACATATTTTAAAAAAATTGAGTATATATTGGGATTTCGGATGGATTGGCTACCATCGGTCGGCCTTTTAAAACCTATTCTACAAGGGTGATGCTTTAGAGAGTTTACATCTTACATTTAATAAACGCTTCACTAAAGTTTTTGTTTTTAAGTAAAGGTCACAAAAAGGCACACCATCACCACCTGATAATAAGTGTTCGTATCTTCAGTTAATAATTTAAATGTAAATGCGTTGTCAACCCCTGAGCTCTAAGACGGAATGCCTCGTTACCAGATTGTAGGTCTCCGATTTACACCAGTCATTAATTTAGTAGCATTAAACTGTTATTTTACGTTACTATTCTAAGCATGACCTTTTCACGGTCGAGCTGACCCATTCGTACTGCAGCCTTAATACAGCCGCAGCGTGGCTAATATGTTACATATAATATGATGCATACTTAGAAAGGCCTATGTCCAACAGTAAATCGAAAATGCTGTTAATTTACTAAAGTGTTATAAAGTAAAGTGTTTTCAATTAACCCTGATTGGAACATTATTCGTCAGAATAAAGTATGAAATTGAAAATCCAATATATATGAACTGATGATATATTCCTGGTAGAATTCAACAATGACCACAAATTCTGAATTCCAACAGATTTTAATCGATGCCTATGTATTCACCATTGAGGCACAAATAGATAAATACTATCAACTTGAATCGTACGTTGATTACAATGTAATAAAATTGTCGCAATAACTTACCCGTCGATTCCAGGCTTACAGTAACATTGCCCAGACACAGGATTGCACGTAGTGTTGTAAGAACCTTCTAGATTGCACTCACAAGGAATGCAGCCTTCGCCAGAATCAATGTTGTAGTAGCCATCCTGATGTCAACAAAACATATCGTATATAATATTATTTTACTTACTTACTAATCTATTAACGATATTTTGTCATAAAGTTCGAAAACATACTTGTATAAGATACATGTTATTCTAAAGTCCCTTTAAAGTATAAAAGTAATATTAAGAATAAACGTTATTTACGTTATTTGTTTTATTAAAATATTAAATTATATTAAGCTCTTCTCAATGTGATAATGTGCGTTCAAATAATCAAAAGTACAACTAACCTCACATTTGTCACAATTTTTGCCAATAACGTGCGCTCTACAAGAACAATAGCCAGTAAGACCGTCACACTGAGGAGGACCTTCGGGACTCTCTAAAGTTCCAGCTTCGTGGCACTGGCATGGCTTACAGTCGCTTTTCTTTGTCTGATCCAATGCGTCACCGTAGAATCCTATAATTGATGAACAATAAATAGTTTTTAACGACACATTTTTCAAACGAAATGTTTATATATGAAAACACAAGCGTTATCATTATTTTGATGAATTTCAATCATCTTCTAAACATAAGCTTTTCTAACAATGCTGGAGTCAATAAACTATGTACTTATATAAAATCTGGCAACTAAAATGGTTATTGCATCATCTGTTTGTTGCAGAAGTTGTTGGCTTTCCTTATCTCGTCCTTACGGCACCCTCGGAAAAAAAAATTATTATGTCGAGAAGAAGTCTCCGTGGATTTAGATTTCTCATGTATGTATATGAAATTCTAAGCAAATAAATTAGGTATTTTTATGCACATTAACAAAAAAAACGGGTACACAGTCTACATGATAGTCGGATGCTGTCCCCATGCCTATTTTCTATAAAGAGTCAAAATATAGATGATGTCATCGCTGAAAACTAAGATGAAATGAGTCGTTACCATTAAAAATGGTCTACCTGTCTCCACAATAATCCTGATAGGTTTAATAAGGTATTTACAAAGGAACTGAGGTATCCACTAAGTCTAGGTTAATTAAGCTGACATAAGCTGTACAGCAGACATAACACCAATTTCTTTTTTTTTGTAAAAGTTTCTAGTGAAATCAATTCAAACTTACCACTCAGACATTTATCACAGTGTTCACCAGCCGTATTGTATATACATTTTAAGCATTCTCCAGTGGTTCTGTTGCAGTTGCCGACGGCGTTAGAGTCCACATTTCCATTGCACTGACATTCTTCACACTCCTTAGGTGGTCCAAACTGTCCGGTTGGGTCGCCAAAGAAACCGTCCGCACACACTTCACACTTGGGTCCTGCAACGAAATATAAAATAGCCTTTTTAAGAAGACGGCTATATAAAAAAATTTACATGTCATTCAGTGCGCCGGTAAAGTCAATAATTGTATTTTGTACGGCTAATTATTAATTTCAATTACAATTAAAAAACTACATTGAAAATAAAATTTCAAAACACCACTGACTTAGGGAAATAACCTGGTCTTATAACTTCGAAGGATAGTGATGCTATATCCAATCCGCTTGTGTGTTTAAGTTTGGCGATTACAATATCTAGTATATATGTACACTGGCCTCCAAAAAAATCGACCTACTCTACGTTTTTCCGCAAAAAAGTGTCCAATGGGTTTTTACCACAATCGATAGATATTTTTTATCTTGATAATGTAATAATTTAATTATAGGGTTGTAAAAAACTAAAAAACGGCGATGAAACGGGATATTTTACATACAAATGTAATGAGACATTGAAACCATAACATTTTACAAAATTTACGATTAATCATACATTCAATCTTTCTAACACCGCCATACGACGAGCTAATCATCGCGTATTTCCGCTATTTCCACTAAAACATAAATTGTGAAAAGCAGGCCAATTTCGGTATAGACGACGTTCGAGGTTGTCAGCGTCGCCGATAAATTATCTCTGGTCTAAACGGGAGCCAACCCCACAACACTTGCTTAAATCTAGTTATAGTAATGTTAAACGATTTTTAATTGATTTAAAAGAAAATTTGTTACGTTATACCCGAGAACCTTTTCCTACCATCAGTCTTGGACCAAATGATTTATTTCTACTTTAGCACAACAATTCGCTTAGTTATATCAAATACTCGGACTCTACTGCACACATTCCCTTTACGGAGAAAAACCCCGCACATACATATACCCCTGTGAGATTTCTTTTACTATTTTTTTACTCTTCTAAGCCAGCGCTTGACTACTTTCCCACCTGATGATAAGTGGCGATGCAGCCGAAGAGGGTAAACTCTTACCTTGAAGATACCTTTGCTCTTCGCATTATAAACGACGAATCAAAAACTCGATTCACTCGACCGAGCTTCCTTATACTGCTAGCATTGAAGGAACATGCGTCGGCTTCGATTGCCATGGGTTACTAAGCCACAAAATGCTTCTTAAAGGAATAATAATAGAATAAAGAAAAACATCTTACCTGCATATCCTAAGGGGCAGTCCGTACAGACAATGTTCTGATCCATTAGCTGAATACAACCGCTGTCTTTGGGGCACGGGCAAGGCTTGCAGTCATCTGGAGTTCCCGCTATAGCATTCCCATAGAAGCCCTTTGCGCAAAGTTCACAGTTGCTACCAGTTGTGTTATGCTTACATATACAGAACCCTGAAAAATAAAAATAAATTAAAGGTTCGTTTCATATCCTTGTTATCATCATTTTAAACGTGTAAATAGGCAATGGAAATATCGACACATTTAACGAACTGATTCAAGATATTTGATAGAGCTAGATATGCATCTTAATTTTTTTTTGTTGCTAGTCTATTCCAGGTTTTTTTTAAATAACCAGTGTCAAAACGTAAAAAATTACTTTCAATAAGAATTATTTATAATCCATATTGAATAAAAAATCATTCCATTATAATACTCTAATAAATTTTTCTTGCAAACAAAATAAGTTATACAATAAGTTATACAGTTAAGTAACCCTATACGTGGTTTGTATATCGTAAAATCGTATTCAAAAATAATCAATGAAATACATTGAGCAATTTAGTCATAGGAATTTTATCAGTTTTATAAATTTTTCCAACTGATGTTGATTCATCACGTTTCCCTACGCCGAAGTCGGTACGGTTAAGAAACTGTGCCTTCTTTAGTAGTTCACTACTGAGCTAAATGCCATTTTAAGAATGCACCAGCTGGCATACATTA
Organism: Parnassius orleans; assembly: GCA_029286625.1. NCBI lineage: Eukaryota > Metazoa > Arthropoda > Insecta > Lepidoptera > Papilionidae > Parnassius > Parnassius orleans. The sequence continues at coordinate 2,553,605 of JAGSMP010000167.1, forward strand.
CATGGAGGATTTGCTAACTCTCACCACATTGCACAGACTAACTTCCCCAACCCCGCATTTGTATGGTTTTCCGTATCAAGTTTATAAAAAACCCAGTAAAATTGGGTTTCAACTGTTGGATAGATTTTCTGCCATCAGTGGTTTGTCAATCCGTGGGGTGAATCGTGCTAAAGCAAAGTGTAGGTGGTATTTGAGAAAAAGGCAATATTATCCTTGTTACATTATAAATTTCTAATTGTATGTAACATAGTTAGTTACCTGTAGCTGTATCACAAATATGCGCATGTCCGTTACAGTCGCAAGGTATACATGTGGAATATGGTCCGCCATTCGCAGGCTCGTGTTTGAATCCAGGAGCGCACTCTTCGCAATAATCTCCCACGTAGGCTTTTGGGCATGAACACTTTTCTACCCAATTCGCTGGTGCTGATCCCTTCTCTCGTCCAATATTAGCAGTGTCCAATTTAAAACTCATCATATACCCCTCTCCACCTTTATTGTACGTTCCTCTGATCTTAATAGCCGTTAGATTCTGAAGTATGGACAAGAACTCGAAGTTGGAGAGAGTAGGTGTCCATCCATATCGCGGATCTTCGTGAAGACGGAATTTGTATTCTTGTATCTAGAACAATATTTTTTAGATTGATGCTATGTTAAATGAATAGGTTTTTTTTTATTCAAATATAAATAATAATCTGTTATATTTTTTTAAACCAACTTTTACAAATATTGTACATTTTATCACTTTATTTCGAATTTTAAGGTTTAAAATTCAATTATGAGATGGGCAATTAAAATCGCATAGATAAATAGAACTAAAATTTTAGTAACATTCGCAGAACAAGTCGCAAAGCTTTAAATTAAATCGCAAAGCGAATTCAAACGTTTTTTTCATACCTGATCGGAAGGTTCTGGGTTGTTTTGGCCGTAAATGTTCATCGAAATAGAAGCACGTGCGCCCTCTAAGATTATGTCTTGCGAAGATGGATACCCTCTGCTCTCTCCTAACCGAAGAGTAAACTTGAGGTCATGGTTGTATGACGGCCTCTGATCACCGAGGAACAGTTTTGACGCCACGAAGTATACTATTTCTGATCCCTTCGATTTAACCGCTAAAAAGTAAAATTGCAACCAAAGTTTAATCAATCTGACTTAGCCCCAAGGCCAAGTTAAATCATTCATACGTAGCCTCAAGACCTGAGTAGATAGGTTAATGAATGGAGTAACCTTTTCCTTTTTTTAAACGTTACAATTACATTATTAATTAATATTAGAATTTTGTCCTGTCGTAGAGGCGATTAACATACATAAAGTGGCATAAGAATGACCCGGAACAATATTTGTAGGCCATACAAACACTTATTTCTTATGGGATATGACCCGCGGGCCCACAGCGCCGCGTCCAAATGCTTAGCCACTGCGCTACAGAGCCGTCAAACTAGAACACTTTAGAACAAATTAGGACACAGGAGGCTAACATATATTTAATACATTAAAATTCTGAACACGATAATATAAGCGCATGTGTTTATCACGCACGCGGAAAGCCACGCTTCGCTGAACGCTCTAGACTGAGTCTTTACCATTATAACATCATGTTTTTCTTTTTCGTATTCATATTGTAAGATATAAGATAACGGAAACTAGAATCAAAAATCCTACAATATTACGTTCACGACAAGAATTGTAATTACATTACAAAATATTTGTTATTTATTTGTTTAGGGCAACTAGAAATCAGTACACCGCAATAATGAAATACAAAGAAAAGTATAATTTACACTAGTGCTTACTCAACATGCATATTTTACAATGGTAATGCAAGAAAGAAAGGTAGTTCCATAAAAAAAGAGTACATAATTATGTATTGCCAATCGTCTTTACCACTAAATAATATTTTGTATTTATTATTATTTTTACAATTTAGAATTGCGGTGAATTATTTATCTTTACCGACCTATATTTTGTGCATTAGCATTGAATAGTAAAGGTGCTGGTCTCCTTTGATCATCCTCTGCACTCCATTTCTCTGCATCTCTTATAAAGTGCGCCGTGAGTTCATTCGCTTGATATTTAGGTGCGGAGCTACACTGTGATGAATGGCCGAAGCAGAAGCAAGGAGTGCAGCCAAACTCATTGTCTATATCCAGGTTGAAGAAACCAGGCTTACATCTGAAAATATAAACACGTTGACGATGAGATTATTCGAGAGTAAATAGCCTTGAAGTTATCATGGGAAGCATAAAGGCTTCCAACATTTTCCTATAGTATTAATATATATTTTATGGTATTTATTACAAGCACGACTACGTGCATAAATTTGTTATACAAAATCATATTATGAAAAATAAACTTATATATATTGTATAGGTAAAGTCAGCTCTTTAGCTTAGATTATGGAAAATGTATAAAGAGAAACTGCCCAGAACTCACTTTTTTTATATAGGATAAGGGTGACAAGAGAGCACACAGTCCACCTGAAGTAAGTGGTTGCTGTGGCCCATAGACATCTATCCTCGGTTACGAATCAAAATGCAGAAGATGCGTTGTTACCCGTGAGGACTAATATGGAATGCCTCGTTTCCAGTAACTCATCTTTTTATAAATGCTTACTTATCAAGATAGAGGAAGACATAATTTGTGAGAATATATATTTCTTTGATATCATTCAGTCAAAATCAGAATAATATCCATTAAATAAATCTAAACTTTTAACAGAATCAGTAACTTTATTTCTCCCTGTTGGTTAAAAAAGTTAAGAACAGAAATATCAGGAAGGTTTGTAGACAATTCTTTTGCATTAAGCATCAAAAGGCACTCACTCTCTACACTGTTTGCCTTCAACGTTTTGCTTGCACAAGCACACGCCCGTCTGCGGGTCGCACTGCGGTGTGTTCGCGTATGATCCGGATTCGTTGCAACCGCACGGCTTGCAGCCCAGCGCGGTAAAGTCAAAGTGGTTGGCGGCGCAAACGTCGCATTTGTCGCCGGTCACTCCCGGCTTGCACTGACACTTGCCCTCCGAGTTACATTGGAGGCTACGTGAGCCTGCAAATTAGGTTTTTTATAAATCGAAAATGGTAAAAAACAATAAACTTTTAAAAATATTATATTTTTATTTATTTAATCAGGCTACAGATGTTCATCGTTTTATTGATATTGAAATTTAATTTGTAATTTTTGCGTTTTAATAATACGTAATCAAAAGTCAGTCAATAATATGTAAACCAAGGCAGTGCCTTACTTACCTGTAGGATTACAGTTGCAGGGCATACAGATATCCTGGGCACCCTGGAAGTAGTTCTCCTTGCACCTTTCGCAGTTAGCGCCGTCTCGGTTTTCAGCGCAATCGATACAGTGGCCGCCATGCCCAGTGCGTTCGTACAACTCCTTGTCGAAGTAACACTTATTCGAGAATCCGTTGCAATTGCACGCTGTAGACAAAACTTGTATACTCCACTTATTTGTTATGATTTATTATTTTTTTATTATTTTTAAATTAACCTTAATTCTTCCATGATAGTGGGTACTGAGTACCGAGACTAACATAAAAGGAATTCAAGTTCAAATTGTAATTTTAAAGATCAGCGTATTTAGTGTATAATTATAGCGATACACTGGGGCGTCGTATGATCATCCTCATTGCAGCCTATAATCTACTGATAAGCACAACGCATTTCACAAATTAAATCATGGTTCGACCGCCCAGCGCAATGCAAATTTGTTTCTCTCGTGAATATTTTATCACTTGCCTATATTATAGGAACTACGAAGTATATATTTGAGTTTTAACTGTTTCGTATAGCAAAAAGTGTAAGCAAATATACACTTTTGCTATACGAAACCAGTGCATCCTATAGGAAGTTGTTATATTTATCTAAAACTGCACAGACAAACAAATTTAGTTCCAATAATTACCTAGCATACGAATAACAAATTAAAAACAAGAATATGAAAATTAAAAAAATTAACATATTTTTTACATTATATTATTTTATGCCTATATTTAAATCCTGAATTTTAAAAAAACAATTATAATAATGATATGAATGCTTTAAACAGAAAAATACTTCGCAAGCTGTATAAAATTAAGAATAATAAAAAAAAAGTAATTGTGAGTGTTTGAAGAACATTTATTTCTAATTTTCGATATATATATAATATTATATTGCATAAAAAATATATAAAATATAAAAAACATACATCACACTTTAGAGCACGGGATATATAATATATACATAAATAATTCACCATAATATTGCGCAAAAAAAAGACAATTTGAAAAAAACAATACTTTGTTTTTATTGTCTTTATTGAACTTGCATGCATTCATCATTAAATCTTTGTGGAATTCAATTTCATTACTTTACCCATGTGCTGTTAAGCTCTTATTAGTGATTATTTGATCACGTGTTCGACTAATTTACCTCAAGCATTTTCAATCCTGGCGAGCATACTGGCTACTCCAAGATTTCGTTTTCGATGTTATAGTAAAAACTATTGCTACAGTATGGTGGTGGGGCTTAGCACTTTGTTGAACCAAAACAAAGCTATCCCCAAGCAAAAGACATTATAATTTGTTTTTGTATACGTTGCACACTTGCTTACTTTTAATGATTTAGCTTCGCACGTGCAACTATGAAGTTTTCCAATAATGTTGTCTCATATCCATACTTTGACCCTTCCATAGACAAAACCTAACACACTATACATGAAACTCGTAACGTTCGGCTCACTTGTACCTAGTGTTAAAGTTACAGCTCTAGAGACTGTAGCTACGTCGAGTTGCGGTAGAAATATTTAAATAAATCAAAGGGCATAATGAGAATTGACTTATATCAAAAGAAACCTTTAAAGGATTCTTACAATACGCATTCATAGGAATACGGGACACAATATAGTTATTAATTGAACATTTGTTATTATTATGATGAGCGATACCAATTTCTATTGTGGGTCTGTCCACAGAATCCTGAACGTTTAGACGGGTCGCTACGCAGGAGTTCTATTTTACTCATTATAGTTGAGATCGCATAAGAAAATGTTTTTATCTTTGAAATAACATTTTCAGATTAAGATTGCTTTGTTAAATTTTTAATCTCGTATTCAATTCCAAAATATACAAATATGTACTTAATACAATTATTACGTTTGTTTGTTTGTTTGTTTAAATATAATATAAAGATTTTTTAATTTGTTTACACGTATTAACAATAAAGCGATTTACTGTATAATTTATTAATATATAAATGAATTCAGACAACCATATACCAGTGTACTTCGGTTTCAATCCATACAGTACTGATAATAGAATTGTACTTATAAGAATCCATATTATAACAAAAATATCCATGCTAGCCATTGCATGCTAGATAAAAATAGTTTGGAAAATCTAAAAGAGCACGCCTCATGAGGATTTTATTTCATTTTGATGAAAGAAAAATTAATTACCAAAATAAATCAATTACACAAAGTATAAAATCGATACACGCTGTATAGTACATTTGTCCTTTGTCTATCAAGGGCTAAAAATATGAAAGCGTCTTAATGAAAAGCGTTTAAATTTTTAATAGCAATAAAACATATAAAAGTGGAAAATCATTTTATGCGTAAGCATCATATTAGTCTGTGATCATTTTATTGACAAACGACGCGTACTAGGCTATTGATATGAAATAGGGAACTCGATACGTCAATTTTTTCGGGAGTTATCGTGACCGCATACAAAATCAATATCCAAACGTCCACGTAAAGATTTTTTCAAACCGTTTTTTTTTCAAAGTATTGATATAAAATGATTTTTTTATAAAATATAAGATGGATTAATTAGAGTGTTTTTTTGATATACTGCTACTCATATTATTGTATAAGTGCAATATGATTATGATAGAGGCATTTTAAGAATACAAAATTGCTTGACCTTGACGTGCTCTACTCTCGAGCACTACCTAATAAGGCTTCGCGTTATGAGGCTTGTAATAAATGGAAAATCTTGAAAATTCAAAGGTTTATGGTAAAATCATTTTTAATCAAAAACCTAGGCTTTCGATCAAGAACCGCAAGAAGACGAAATTATTACTTAATCTTATCATTAACCTGAAAATATCCTGTTTTTTTATCAAAACCCTGAACTTGTTTAGGTTTATGATAAAATTTAAACTTAGTTTAGGTTAGGTTAGGTTTATCATAAAACTAAATCAGTCTAGGTTCTTGATCAAAATACTGGATTTTCTCAGGTTTATGATAACACAAAGTAGTAATTTTGTCTTGTTCCGGTTCTTGATCAAAAGCCTAGATTTTTGAACAAAATCCATGGTTTTATCATAAACCTGCGACATATACATTTTTCTATCTTGCGGCTGCAATGTCATAAGGAATTTAATGTATTCGCTTAGCATTTAAGTCGGTAAATTCTTTAAAAATAGGGCACTAGTAACGCTAGTAACATTAATGTCAAGTTTTCTACACGCGCAGCCTGTGGTAGAAATATTCACAGCGGACTGGCGACGCCTTACGTGTCCAGTACAATAATGGCTTCAGGATCTTGTTGGGGCTGCCCCGATTTTGACAGACTATTTCTATGCGCCTTTGCAAATATGCCTCGTTGCTTGGCAGGGTGCGGGCTAGCTCCAAATCCATCATGAAAATAATTGCTGAAAGATACGACTCTTTTCTTCTTAAGCAATATTACCGCCTCTGTTTAGTTAATAAGGCACTTGTATCTAATACTTATAACTTATAACCTATGTTAGTATCTAAATATAATATTTAGATACTAACATAGGTTATAAGTTTTATATTTACTAAAAAATTATATGAATTACTTGATTATCTGAAATAAATTATTAATATTACTAATATTACCGTAAGCACTCTATTTAAATTTAAAATGCTTGTGTTGGCCGTATACTTTTTAATTATGCAGTTTGTACCCTTAACCTTAGGCAACTGTCGTTTAAATCGCCATCGCCAAAATTACAGATTTTAAACACAGAATCTTACCTTTACACTCGTGTACATTGTTGGGGGAAGCTCTTCCCCATGGGGCGTCGTTGTAGAAGTCTAGACATCTTTCACAGTCGCGACCCGCTGTGTTATGCTCGCATCTAAACATTTAAATTTTTAAACTAGAACAGGTTATTGTAAAGCCATTGTTTAAGCTACAAGTTTAAAGTTGTTACAAGCATGACGTAGATGTTTCAGAAAACTATGTTTCTGAGTATTAAGCTGCCCACATCATTATGTTATTGTGAATGTGATGCCCATTCGTGCTACAACCGTAATATAGCTGCAGCATAGCTCTAAATATAAAAAATATAAAGACCAGTTAAGTCCTTTTAACTAGAGAACTAACTGTATGTCTTTATACTTGGATGAGTAAGTAGAGATACTCGTAATATACGCTAAAGTTATACATATGGTTTATATTTGCTGATGACGATGAAATTGCTATCATGTAGAAATGAATTGTTTATAAGTGAGTTATTGCTTATACTTATTTTTTTATGATTATAAACGAGGTTAATTAAATTATTTTTATTATTCTCCATTGCGTTCCCACGAATAGCGAGGGAAAGGTTTGTCCCCCCCAGCAGAGCCCCGCATGCCAGGGAAAGGCTGGCCTAATTCTGGGGTCGCCCGGTCCCAGGGCAGTGTGGCACGCTAACGACTAGGCTTGCCCCTAGCCATGCATCCATCCGCGCGGCAGACGTTGGATTGGCGGAGAGGTAGGAATAGGAAAGGAAGGATAGGTGGTGTGACAAGGAAGATTGGTAAGTTAGAGTGGGAAATAGGAAATGTAGGATATTACCGTCCAGGAGGGCAAGGGATAGGACAGTAATAGCTAGGGAAGCCGGGGTCGCATACCCGTATAAAAATTGAGAAAGGTATGCTGAGATGGTTTGGCCATTTCGAGAGAATGAATGAAGAACGATTGACGAAAAAAGTGTATAAGGCGAGTGTGAATGAAAGTGTTGGAAGGGGTAGACCTAGGAGGACGTTTCTCGACCAAATCAGGGACGTCTTGAAAAAAGGCCAGGTCAAGAGTACCCTAAACCGAAAAGCATGTATGAAGGGAATAATGAAAGTGGACGAAGCGAAACAAGTATGTAAGGATCGTAGCAAGTGGAAAGAAGTGGTCTCTGCCTACCCCTACGGGAAAAGTAAAAATAAATAATTTGTACCTGCAAGATCTGGCTCTGGAACCGTCGTTCATCTCAATAGAGTCGCAGATGGAAGCATGCCCGTTACACTTGCAGCGAGCACCAACCGACACGTCAGCGATGGCATACCAGTAAGATTGTAGCACTTGGGTGTCCCCAAAGATTTCGTCACCAAAAGTGTTCAGACGGTCCAAGGATATTCGTAAGTCGGTCGCTGTTACCCATTCCTTAAAAAATTAACAAGATTTAGAATCATTGTTTTAGGCGTGAACGGTGGGGTCGACATCATCTCATTAAAATTAAACCTTTAATGGTTAAATATATCTAGCTCTATTTCTTTTAGAATAAATACACTATAATATAAAAAAAAAAACAAAAAAGGTTAACCTCTATGGCCAATGTAACGAATAATTATCAGAATTCACTAATTCATTCATTTCAGCTTCAAAATTCCACTGCTGAACATAGGGCTCTCCCATAGATTAAATCATAGGAGGATGTCTATCATAGTTCCCACGCTTTGCAGGCGGGTTAGCAACCGCATTTTTTTATTTTTGCATTTTTGTCAGGAAGATGCTGCTGCCCATTTAATGTTTAGCTTTCTCTTACTGTTCATTCTTCTTTCTGTCACTTCTTACGTCACCCACGGTCTGATATTACGTAAACAAAGATAATTCCATTCTAATACAATACCTGTAGCTCCGGACTGCTCTCAAAAGTGTAACCTGATGGTCTGCCTTCTAAGGTGGAGAAGACCACGTTACCACCAGACAAAGGTGAGATATCGGAGTACTCGCTGGTGCACAGGGCTCTGGTTTCAGCCCCAAGTCTGCAGCTCGTTGTTCCAATACGCCATAGGTGTCGCGACATGAGGCACTGTTAGTTTCATTTTCATTATACTCAAAACGTTTATAAATGAAGCTATTTTATTTTTGCAACATTAAATTTTTGATATCACATCAGTAGAAAATAAAATGACGGATTTGTCCTCGCGAATAATACCACGCTTAGCAGAAAGGTTGGCAACCGCGGTTTTTTATCTAGCTGTTACCAGGTAGACGGTTGCTGCAGCCCGTTACCTGGAGTGTTTCCCTCTGTTGCCTCTTATGACACCCACGGGACGATATGGGGTAGTGGATATTTTTTTATAGCATAGGGTGACAAACGAGCACACAGTCCACCTGATGGTAAGTGGGTACTGTGGCCCATAGACATCTACATTTATCCTCAATTAAGAATCAAAATGCAGATGCGTTGTCACCCCTGAGGACTAAGATGGAACGCCTCGTTTCCGGTAAGAAGGGTCTCCGGTTCTCAACACTCACCATACGAAACACAACAACATTAAGCTGCTATTTTACGCTGGTATTCTGTGAGAGCGTGGTCCTACCCCGGTCGAGCCGACCCATTCATGCTACAACTATAATATAGTTGCAGCGTGACTCTACCACGTAAAAAAAATTCTTACACCATCACTACACGGCACATTTAATCCACACGGAATAATAATATCTAAATAGATACTGAATACTAGAAGCTCTGAATACAAGAACCTATTCCTTCTTACTAATAATACCGAATTCCTCGAATATTGAACATAAGGGGTTTTACTGAAAATAAAAAAATATATAATTAAAATATATAATTAGCAACTTATGGAAAAATAAAAAGTTTTCAGCATAAGTTGGCAAACAGCAATCTTTAGTGAACATAGCATAGTGTACGAATTAGGTATGCTAATAAATCATACTCGTATAAGTAAATATTATCTATATCTACATATAAATAAAAATGAAGTGTCTCTTTGTAATATCAAAATAAATGCTTTTTATTCTCAAAGGGTTATTTGCAAATAAGTAAGATATGAATAACCATTTTTTTTGAGTCTTTCCCGGTTAATGCATGATCTCGGCTATATTATTTTATCGAAAAAAATAGATGATTTTTTGGGAATTTGAAAAACTGATAAAAATAGTCTTTGATGATTATCTTAAATCTTAAAGATAAACAGAAAGACAAACATTTTAAAAATGGTTATTCACGTTTTAATAGCATGCAAATAGCTTAAGAGAAATAGTTAAAGAGCTTAAAAGAAGCCAGTTATTTCTATATTACAGACAGACACTTAAATTTTATTTACATGTATAGATGAAACAAAAACATATATTCTTGGTAGGCTCAAGCTTGATAAATAGAAATGTTAGTGGAATATACATAATGTACTGTATTAAATAGGCAACAAAATGGATTATGCTAGTGCATATTGTTAAAGAAGTGGTTAGATATTTTTGAAGTCTTTTGAGACTTCTTTTATGTTTGACAATTATGATTGTGTAACTCTAGGTTTTATACTATCGACCTTACTGTAAGGGACTATAATTCTCAAGATAAATAAAAGGTAGAGTTCAATCAATTATCGTAGTAGTTACTGCAACTTGAGTCTTATTTTTTTATAACTTGTAACCATAAGTTTGATTTATAAACCAAAATTAGCGTATAATGGATATTATAGGATAAATTTTCAGTTTGGCGAAATTTTGCCTGAAAGTGTTTGATTTTATACAGTAGTCTTAATAAAGCATTAATAATCATCATTACAGCCCTTGACAAATCCACTGCTGAACATTTGCCACTATTATTAGATCCAACAACGCCTCATTATTAGATCGTATCCAGACGAAGCCGGGGCGGGTCACTAGTCTCTCATAAATCCAAACCTAAGTGATACTTTAGCGACACGTGGAAGTTTCTGTGTTCGAACTAATAAATACATCATATTATACGACTACTTCCGCAAGGTGGCTATGAATATACTATTTGTATATAGCAACAACAGGCTGCGTGGAAAAGAAGATCGGGCAATGTGGCGTACGTTGGTGAAGGACTATCTCCAACAGTGGACTGTCGCCGCCATGTGACCATAATCCACTAGATGAAGTGACGACCTAGTAAGGCATACAGAAAGTCAAAGGATGCAGTTGACTCAGGATCGTTCTTTGGGATATACTTGGGAAGAGGCCTATGTACGGCAGTGGACTTGTGAAACGCTGTCGCGGTGACGATGATGATGATATTTTGTAAAATAACGTGTTCTTACCTCGTCCCGGCGGAACTGCCAGCAGACGTCTGTATGCAGTACATCTTTGGACCGTTGTCGCCACACGTGTTGGTAGCTTCCATTTGCACCATAAAGGCTGCATTTTCAAATTCTGGTATACACCTCTGAAAATGAAAGGTAAATTATTTACATATGACTTTTTACTATTCATGCATATTATTTAAGTTACAGAACGATTCATCTTCAAAACTTATTCCATCCAAGAAATAATTAAAAATCTGTAATTTAGACCTTATATCTAATAAGATATTTATACTTCTTTTACTAAATATTTTTATAGTTTTCATTTTCAATAATAATGATAGATACTAATGGTTAAATTATATGAAAATCATTAAAGTAAAGGTTGTTACTAGATTATTATTATTCACGAAGGCATAAAAGTTTAAAAACATTGTTAAAATAAAAATTAATAATAATTGATTTATACACAAAAGCTTGTGTTATGATTATAATAGCACCATACCCAAATCATGAAAATATATAAACAGACTTCCGATTTAGATCACCGTACCTACGTAGTGTAAAAAAACACGTTGGAAACGATTTTTAGTCATCTATGAATATCAGTGCAATCAAAAGAATTATTTTACTTCACTATATCTAACTTCTGTTCTTCTCATAATTGTTCATTGCCGTTTCTTATTCTACTGATAAATATTTAAACACTTAAAAGTACAGAAGGAGTCGCTCAAATTTAATACTATGTTTAAATACGCCAGTACATTCTATGTGTTTAAATGGCAACAAAACGATATTAGCAGAATATATCCTAACTAAATATATAATGGAGAGAAGACCTGGTAACTGGTTCTGCCGCCATATAGCTGTGGTTCGGTCTTTAGGGGAGAGACAGAGAGCCAGTATAATTACAGACAGACTTTCAGACAAAGTAGTACCCTTCTTTGTCTGAAGTCTACTTAACATTAGGTGGATTATAAGTTCGTGTGTCCCTTCAGTTTTATAAAAAAAAGATATGCAGGAAGTCGATGAATCCAAGTTGATCAGAACCGTGCTATATGGTATTCCATGTGGGAGGCCCATGGTCATTAGTGGACTTATGATGGGCAGTACCGATGATGATAATGAAATATATGATGTACTAACAAACATAATATAAGTGAAAACCGAACAAGTGCGAGTAGGGCTCCCGCCCTGGGGTTTCTATATAAACTTAATTATATTATGTGTAGATAGCTCATTCATACCGGGAATTATAAACATCGAGCACTACACTAACAAAAAGGTAAGTCGAATTAAAGACCAACCTTAACTTTTCAGAGGTAAAATATGTTCTCCCATACACCGGTCTATATCACGATCTATACACTTACTACAAATGTAAGTTAGTAATCGCAAAAACATATTTTTATGTGGTTTATGTTACTATTAATTTAACGAGTTTCGGATATTCTTTACTATGAGACCTTGCTTTTTGTCAAATTTCATGATACTACATCGACAGAAATGTTTTGATGAACAAGTATGCGTTTATCAAATGATCTTATCTTTTGATTGCATTAACTTAGAAACTTGAAAGTGATAGTATTAGACCTCAGTATTAGATATTAGTTTCAACTCGATAGCTCCTACTCGTTTCTGAGAAAAAGGGTCTAGACAGACGACTGACGGATGGACAAAAAGTGATCCTACAAAGGTTTTGTTTTTTCCTTTTGAGATATGGATCTCATATCATGAGTAATGTTAAAACAATATACCAGAAAATTTCAAGATAATAGATTTCTGAAATTTTCTCTAATGTATAGAATAGAATAGAATGATTTTATGAAATATATGTATCTACATATATTTAATAAAAATTATTCAATTATCAATCTTATTACATAATACTTATTGAAAGTTATTTTTTTATTTACCACTGGTTCGGAAAATACCAGTGTCCTGGGATTTATTTTTTTAAACATACATATTTCACTTTACAATAATTTTGTACAATTTTTTAAATGAATTTAATAAAACCAGCATGGTAGCGATCACCTCTTCCCAGGGGTTATTTTCATTAATGTATTCTTTGATATTATAATAACCCTTTTTGTATTGTACAATTTTTCTTTAATAAAACATTTAAACTTGCTTATTAACAAATTTTGTACATTTTCTGGGATTTTCTTGTAAAAGCGTATGCATTGCCCCATGAACGAATTACTAATTCTGTGGACTTAATGCCTTGAAGCATTCTCTACCAGTCAACCCATGGAGTGGTGAGAATTTGACGTAGGTGTGGCAATATCGAATAAAAGAACACTACACAAAATGATAATTAACTACATAATATATACATTTTACTAATAAATAAACTATACACATATGACCTATACATACATATATACAAATATATAAATACATGCATATACATACAAATATACATATTTAAATACATATGTAATTAGATCATACAAATAACTATGAATATATGCGTCTGTTTAGCAATACATATTAAATGGATGAATCATGTAAAATGCGTTGTCTTCAATAGATGATTACGGACCATTTTTTTCTGATGTCATCGAGCAAGGAGTTCCAAAGGCGTGTAGCCTGAACTGTGAAGGAATTACCATAGAACTCGGTGAAGTGAACAGGAATACAGATTTTGTTATTAGAAAAAGAACGTAGGACCCTATCATGAAATGAGGAGAGATAGTGATATGATTACTCTTAAGATAAGAAGGCGAAGATAGGTCATTTAAAATGGAAAAAAGAACAAGCAATATTCTGGAATTGCGCCTCTGCCGGATTGTAAGCCAATTTAGCTTAGATCTATATTGCGAAATATGGTCATACTTACGAAGCCCAAAAATAAATCTTATACAGTTATTGAGAAGGCGTTCCAGCTTGTTCAGAAGATCTTGGGACAGATCTGGGTAACACACATCTACATAATCAATTATGGGTAATATGAGCGATTGGACAAGCATGATCTTACATTTTGTGGGAAGAAAATGTTTTAAATGATACAGAGCATAACGTGGCAATGACTTTACGACTCACTTCTGAAACCTGGGGTCTCCAATTCAACGTGCTGTCGATGTGTAGGCCCAGATTTTTAACAGAATTACTGAAAGGAATTATAATACTATCATAATAAATAGAAGGTACATCTGCAATATATACAATATGTACAAGTTGAAAATATACAAAATTCGACCTGCTCAAAATTCAAAAACTTTATTAAACATAGTTTGTATAAAAAGGGTTATTATAATGTTAAGGAATTTATGGATGATAATAACCCCTGGGAATGAGGTGTTCGCTGCCAGGCTGTTTCTAATTTGTTTTGTGTGGTTAATTGTGTAATATACATGATTGTAAGCAGTTATTTAAAAAAAAAGTCCCGCTGGGTTTCTTGCTGGTTCTTCCCAGGACAGAGGTTTTTTTTCGAACCAGTGGTAATTAGACAAAAGAGTGACTTTCAATAAGTATTATTTATAATCTATATTGAATAAAAAAGTTTCTGTTTCTGTCTGTTTCTGTTTCTGCAAGATTAATCTTAGACAGCATCCTTGAGCTACCCACCAGTATAGCTTGGCATTTCAAAGGATTGACCAAAACTCCATAACGATTAGAGCAATCTTTGATAGCTGATAATTTGTCGTTAAGTTTTTTGATCCCCTTACGGATATCCCCAATTTCAGCTTGCACATAAAGCTGAAGGTCATCGGCGTACAAATGGTACGAGCAGTCGAGGATGGAGGTAATAAAGTATATAAAAATTTAATAAATTATAGGAGAAAGAATACCGCCTTGCGGCACACCAGCATCCACATCAGCCCAAGCTGAGGTCATTTGCCCCACACAGACTGACTGCTGTCGACCGCGAAGATAAGATGCAAACCATTCCAAAGCAGTAGGACCAAAATTCGAATGACTTCTAATCTTTCTTACAGCATATGCTGCAGAACTAAGTCTGCCTGCTAATTTAGATATGTGGAGGCCCCATTGAAGCTTCGCGTCAATAGTAATACCAAATAAAACAGTGGTATCCACGAGACTTAACCTCCTAATTTAAGAGCTTATTGGTATTCGAATGTTTAACATTAGGTTTTGTATATTTAATACATTTTGTCTTATTGCCATTTGAGAGCAAATTGTTGGGGTTAAACCAATGTACTAATTTCGATAGAGCATTATTTACATCGGCATAATTAATTGACTGCCGTTTGAGTTTGAAAATTAAAGAGGTATCATCAGCAAATAATACTATATCGTGATTGTCCCCTACAAGATAAGGTAAGTCATTAACATAGATTAAGAACAGGAATGGGCCAAGAATCGAGCCCCGAGGAACGCCCATTGGTACTACCGATCCGAAGGAACCTTTACATTGATAACGACTTTTTGAGTTCTGTTATTTAAATATGAAATAATAAGTCAATATTTTTGACACCGTAATGTTGTCGTTTCCTGATCACAATCGAAAGCCTTGGAAAGATTACAAAAAATACCTAAGGCATCTTGTGAATTCTCCCAGGCATTGAAAATATATTTCATAAGCTCAATACCTGCGTCAGTCGTCGAGCGACCCCTTGTAATATATCTCTTATTTATATATTGTATGCCAAAGATTAGAATCCATCCAGTTGTCGTGATTAAAGAATAAACAGCGAAACAAACATACACCCACATTTTTTATATTAGTAAGATTAAGTCCACAATAAATGAAAGTGACAATACGGAATCATGTTTGATACAAGGCTCGTCCCGGATGGTAGTTTCGCTGCCAAAATAGTATAGTGTTATATTTAGAGTATGCCTCGTGTATTAGGACGTTGGCATCGCCCGATATTAGCTCACGCTAAGTATTTCTAACTTTCAAATCGATATAAGTAATCTTACAATTATCTAATTTTTAAAGAGCATTAAATATATTTTAGACAACAAAAGGGAAAATAGACAATAAGACTTTCAAACTACCTTTTTTGTTCATTTATCCAGTGCTTAACCTTCTCCATTGATTTAAGTGATATTTGCCATATTTGCCACTCTTGGAAGGGCAGTTTTTTATTGATGTTATTGGGTGGTGGACTCTGTCACGCTGCCACAAATAGGCGATTCAAAGCCGTTCAAGTCATATGTCAAAAAAACAATTTACTACCTAAATTTCTGTTTACAAATAATCTATTCATTGAATGTATTTTAATTATGTATGTAATTACTCTAAGGTTTTAATACTTTTGTTTTAGATACATCAATTTTCGGATTAAAAAAATGTACAACTATATATTATTAACATTCCAATTAATATTTTATAGTAAATAGTAAGCTTTTTCAAAGTCTATATTTCAACATATGTATTTAGTTTTGAAGTCTCTATATTTCAATTTCACTATTCATTTTAGCTTACACTTAAATTCGTACTAAGTTAACGTGACCATACGTCCCGCTTTGAGCGAGACAGGCCCACTTTTCAGCTACATATTCGGCTGTCCACAAAATACGTAAAAATATCCAGCTTTTACAAAAAAATCGTATTTAGGTGCAGTACATCTGCAGTATTTCTTTAAACAGGTGTATAATAAAATAACGAGTCAAATCAATACGCGTCAGAAAAACAAGAAGAAAATATGCAATATTTTACATAATAAAATTTAGTTATTTAATTATTAACAATAACTTTTAAGAGTTCACAAAAATGTTATAAAATAGTTAATTCTGCATTATGTTTAATAGAATGTCCTGCTTCTATAAGCTTTTACTTGATAAAAAAAATCTTGTCATAATGCCAGAAACTTCTGATAATAAACCACTAAATTTAAATATTTTGTACTTTTTAAGACTATAATGGAACTATCAACTCAAAAATTTGCTTCTTCTACCTTGACAGTTCAACGGTCCCCACTATTAAAAACTTTAACGTAAGTAAAGTTATTATATAACTTTCTTAATTTTCATAAAATTGTCACAAATTATAGAAGAACCTTCAAGATTCTTCTGAAATTTGTGAATTAAGAGCATGTGTTATTGCTTATAAATTAGGTTATAAAGAAAATTATTCTGCGTAGTGACCTACTAACAATTATCGCAAGCACTGAGCCTTTAACTATAATCAGATAACGGCATAAATGAAAGAAAGCGACACAATTTTAGATATGAATATGTTAAATATCTACTTATATTTTTCCTGATTTTAATTTAATTTCTTTAAGCACTTAAAGTTTCACGTTACACTACCACAACAGCCAAAGTATCATCATCATTATTATCACCATGACAACCATTTACAAGTTCACTGTTGAACAGTCCTGCTGAAAGTCCTTGTAGAAGCGGCATAATCCACTCACCGATAGCATCCCATGGATATAGAAAGACAAGGGAGTTAGGTGGTTGACAAGCCAAGCGTTACAACTATGTCAAACATCCCTCATTCAGTATTTTTGTGGCGTTTACGTTGAAGATATACCCAAGACAAAGACAAAGTGCCCCATTGTTATTAAAATGGGATATCTGTTTCTTGTCTCTGCACAAAAAGTAGCGCAGGACTGCAACGTTAGTTTGATTTTTCTGAAAGCGTGGTCTTTCCGCACGTGTTGACATGTTTACGAGATACAGTTAATATATGTATTAATTTTTGCACCCTAAGGAACGATGATGAAACCGAAGATATATATATATATATATATATATATATATATATATATATATATATATATATATATATATATATATATATATATATATATATATATTCGTGTACCTTTTCGTTCTTTTAAACGTAGGCACTGGAACAAATATAAAGCTTTATAGAATCAACTCTGTAAATTAATGGTATTTGCAGCATTTCTTAACAAAATTAAAATTATTAATCTGTTATAATAATATCCGGAAACAATTTTAATGAGCATTTCTGGACCTCCTACAAGAATACTTTGGAGTTTATCAGCAATAACTCTAAAGCGCGATGTCAAACGTAACGTAGATGAGGGTTAGCTCTAAACTTATGAATGCTTATGAATATCATCGATTTGGGATTGGGCACAAATTTTCAGGTCGTCTGCATACAAATGCTATGAGCAATCAAAATTGGAATTAATAGAATTTATTATTTAATAAAAGTGATCTATTTTGCTTCACATGAAAATATTAAAGCTCGCAAGAATAAAATAAAAACCTCTCCAAAGCCAAAGAAAAACTATAAAATGCAAAAATCACAAGAAGGTTATCGTTCTTGAGTATATAATAAGAAATAGGAAAGTATAAACAACACCTATATTATGATTTTCCCGAAACACTCAGGAGGTTATCGTTATATGAACGAGTTGGAGATTTGCTTAAGGACACATGCTTCCAAACTTTAAACAGAAAGAAGCAAAATGGACGATAGGACCAAAATGATTATGAAGTGTAACGTTGGTTACTTCAGGAAGAAATCTGAAAAATTTAAAGGAATTATTGTCTTTTTTACTTATTAAAAGCCAGTACTTGACCGAATTTCGACCTGGTAGTAAGTGTGGATGCAGCCCTTTTGCCATGAAGACATACTTGCCACATTGTAATCGGACGGAAGGACACGCTGTCAAATTATTCCACTCCTTTACTGTGCGCATCATGTATGGCGAAGCAAGCCGTTTCGTTCGAATACGGAGAAAAAGTTAAAAGTTAAAGTTACAGTCTATATACGTCCCACTGCTAGGCACAGACCTCGTCTCATTTCTGATAGGGTTTTAGGAGAAGGAAATGACCGCCGCGCTGCCCCAATACGTGTTGGCGAATTTCACATGTCTTCGAAATGTTTTTTCCTCACGATGTTTTCCTTCACTGTTGAGCACGTGGTAAATCAGCACTTAAAATTGCAATTAACAATTTCATTGGTGCCGGCGGGGATTGAACCCGGGTTGCTTGCGTATTGTGAAATTTATAGCGAACGCTTAGCCCCTGAGCTACTAAGGCTCAAAATACGTAGAATATCGAAAACAAAAGCTAAAGACCCACAGATCGTCTAGAGAAAATTTAAAACATAAGTGACTGTAGACGGGCCTAACTTTGTTTTATTAGATAGGTACTAGCTGGTACCCGGCGCGTTGCTGCTGCGTTTAATTAGGAATGATAATACATTCATTGAAATTGAATGATATATAACTTTCTAATAATTTGTCGGTACGATACGCGCGCCACCAAGTGGAAGTTAATTGTACTATGCCTATAACCTTCGCGCAAGTGCAATCAATAAAGTGACAAAACAATCTGATGAACGGTATGGCAGCACATAAAATACGAACAAATAAAAATAATAATATAAAATAAAATAACTTTAATGCCCTTGATGACTATTGAAGTTTATGCTAGTAATAAAGTGAGAAAGAAAAACTATCGAGGAGATGGAATTTTAGCGACAGGTTTAGATGGAATTGAGGGAGTCATTACAGCAAGAGAAGCAAAATAAAGATTCAAAGTATTGAGAGACAAAGAAGGATCACAATACATGATTGTGATTGATGATTAACTAACACCTATAGTTCTAAGCAATTTCCACACATTAGTTTTGCTACTAATATTTTAAAGAAATATTAGTGGTTACCAGCCAACAGTTTCCTTTTGACTGCACGTTGGTACTTTAAGAATAAACCACTCTTTAATAACTCTTTGATTTTTTTGATTAATTAAAGTATAATTTTTGTCTAGCTTTTGCACTTTGTCAATTATCTAGACCGCTGGTAAACGTTTTACGTGTTATAAGTCCGAGGTTGAATGTGCTCAGTATAAGCCCATAACCACCAATAAATGATTGTATAACCCTCTCCTTATAACGGAGAGCGTTTAAATTACAAGACGTTTGACACTGTGATCGCCAATTTGACATGAAAGCGTGGCGATTAAGACAAATTTTCCCTTTCAAGCAAGAGGCCATGACCACGCCGACTAATATGGTCTGATTGGACGAAAATTTTATGGGTAATGATCATTATGTCGCAATATAAAATTACACAAGCTCAAAATTGTAGTAAGCTCTATATATCTGCCCCAGTACAACGGATGCGTAGCGATAAGCTCGTTCCGTTGGCCCCTGATAACAAAACATTAGGCTGAGAGTAAACGAACTCATTTAATGTATTAATGGACTTACAACATTTATTGTCACTCGATAACCTTACGATAATCTATCTATCTTAGATCAAACAGCTAGCAACGAATTACTTTTAATTATAAAAATAGATCTATTGATCTATTGTATAACAACATATAGTAGCTTATTAAAACCGAAATACCTTTAGATTAACTTTACACTAGTTGTTTGTTGAATTCGTAAGAACTAAGTATAATATTTTTATTCATACATCACAACCCTTCAGAGTCTACTGCCGAATATAGGCCTCCCCCAAGGAATGTCACAGAAAACGGCCTTAACCCTCTTGCATCGGCGGAATATCTGCAGTAGACTAGACTTATCGACATAGCCCAACTGATCAGGGATCTGTTGCGCTATGTCGGTTACTATAGTGGCAATGGCCCAACCATATAGCTCAAAGAACTGACAACAGATGGGGAAGGAAAGTTCTAAAGTGGTAGCCTCGTCCCGGTCAGCGCAGTCTAAGACGGCCCCACACTAGATAGACTGACGACCTGGTAAGGCATGCAGGAAAATCGATAAATAAATAAGAATATATTTTTGGTGTTAGCGAGTTACAGACTCAGCTAACTATAAAAAAACAAATACTTATAGCATAAAACTGACAAAAAGAAAAAATAAACAAATACTAATGATTTTGAAACTTAAGATATAGTGTCATTTCTAATATTCATTCACTCAATTCCAGCATTTACGATGAAAGCTTTCTCTGATAAATGCTGTCACGGGATGAAAGAAACAGTGTGTTCCGAAACGAAATTAAAAAAGAATCATATCTTAAATTAGACAGAATTTAAGGGTGCTGTTAAAGTGTTCATCAATAACAATTATTTGTTAAATGTTATGTTAAAAGCAAAAAAAAACTATATATGTGCAAAAAAGCAAGTCAAATATATTGTAATACTTTATTTTTACACATTGTGCTATATTTTTATATCTTAGTAAATATACATTATTTACTCAAAAAGGGTGGCAAATCTAATTATGATGGCAATATTAATTATGATGAGAGTGCTTTGCAATTGATTTTTATTTATAAAGATAAATCTAAAACCTAACCTAACATTAAGGACGCCTTTTTTAACTTCATCTAAAGGTAAAGTTCACTTTAAATATTTATCCCGGTTGGCTTTTGTTACAAATATTACTTTTTACCTAAAATATTTTTACTTAATTTTCGTAGCTACCTTAAATAAGTTTTATTCTTTGCTATACTGGCAGTACGCATTTCTAAGCGTGGCGCGGTGGCCTCATAGCGACCGTTTTTGTGAACGAACCTGAAAAGGTCTGAGCTTTTGTTCCCCACCAGAATGCCTTTATCAACGGTGCGGTTATTAAGCGTAAAAATTTTGTAGAAACACAATACAAAACTTTTTAATGGGGTTGTAACTCAGTTATTACTTCATTAAAAGCAAATAGAAAACTTAAAGTAAATTAAATAGTGTTACCAATAATAAAAGTCATCTCATTTAAATATTTTCTAATTCATACACTAATAAACTAATAATAGTATTATTACAGTCCATAGTGTTAGATAATATTTCTTAAAATTTAACACAATTCTTTATTTTCTCTGACCACTATCATACCCACTCAAGCACAGTCGGTGCAAAGCTGACGCAGACGAGTGCATTAGGTCATTCGATAGCGACATCTCGCTTTCTCACTGGGCTCTATCTCATTCACCGCAGGAGCTCCGATTCCAGGAAATTGTAACATAACATTCATTAACTTGGTTCCCTATAGCATACACTTAACAAATTCAAGCTGTATATGAATAAAAATCTTAAAAGTACAGTAGATTAAAAATACTTAATGCTGTGAAATTAACTAAAAAATGTCTTCGAATTATAATTTTTTTTTATTTCTTAGACATGCAGATTTCCTTATGATGTTTTCTTTCACCGCTGAGTAGGTACTTGGTAAATCAGTATTTAAAACTGCAATTATAAGGCAAATATCAAACCCGGGTCGCTCTTGCACTACAATATTTATGTATGCCACTGAGCTATCACGGCTATTGGACTAATTGGACTTTTGAAAGTATAATAATACAAAAATCACTATTGAAGACGCACATTTGTATCGTCGATTAAAATCTCCGTCTAAAAACCCTGTATTCTTAAAACTTGATGTAGGTATGTGGTCCTGCGATAAAAATAACATAAAACAAAATTAAGCTATAACAAAATTTAATTATCTGTGGCACCGCGACTTCCGCTCTACATAATCAGCTCACTTTGAGCTTTGAGGGGATTGTGTTACAATTTCATTTAGATTTTAAATAACTTTATTTGAATTAATTTTGCCTTAATATATTTATTTAAAAGTAGATACATACTAGAGAACAAAAGTTTTACTTCAATGTTGATTAAACATCATTGTATCAAAGTAATACAATGAATATTTATTATATCATACACATTTACAATTTTACAAATGATTAAACTCTACAAAATAAATAAGTTTCCTAAATAAATATTATTTAGCCCCAATATTGTGATTTTTAAAACCAAAACATCATAATATGATTAGGAAATTTGTATTTTTGAGTCTTTGTTTGATTTACAAGAAATATACTTCTATTTATTTAAAACTTTACATGTGGCCGGCATCTGTTCGCATTTTTAGCTTACGATGATTTAGTTGTAGGGCTTATACTTATAATGTGCAAAATATTACAAAGAACATCGGTAACGATTTTCATAGTAATTTTTAGGATTCTATATCTTTAAAGGAATAAATTTACAGGATCACTTTGCTGTCCGTCTTTCCGGTTGCCGTCACCTTTTTTACCCGGATCGGATAGAGGTATTAAAAATTAATATCTCATACTAAGGTCTACGGTCCCTTGAAGGTGTAAAAAATTCAAGCGTCCAAAAATTCAACGCAATTAAAAGATACTGCCATTTATGTCACATAATATTATGATACTGGCAAACTCACTCATTAAAATATATAGGGCATTTCCTGTTAACCTAGAATCATGAAATTTGGCTAAAAGCAAGGTTTCATAGGACGAATATAGGAGAAACGTTAGTTTGTAATGTCACACAAAACATATTTATTCGCGACTAACGATCCGCCCCGGCTTCGCACATTTCTGGATCTCGACAACAGCACCACCTACCGGGGTCCATTGTGAGTCTAAACCATCCAAGGACATTTATACGTGGTAGAGCCATGCTGCATCTATATTAATTGTATTGTTGTAGCACGAATGGGTGGGCTCGACCGGGGGAGGACCACGCTCTCACAGAATACTAGTGTAAAATAGCAGCTTAATGCTGCTGTGTTTCGTATGGTGAGTGTAGAGAACCAGAGACCCTTTTTACTTGAAATAAGGCATTCCATCTTAGTCCTCACGACTGACAATGCATCTGCATTTTGATTCGCAAACAAGGATAGATGTAGATGTCTATGGGCCACAGCAACCACTTACCATCAGGTGGACTGTGTGCTGGCTTGTCACCCTTATCCTATAAAAAAACCCAAACACACAAAAAATTTCATCTAAATCAGTAGAGCCATTTTCGAGTTTTAGCGAGACTAACAGATAGCAATTGATTTTTATATATAGAGATTACATACTTGAGCATCTACTGTCATGTAGAGCGATTTATAAAAAAAAATTCCACTACAAAATGAAGTTTTTCCTTCAATCCGACTTACCTTTTCGTTTCTTTGGTATTTTAATCTCTTGTAGTTTTGTAAAATATGATGCTGTCAACTATGTGTAGCAGTAGTTGTTTCCATCAACAAAATGGCGCTTAATGTAATGCATGTACCTAACTAATAAAAATATGAATCCACAAATATCCATAAAATTACAAGAACAAATCGAGTTATAAAAACAGGCTCAACTCAACCTTATTTCAATCAAAGTAATAAGGCTGTAATGTAATATTCGAAATGAGGATATCTGCAGCAGAACATAGGCTGTAAGCTGTAGTATATACAGCATAGCAACGGATCTATAAGCTGAAGTGGCAATGGGCCGACCATATAGCGAAGGACCGACAACCGATGAGGAAGCAAGTTTGTCTAGTGGGCAGCCTTGTAAGCGAACTGTAGGGCTGCCCCCTACTAGATAGAGTGATGACCTGGTAAGATATGTAGGAAGTAGTGAATTCAAGTGGCTCAGGACCATGGTGATGATGATAAATAAAATTATCAATGGCACTCGTTTAGTGGCAATAAACCATACGATTAATTGTGTAAAATAAAATTAGTTCTATGTTGAGAGTAAAAATTAAGTAAGATAAGAATTCATTTTTGTCTAATGCATATCGTAGATTAGTTGTGTAAAATAAAATTAATCCTATGTTGATAGTACAAATTAAGTAAGATAAGAATTCATTTTTGTCTAATGCATATCGTAGATTAGTTGTGTAAAATAAAATTAATCCTATGTTGATAGTACAAATTAAGTAAGATAAGAATTCATTTTTGTCTAATGCATATCGTAGATTAGTTGTGTAAAATAAAATTAATCCTATGTTGATAGTACAAATTAAGTAAGATAAGAATTCATTTTTGTCTAGTGCATATCCTCGATTAGTTGTGTAAAATAAAATTAGTCCTGTGTTGATGGCAAAAATTAAGTAAGATAAGAATTCATTTTTGTCTAATGCATATCGTAGATTAGTTGTGTAAAATAAAATTAATCCTATGTTGATAGTACAAATTAAGTAAGATAAGAATTCATTTTTGTCTAGTGCATATCCTCGATTAGTTGTGTAAAATAAAATTAGTTCTGTGTTGATGGCAAAAATTAAGTAAGATAAGAATTCATTTTTGTCTAGTGCATATCCTCGATTAGTTGTGTAAAATAAAATTAGTCCTGTGTTGATGGCAAAAATTAAGTAAGATATAGATAAATCTGTAGAAAAGTCGTATCTGTTATTCTAATATTTTCTAGAAAAAAACAAGTCTTACTTAACTTAGTCCCCTAAATAACAGATACTGAAACCAAATTAATTGTTTTTAGAATTTTGTCAGTATGTCTGTCTGTATTTTTGTCTGTGTATTCACGATTCACCCAAAAACAGATGAATGAATTTCCATAAAATTTTGTGTGTAGGTAGTTACGGACCCAGGGCAACATATAGGCGGCGTTTCATCCGATTACGGAACTTCAAAAAAGGAAGTTTAAGTATTTTTCTTCCTTTAGATGTTAGTTTCTGTTATATATGATTGATGTGATTTTTAAATAAATACCACGTTTATAAATAAAACCTAAAATTAGTTTTGACCGTTATGTAATAATTTAAAACTACGCCGACAACCTACATTTTACTTTCACAAAATGGCGCAATCTAGCTAAGATAAATACAAAAAGTAGTATTCATATTGCCCTCAATTATTAAAAACTTATATAATATAAATAACTTACATTTACATGTTTAAGCAATTAGATTTATAAAATGACTAGCGATCCGCCCCGGCTTCGCACGGGTGATTTCAGGATATCGCCAACAGCGCCACCTACCGGGTCCAAATGTGAATCTCAACCGTCTAGGGACCCATTCAGACATACAAAAAATTTCATGAAAATCGGTCAAGCCGTTTTTGAGTTTTAGTAAGACTAAAGTACAGCAATTGATTTTTATATATTATAGAGATTAGAAAATTCTAACGAACATTTATTAGTTTTTTCGTTATTTCATTTTAATAGTGTAATAACATAAATAATAATATTGACATCTATCAAAAATTTGAAACAAACTGATTAAAACTGGCCGTCTTGCGATTATTGCAAAACTCTCATTATGCATGCAGTTTAATTGGCCAGAACTTAGAATTAATAATATAAAATAGTCGATCGTTTCGAGAAATGGTGATATTTCATAAAATTTAACAGTTTGTTGACCATGTTATGATATAACTTGACCAAATCAATGAATAGAGATCGTTTAACGACAACACAACATTGCTATTTCATGTTTTGGTCATATCATTTTACGTGGTAGAGCTATGCTGCAGCTATATTATGGTAGCACGAATGGTTCGACTCAACCAGGAAAGGACCACGCTCTCATAAAATACCAGCTTAATGCTGCTGTGTTTCGTATGGTGAGAGTAGAGAACCAAAACCCTTTTTACTGGAAACGAGGCATTCCATCTTAGACTTCAGGGGTGACAACGCATCTGCATTTTGATTCTTAATTGAAAATAGATGTATACTCTATGGGCCACAGCATCCACTTAACATCAGGTGGACTGTGTGCTCGCTTTTCACCCTTATTCTATAAAAAAATAACTCTCACACAATCACGTGTTCCTGTGGCATATTATATATAATTAGCCAAATTTCTATCATCTACGTCCAATAGTGTCTCGGAATTCAAAAAAATCTTGTGACAAACAGAGACAGACACCGAGGTGACTCTACAAGTGATCCAATTTTGCTAATTTTGGCACAGAGTAGTGTGATGTGCCTAAATTAAAGCCCACGCGAGCGAAGCCGTGGGTAAAAAGCTAGTAATATAAATATAAAAATTAGTGAAATGGTAATTTTCTCTAGAATTTTTTATAACATCTGCTTAAATGTTTTGCGTATTGTTCAAAATGTGTAATACGGAATACTTTGACACCTATTATATATTTTTATATACATTAATAACAAAAATGCCATATTAAATTCTCGTATGACTATAGAAACATATCTTAATATGTTTCTCGGAAACGGCTTTTACAATTTTGATGTAATTTAGTATTTAAATAATATTTTTAACGTAACAAAAAAATTCTATTTCTTTTACGTCAAAGTAATAATATTTTTCATTAATCCAACAAGCACTTTTAAATGGTTATGTTTTACATAAAAATAATACTAATAAGCATTATCGGATAACAGTGAACCTACTTTTAGGCGTTGCGGAAGCGGGCTTTGTTATAAAATATACTCGGAAACATCTAAAACCGAGATAACGGGGGTCAAAGAACCTTTTGACGAGCTCGGGAGGTGCTCCGTTTTTTAATCTTGCTCTCAATTTAATAGGAGTTTTCCGATTATACCAAAATAATGTTGTAAAACTCTGCTTCTTCCTTTAAAATATTAAATTGCCCACGTAATGTTTTTCGAATTATCTAAATAAGATAATATTTAAAAACCAATTGTTAATACCTAATGCCTGGATCATCTGGTCAATGAATTACTACGAAACTAAATTTTGACTCAGTGACGCAATAATTTACAGTACTCAACTCAGTCTGCTGAATTGAGATTCTGGTGTCGCTTTTATTTTTAATGTAACGTTTACGAACAGTAGGAACTTTTTTATATATAGAAAAAAAAAGGGTGACAAACGAGCACACAGTCCACCTGATGGTAAGCGAATGCTGTGGATTTTTTAAAACGTTACCTCCACACTAGGATTTTCTCCTGTATCATGGAGGCAGTTCACATACAAAAAAAATCATTAAGGGCAAACATTCAGACGTGAAACAATTATTTGTAGGCCATACAAATAATTGCTCCGGCGGTATTTGGCCACTACACCATAGCGCCGTCAGAATCAAAATGCAGATGCATTATCACCATTAGGAATTTAGAATGGAATGCCTCATTTCCAGTAACAAAGGTCTCCGGTTCGCTACATTCGCCATACACAAAACAGAGCAGTATTAAGCTGCTATTTGACGCTGGTATATGTTACAAAAACGTATCATTTATAAACACACCTGTCATCCAGAGGGATAGGCAGACTATGGACTTCCATTTGGCACTTTCGTAGCACACCTCCCTCGCTTATTTCATATCCATATATTTATCTACGCATACAGGCTCGTCAGTTAAGGATAGTATTCATAATTTGGCCCATTTTCAATATATCGCCAAGATGGTCGATAAACTTCCGTCTAGGGCGTCCCTCGCTGACTCTACCACACACTTCTGGAACATATATTTGCTTTGTCACTCATTCCTCACTCATTCTTTCTACGTGTCCAAACCACCAAAACATTTCTCTCTTAAATCCTTGTTGTAACATATTCTTGCAAACCACGCTTTTCTCGTGTCACAAAGTTCTCTCTCTTCTTAATGACTGCATCTCAACAGCATTAATTTAACTCCCATGCATCTGCCACACCCAACTTTCACACAGCATTTTGAATTACCATACCTGCCTTTTTGATACATTCTTACTTCCCACAATGGAGTGAAGTGCCCCATTTACTCTGTCTCCTGCATTCACTAGTCTTTCTATATCTATGTTATGTCTACCATCCCTACTATATATATCCCTACTATACATCCTAAATACACAAACACATTTATTTGTTTAACCAACTCCTCTTTAAATCATACTTCACATATATTGTTTTACTTTCTTCACTCTTTTAATGCTACGTTCAGTATTGTAACTGTCATTTGCAGCCGGCCTGCCAACGACGCAAATATGACCTGATAGTCGGCTTATGACAGGTATTTGACGGCTTACTCACACATTCTTAACCCACGTCTTATGAATTTCGGAGTTTCCAATCAACTCAACCACGGCGAAGCTACACCACTCTGTTGTATGTGTACATGGTTGCCAAACTAATCTAACAAGCCACCAAAACATTCCCCTCCTCATTATTAATCATAAATATTACAAGATGATACTTATAAGAAAAAAAAATTTATAGCTTGAACATTTTGAGGACTGAAATGAGATAAGTAAAAATAATTTTAATAAAATGTTTTAATTTTTAATTTTTCAACATGAATACTTATCGAAGTTCAACAAAAGTAGACTGGTTATTTGTGGTCTATCGAAAATATTATGAACTACAGAACTGATAGCACTTATCTATAAGTACAATATGTGTATAAGGTGTAAAGTGACCTGCGTTGTTTCACCCCTTTTAATAGCCCACCTTTGCGCAGCTTTAATCACTAATTACTGCCAGGCATAACGTGAAGGAGCGTAACCCTTAAAGCATTAATAATTAAAATAATATTTATTTGAATATAATTTTATGAATTTAAAAAAAAAAACATTAGTTTTGGATAAATATTGATCTTACCTTCTCCTAAATAGGAGAATGGGCAAAATGGGATACTCATGTAAATTGCCGACATATCATTGTATACACGGAAGCTGATTTCGGCGATATAGAAATTATTATATTAAGTGCTGATTTACTGCGTTTTAACGACGACGTGAAACTTCGTCAGGAAAACTGCATGTCTGATTAAATCCTACACACAACCGACAGCTAGGAACAGCCTTCGTTTTAGTTCTAAGAGCTGTTCTTGTTGCCGGACCTTATATTATGTCTTCCTCACTATTTTCGTTTTGCCACATAGATAAATAAACACATGAAATCGCGATTAATAATTGCAAACCACTGGTAACGTTAACTTATTTAATACATGCAAAT
This sequence comes from Parnassius orleans, assembly GCA_029286625.1. Lineage (NCBI taxonomy): Eukaryota > Metazoa > Arthropoda > Insecta > Lepidoptera > Papilionidae > Parnassius > Parnassius orleans. Next base: position 2,583,339 of record JAGSMP010000167.1, read on the forward strand.
ATAGTATAATACATGCAAAAATAGTAGTTTTCTTCAATGTGTAGTGTTCGCGTAAATATAAGAAATCATTATATATCTTCATTTTATAAACTCCTATCCCACGTTTATATGAGGTTAGGCTCCTTCATGGCTAGGAATTCATGGCTAGGGAAGTTTGGATGGGCAGGCAGTGCCATTTATGGCGCCAAACAGCCACATTATTAAATCATTTTTAATTTGAAATTTTGAACATTAATGGTATGGCACATTAGCAGAATGAGAATACTAGTATCATTACTTGCTGTGAAGTATCTTATTCCTCGGAAGTGACAATACTACTGTAGCCTTCTTTTTTTTTAAATTGGTTGCAGGTGGCCATTAATCAGGTTAGGCTCATCATACTGTCAATTAGGTAATTAGAGTTTTTTTTAACATTCTATTTTTAAAGGAAACAAATACAACGTATAGAAAAAGAAAGAAGGAAACAAAAACAATTTCCTTTACACTTGTTACGAGTATGTTGTAATGCGTGAGTTTACATTGTATAATGAATTAATGATGGCAGGATACACTAAAAAATCATAAAACTTTAAAGGTAGCACATTATAAATATAAAAAAAATATATAACATAAATTGATAATTTTAAAAAAATGCTACCAATCCGTCGCAAACATTCGCTACAGCAATCCAAGTAAGCGATGAAACTAAGTAAACATTATATGTGTATATTGAAGTTTTTAAGCAAAAGTTTAAATAATCGTTCATATAGCTTTTGCCACTCGACCAAGTCAGCACGCAACAACGGTGTAGCGTAGCATCAGTTGTCGTCTAAGGTTGATGGTGATCGCCAGACTGAAGTCACCATGGACAACAAGGTAAGTTCTCTTACCTGTCTTTCAAATTTCATATAATTTATACAGCTATTTTAAAAATTCTTTAGTAGGTTTTTTTCATTATTATGGCTCTACAACTTCTTCTTCTTCATCATCGACCCGTAAAAGTCCACACATGGATATGGGACTCTTCCACAAATACTTTTAGCCTTAATCGTCACGCTTGGAAGGCAGATTGATTATCACATTTAAATTATCACATTAAAGGCCGCCTGCCCTACATTTGTTACAGTAATCACTCTTTTTTTTAGAATAAGGATGACAAACGACCACACAGTCCACCTGATGAACATCTGCAGCTGTCCTCGATTAAGAATCAAAATGCAGCTGCGTTGTCATCTCTGAGGGCTATGATGGAATGCCTCGTTACCACTAAAAAGATTTTCGGTTCTCTACACTCAACATACGCAAGACAGGATTATCTGCTGTTTCACGCTGGTATTCTTCTGCTGCTATAGGCCTCGAACTCCTGTAACAATTTTAAAAGTATAGACGCGTTGCCATCCTTTAGTACAGAAATAAAATGCTTTGTAACCCTTGTATATACCTTTTAAAAAGGGAAAATGTAAATGGATGCACTGCTGCTTGGCTGCACAAATAATATTCTTAAGTTTTCTTTCTGACATAAACGCAATACTCCTTATTTTTAATAATATGCTGATTCGAATTAAACTTTCTTACTTATTACTATCATACAAGTAAGTAAGTAGTACGTGTTGCCCTAATGTTGCCAAAGACGACATGTGTTATTCTTTTGCAGGGTAAAGAGAAGGGTATTCTCAAACTAGAACCCCGTTCTCGGGTCGTGGTCGACACTAGATCGGATCTAACCCCACAGGTAAAAGATATTTTAATTAAAAACAAGTACTTATTTGTGTCGGAGTGTGAGAGTAACGTACCTAAGTAATAACTTCTTTGCTAAATACTAGTCTTGAACGTGGCGTAAACTACCAATAAGCGAACTAAGCTATAGTGAGTGGATAATAGCCACATATCAATTAAAAATGCTAAACCTACATCCCACTGTTCGGTAACAGTGAACACCATCACCAGCGCAAGGATAAGTTAATCGCTCAACAACCCGCATGCCAGTATAGTTAATATTGGGCAAACGTTACATATTATGCAAAATCCTTAGTATTATGCAATTATTTAGTGCATTCTTTATAAGGATATTAAAAAGAATATGGAAAAGGTTTGTCCTGTCGAGAAAAGGCAACAAGTGCGCAACTGGCTTTTTCAAAGCTTCGCATGTACTCGTATGTAAAACGTTTCCATGGCCCTAGCGATATGTAGCGAAGATGGAATACCATGGGGTACTAATAAGTCGATGCAAGTTCAAAATTATAGCCATTCCTTGTACCTGCGAGAAAGGTATACAAAAGCATTTTCCTGCTTAATTAATTTAAATTTCCGTTGCAAGATTTGACCCACATAACATATTAAAACAGGAAATTAAATTTCTGGATTAATTAAATGCTTGTAATAAATGTAATGCATTACGGAGAGTGTGCGTAGGAATTACATGCATTAATTCCTCCCTCTCCTTTCCACCATCGGATGACCAGGAGGTTTTTTTTTTAAATAATTTATTACACATAAATACAGTCGGTTGTTTCTTAAAATACTTTCGCCGAACTGCAGGGCAGTTTGTTGGCAAATAAATCATCCACTAACATTCTATACTACTATTACGACTAATATACTAATATACAACTGCTTATCATGAGGTCCCGGGTTCGAATCCCGGGTCGGGGTAAAAAAAAATCAGTTATCGAGTTTTTCCATCAAGAAATTCTCAGTAGCTGCCCGGAGTCAGGAAGTTGGCGGTGTTTCACCCTCGTGCCTCGGAAAGCACGCAAAGCCGTTGGTCCTGCGCCTGATCTCTCTCCGGTCGTGTCGGCTTATCGTCCCATCGGGCTGTTAGAGTGAGGGAATAGAGAGTGCACCTGTGCTTGCGCATACACTTGGGCACTATAATCCCGTCCTGCGCCGATGGCTAGTCTCCGTTGAGACTGGCCGCCGGGACCGAAATTCGGTCTGGAAGACATTATTATTATTATACTACTATTACTACTACTACTACTGTAATTAATATCTTAATCTTGGATTTATAACTTGAAATAGTAAAATTAAATTTAAACTTAGCTGTGATTATATTTAAGCTTATTATTAACTACACATATAAATATTAATTAAGACTCTTATTTTTAATTTAGACAATATTAACTATTACATGTATCGTAATTATTCAGCAACCACGCTTTCAACTTGCTCTTAAATATTTTTTTATTACCACATTCATCTTCAAAAAATATCTCACTAAAAATACGAAGTACTAGATATTTTCTCTCTGTCTCTCTCTCTCTGTCTATGTCGGCGACTGTTCACGCCTTTGTTGTCGATATTCCACGCATTAGTACCTGTAGGGCTAGCATGGGCAGGAGATAATTTTATCCCCGGGGAAAGGAGAAAATGTTTATCCCCTGGTTTAGTTTTATCCACCCTTCGAGCATGGGCTCACCGGTGGATATAATATCCACAGTAGATAAAATGGGAAATAGACTTGGACTTAGATTTTTTGTATGAATATAAACTTAAACCCACGTCCAATGAACTAGGATAAAATTGTCCCTTTCAAATGTCAAAAGAGCATAATTTTTTATCTTTCATTTGGCTCCATGCTACGGACGGGGGACATATTATGTCTACTCGTTATGTCAAACGGGGATATACTTCTCGCCGTTTGACATAACACGATAATTTTATCTCTTGTGAGTGGATATAATCGGGGGATAAATTTTTTGTCCCCAGCCCATGCTAGTCGTGCAGGAGTGGAATAATTTTCCGGCGTCTGTCTTTCCGTCCGAATACAATCTGGACGTCTTCAAGGCGTGATTGAATAGGCTTTTTTACGCTAAGACAGTGCGACCTATGCTAGGTCTTCATCGCCACTTATCAACTGGTGGGATTGTGGTCAAGCACTGGTTTATAATAAGTAAAAAAAGACGTGTGATAAATGGATTGCTATTTTACGTCGTTAAACGTTATTCTTCACGTAATTAAAATAAAATAAGAATGTAATTTACAAAATTATACACATATGTATAACTTAAAAGCATAACTTAATAAAAATGTACTCGCTAAATCGTCACCGTCTGATGGTGGGCGGAAAACTGGATGATTGCCCGTTGTAATGTGAGGCTAATCCGCTGATCAAGGTATCTGCCAGCTTTTGAGTCACCATAGATATTGACGAGGCATGACTAGATATCTCTTTACAAACGTTGTGCTTCAGGTCCCCACGGTCTAAGCTTTTCAAGGTCAAACAGCACAATCATTTAGCCCATTCCAAGGGCTGCAAATTTACACCACTTACTAAACTAGAGATATTTCTCGTAGATATTTGTTTTAATTTTATTTCAATTTATGATAATTTATATACCCGACGCTGAAATCTTATTACCATCTATTCGACATTGAAATAATGTTTTTATTTACAATAAAAAAATTCCTGTAATAAAAACTCCAATTTTCAACAAATCCTTGTGCCTACGTATTGGAATAAATTCTAAAGGTTTTTATAAATTTGTCTTTATGGCCAGTAGTTGATGATCAGATCCGAGACTTCACATTAATTCTGCTCCTTCACTATTATGTGCGATTTCGGTTCGTCAATCTGGGACGGAGTTCCTGTCCTCACTAGGTTGACCACCAGTAAGTTTATTATTTGTAGAAAAGGTTGGCACAGTTCCTCAATGAAATATATTATACCGAATATGTAAACTTTTTTACAGGTGTCTTTTTATGTTTGCTTTATGCATCATGTTTTTTTTATACGATAAGGGTGATAAGCGAGCACATAGTCCACCTGATGGTAAGTGTTTGCTGCGGCCCATAGACATCTACATCTATCCTCGTTTGCGAATCAAAATACAAATGCGTTGTCAGCCGTGAGGACTAAGATGGAATGCCTCTTTTCCAGTAAAAAGGGTCTCCGGTTCTCTACACTCACCATACGAAACACAGCAGCATTAAGCCGCTACTTTACGCTGGTATTCTGTGTGAGCGTGGTCCTTCCCCGGTCGAGCCGACCCATTCGTGCTACAACAATACAATTAATATAGCTGCAGCATGGCTCTACCACGTACAAAAAGGTTATTATAAGCACTAATTTCGATTATTTTTGTTATCTAATCACTAGTTAATTTTTATAGGTTTTTAAACTTATACTAATGATGACGTCATAGAGTGTGTTGAATAATCTGCTACCTTTGTCAGGCTTAAATTTAAAAAGCATAATAAAGTTATAATAAATTCATAAATTGACCTTTTACAACAATGATATGTTCATTGTTTACGATTATACTAAACAAATACGAACATTGTTTGTCGTGTATTTTGTTATGATATGTTGATGAGTTCGATTACATTAGTACTCGTAAAAGAAAAACGTTTGATTTACAATAACCACCCACACTGTTTGATAATTGTAATAAATCCAAACTCTAAGAAGACAGTCCCTAGTAGCATAGGAATGGTCAACACAAGGATTATCATAAATCAATTAAATTAGTAATCGAGGAAAGTAATAAATCCAAAAATATCGTTTTTATAAACAAAATTGAGACATTGGCTTTTGACAACGATCTGAAGATATTAGCCATTCATAATTTAGAATTGCTATTCTTTGTTAAGACCTCTAATCAGCAAAATGTGGTTTATAAATGGACAATCTCACAACTGTAATAATAAAGGCTTGTAATTTTCTATACATACTAAATTGAAGTGTATAAAAACGGTTATAAAATAACAGTCGATAAAAAATCACAATTAAACTGGGTCACAAACATTTGTAAACGCGACGGGAATCAGGGCACGGTCTTTACTAAGCAGCGGCAAATTTACGTCAATTAATCGAACACCACGCACTCAACTACCTCAATAACTGTTATGTGTTGTATCGAAAGGAATTAAAATGAATTAAAATTAAATAAAATATCTTTATTTATTCGTCGATTTGATTTTTACCATTTTTAGCCAGTATCTGTATTAAAATTTGATGTGGTAACCACGCGTACTCTCGCGATAATGAATAAAATTTATGGATTTATTTATAAAAAAATGAAAACAAAAGTACTGATATTATTACTTGTACTCGTACTTTATTTATAAAATTGAAGTGTAACATATAGAAGAATATATTATCTATCGAACATCATAATATCTTCTTTGCTTATCCTCTATTCAATGCTATATAATATGTGACAGAGTTGTAGCTATATATTATGTCCGCAGCACGAACAAGACGGCTCGACCGATGAAAGACCACGCTTTCACAGATTACCAGCATAAAATAGCAGCATAATGATGCTATGTTCGAAAGTAACGAGAATCAGAGACCAACATACTCGTAATGAGGTATTCCATCTTAGTTTTCAAGGTGGTATTTGATCGAGTATTTGATAGTAGTATCGCCAATCATCAGTGTACCTAGCTGTACACTGATTATTAGCGATACACGATATGTAGATTCAAATCTGTCTATTATGTTTTTATTGTTCATAAATTCTGTCACTTCAGTTTTCTGCTGTTCGCATCATCGGTATGGTGATGATCTTAAGCTTTGTGTGCAAACAAGTATTAATGGTCTTAATAAACTTAACCATAACATTGAAAAGCTATCAAAAATTGATCATATAGAAACGGCGTTTCATTTAGTCCATCCCAGTCAGTCCATCAGTCCAGATTATATGCAGGACTGGGATGATGGTTAAGATTGATTACGCGAATATGTGGGGTAACCTGAAAGTTTTGCATAACTTATAAATAAAACAATTTCCAGACATTTATATATAAACTAATAAATTTATTGCTTTTCAAAGTATTCGTCATTACATTTTAAGCACTTTTTCATTCGTTCAAACCATTTGTAAAAACATGAGGACCATTGGTCTGAGGGCATGTTTTTCAGATGCTGGTTGAAAATTATCACGGCTGCTTCTTGTTTTGTAAATTGCAACCTCACATCAAATCTTTGACTTTTGGGAAAATAAAAAAATCGCATGGTGCGAGATCTAAACTGAGTGGTTACAAGCTCCACCTTTTCAGTAGCCAAAAATAACTTTGTCTTGTTCGCGGTGTGCGTCGAGGCATTGTCATGGTGCAATAGGATATGACTTCTTGGCCGTTTACCTTCAACTTTTTCAAAAACACTGGGCAGACAAACCCGTCTGGGAGAAGAAATGTAATCATTTCTTTTTAATATTCTTCTTGCCTGCCTCAATTTCGTTGATTAGCTGCCGCCTTTGAACATTCTTACAGAAGACTGTTGCTTTCTTTTTGGAATGTAACAATATATCCATGTTTCATCTCCTATCCCAAAGTCATACACAGCATTTGTACATCCGTGATCATACTTTAAAATATTTTTTTTACACCAATCAACTTGAGTCCGTTTTTGTTATGGGGCGAGTTCATGAGGAATCCAGCGGCAACAAAGTTTAATTTTCCAACTTTTAAATGTTAATGTATTTTTTTAATTTAGCATTTGTATAACCAATATCCAAATATATATCTTCATGAATTTCATCATGGAAAGAACCACGGCCACGATCCAATTATATGTACCAATGCCTAACGGTGCTCAAATGATGTGCTGCCCTGCCCTCCCAAAAGCATTTTGACGAGGAGCAGTGCAGTGCTTCTCGCCAATATTATTTAAATCATTATAATATGAGTTTCTTAAGTTAATAAATATAAAATTAGTAGCCAGGAGCGCTGAACTTTCAGTGTGTCTTATGTGTTTGTCCTAGGTTATAAATTGGAAGTATGTTGCCTTTTGTAATTCAGTAAAAAAAACCTTGGTGTTGAATCAAACTTTAACAGTTTCAACAAGGAAGTTGTGCGAGGAAGAAAACATCTTCTAAATCGCACAGTGGTGGACCGCCAATCATACAGATGGTATGGATGGTATCGCGAGTTTTGTCGCGATGTGCGATGGTGAAATTGAGCGGCTGGAATTAGTCCGAACAATTCCTCAGAGCACTCCCCGTGGTACATGCGATAAAATACGCAAAGTAATTGTTATTAGTAAATACACATAAATTTTTGTATTTGTTTTATTTATAGAACAAACTAAAAATCAACCTTACTATTATATTACTAGTATATCTAAAAGTTGGTGGTCCATGGCAACATAAAAAATTGGTTAAATGGTTCCTCATTACCAACAGGTTAAGAACCACCGATAAAAGTCATCAGAGGCGACAATTACGCATCTGTTGCTTTCTTTTTTTGAAGTTGGCTGGCGGTATCCATGGACTGCAGCAGCCACCTACCATCAGCAAGACTGTGATTTCGTTTGCCACTACAGTTATTAAAAAATACTTTAATGATTGTTGATATTTTTAAATTTAAACTGATTCCAAATCGGTACCAAAAATATTCAAATCGATTTTATGTCTTCAATTCATTCATTATTTTGTCATACACCTACAAAAGTTCACTACTGAACATAGAGTGCCCCATATTTGCTCTAATTGCTTGCTCTAATAGCTTAACAAGCGGGTTGGCAACGTTTTTTTGGAACGAAGTTCTTTATCGGACGGTACGGATTTGGCGGATGGGGGCTAGGCGACAAAAAGTGTAAGATTTTTCCGTCACGACCGCTTTTGACGTAGTGTAGACGGCCTTGGCGGCTATAAGGACGCGAGATGGAATAATATCCATCTCCCTCGCACTTTTTCTTTTCTTGCCATGAAACAAATATTATTTTAGTTTAAATGTCGCTTCATTTTAATAGACGCTAGTAATTCATTTATTTGTATTTGTTAATCAATAATATACTACGAAAAGAACTTTGTTCCAACCGAGTGTTCCACGACACTCACGCATGTTTTTTTTATTATTTTGAGTATTTATATCATCAGCTGCCTCATTTCCCTCTGCTATTTCATTTCCTTCTGTCTTCTCTTACGACACCCACGAAATGATTACCTACCGAATGACTACCCCATGGTAGTGAATTCTCTTGCGCCGCCAAAAGGTGGTGTACACCTTTTATGCTTACAATAGTGTTACCTAGCGTATTATTAACTAATTTTTCAATTTAGTCTAAAATTGTTATTCACATTTACGTAATAACTATAATGATACAAGGTGTTTTTTGCTTTATAATAAAAAGAAATAGGAATTTATTAATATGCAATCAAAAATATTTCAACTTCAAAGAAAATTCCGAATCCGACTTAAAATACGCATTACAAAAGAAATTTATTGCTATTTTGATATATTATCATAATAATTTGATTGCTTCGCTATATTAATAACATCAATTAATTATACCCAACTAGATTTCGGTCGGCATTTGTTCACAAAAAAAATCACTTCTTAATTATTATTCAGGGTGATAAACGCAAATGGTGTTGGAGTGGGGGAGGGTGTGCTTGTTAATGGAATGAATGAGCAGGGCTGCCTCAAATTACCGCTGTTAATTATTTCACACCTAGTTTTTTCTGTTAAATATTATGTATTTACCTCGGTCTATTCGACTGGTATTACTCAACATTAAAATATACATAATGGATCTAACTTTAAACTTCATGGTTGTGACACATTCTATTGGACAATTTATTATCCAAACAAATTTGAATGTTATTAAAAACAATTTACTTGTACTGTAATATTCGTTTGGTTTCAACAGAAAAACTACTTTTAATATTAAGCGTATCTTGACAATTAATAGGTCCATTAGATTGAATAAAACTACTTTTACGGATTATATCGCGTTTAATTAACTTATTTTTATATTAATTCCCGACGTTTCGGGTGCTTTACAGCACCCACGGTCACGGGGAATTCAATGTGTAGTGTTCGCGTAAATATAAGAAATCATTAGATCCATTAGAGTAAACTTACATTTCAGTTTTAACACAACACGATAATATTTATAACGTCTATATTTTACAGCATCTACTTTACTTTCTTCAAAAGTAAAAATATCTGCTAATATAACTAATTATAATATGCATTGTAAAAGGAGCAATAATATTTTATAATACTTGTAACAAAACAAAACACAACCAGTGATGACATTTTGATCTGAGATGTGGATCCTCACTGCTGGCCGTAGGAAGAGGCCTAAAGACGTTCAGCGCGCTATGAAGATGACTATGCTCTGAGTTTTTTGCGTGATAGAATACGATGATATCCGCAACAGAACCAGATTAACCGGAATAGCCCAACGGATCAGTAACCATAAGTGGCAATGGGCCGGCTATTTAGTTTGAAAAACTGACAACCGATGGGGTAGAACGGTACATGAAGTGTAAGGTGGCCCAACACTAGATGGAGTGACGACCTGGTGAGACATGCAGGTGAATTGGGGCCCCGTTTTATGGAGACGTTATTCTACCACGCTGCCCGCCAGTGCCCTGCCAGTGTGTAATGGCGGCCTTTACACGTCTACAAAATAACTTTCTTCTCAGACATGTACGAGTAGGTTTCACCGCAAGTTTTTTATACGTGGTAGAGCCACGTTGCAGCTATATTATGGTTTTAGCACGAATGGGTCGGCACGACTGGGCAAGGACCGCGCTCTCACAGAATACCATCGTAAAATAGCAGCTTAATGCTACTGTGTTCCGTATGGTGAGTGTAGAGAACCGGGGACTCTTTTACAGGAAACGAGGCATTCCATCTTAGTCCTCAGAGGTGACAACGCATCTGCATTTTGATTCTTAATTGTAGATGTCTATGGGCCACAGCATCCACTTACCATCAGTTGGACTGTGTGCTCGTTTGTCACATTTATTCAATAAAAAACCACGATGCTTTCCTTTACCGTCGAGCAATTATAATTGCAATTAACAATTTTACTGGTGACAGCGGAAATATAAAACTATAAAATACACAACGAGTGTTTTGCAGCTGAGCTATTTACTTACTTACTACCTTAATGATTATATAGTTAGGGATCTCGGCACGCGGGTTTGTATCCGACACAAAACAATTATATATAATTTATTGTTCCTCTTAATAAGAGTACCTGGTCGCACCTGAAACGCATCCACAAAATCGGATTCTTGTTAGGACGTAACTTTTTTATAAAGGCAAAAAGCAATGACAAAAATATATTATATAACGTTGTTTCTTGGTAGGGTTTAAACTATGATTGAAGAAGAGTCCTTCTCACAGAAGAAGCGCCACAGCCTTCGCAATATTTGACTTCTGCAGCTAATAGCTAGTATTTTAGATTTTAATCCGCATAATTCCTCGGGACTTCTTTCGTGAAACCGATTATAGTTTAAGCCTGAGACCAATCATAAACTACTTTTTGTTTGCACCTTAAAGCATTAATAACAACGATTTGATAACAGAACAAAAATAATAAACACCTTCACAAATATTATAAAAATATAATCTTACTATATTATGTATGCAAATTGTGATAACAAAAAACAGTTTAAGGTTTTAGGATTTGTTTTTTATGTTTTAGGTTGCTTAAAGAAGCAGACAACCCTCGAAAGCATAGTTAATCAGAGTTACCGATTGACGGTCACTCATTGGCTCCTTTCGAAGACTGACTGCTTTTGGTCACGGCACTGATTTAGGTGTGGTCTCTTCTAGAATACCTTTTTGTTCTTGCATATTTTTAAATTTCTATTATACACTAACTTATTCAATATGGACAAAATATAAGCCGAACTAGTACTACAATTCTGAATTCAGAGTTATATTTTAGTCACCTTTATTCCATACAAAAAACCAGCAAAAAATGCACAATATACGAGCAACATTGTGAGAGGATTTCTTACGAGTATAATCTTTAATTCATAGCGAAAGGTGGGTTGGCTACGACAGTCTCAGCGCAAGACTCGTTCTACTTCATCGATCGTAGATTTTTAGGTCTAATATTTTCCATCTTTCGTTACAAACAAAAGAGATAATTATATAATTATAGAAAAAATTATAATTTCATTAAACATCCACAAAAAACAAAGGACTACTACTGCTACGCAGATTTATTTAAGTTAAGAATGAATTGTACTCTTAGCATTATAAAGGATAAGGTAAAAAAAATTTTGCTGAAATATAATTGAATACTTTATTAAGTAAATAATGATTTATAATATTACCGCCTTGCTTATTTCAGCCACGGCGACAATTTCTGAATTTTGAACTGTATTCTGGTCAGAAGATAAAATAGTGTCCCAAGTAAATGTGCAAGCAGAAGCACTCGATGATTATATAATGATTTATATAATCATTATATAATCATCGAGTGCTGCTCTCTTCCCGTTTCGCTCTTATCCGACAAGATTAGAGGTAGGCTAGGACATTAAAAGAAATTGACTATGTAAATATTTTGCGTACATATTTAAAATTTAAAGAAATCTAAAATCTCTAAAGAAAATCAACATAACAATAGTATTTAAAAACCGTTAGAACTTAAATAAACAAATAATGAAAAAAAACAAAGAGATATTGAAAAACATCATTTCAATGATACCCCGAGGTCTGTAAGGGTTATCTCTATTCGTTAACCGACAAATTTTATGATTCTAATCTTTGCCTGTTATTTACCTAAAAATGTATTGTTCTTATTAGTATTACTCTACTATAGAAATTTTGAGGAAGACAATAGATGGTTTGGAGGCGTTTTATAATTTCTTTAATATTAGTAAGGGTAACAAATAAGCACACTGGTTTGTGATTGGTAAGTGGATGTTGTGGCTAAAATGTAACAGAGACCTACAGTATCCTCGATTAAGAATCAAAATGCTCATGCGTACTCATCTTTGAGATGCTTCGTTACTGATGCTCGTTATAAATTCTTTCTCCACGTTGCTAAATTATGAAAAATGGACATCAGCAGTAGGTAGCAATGTGTCGAGCGAGTACGGCGAATAACGGAAAATTTCCAATTGAAGCTTCTGCGATTGGGAGACTGTTTGTGTTTGTGTGATTTGTGGTGTAGTTTATGGACAGGCGTTGTTGTGAACTTAAGTATGTTTCGTATGGTGAATTTAGAGAACCGAAAATCCTTTTTTCTGATAACGAGGCATGCCATCTTTGTCTTCAGAGGTGACAATGCATCTGTATTTTCGAAGATAAATATAGATGTCTACGGGTCACAGCATCCACTTACCATCATGTTGATAGTGTGCTCGTTTATCACCTTTCTTTTATTAAAATAGTATAATTAAAAAAAACAATGACATAATTTGAATATGATGATAATTTAAATTTCGAATTCCAAGAAGAATATAATTTGATAGGCTCTCTTATTACTCCTGCTTTGTCGTGGTCCTCGACGACCACATAATATCATCTAGCACATATTCAATGTGTTTTTTTGAAAATTCGGTAAACCAAAATAAAACAATGCGTAAATAACCAAATTAACAATAACCAGGCTAAATGAACAACGTGTAGTGGCGGTGTAATACTAATATCGACAAGTGGATGTCGTCCCGTGGGCGTCGTAAGAGGTGACAGGGGGAAACAAACCAGTAGATGAGTAGCAGCGTCTACCTAATAACAATTAAACATAAAAGCTGCAGTTGCCAACCCACCTGCTAACCGAGGCAACTATGGCAAAATTTCCTTATTATGGGGAAGTCTATGCCCAGCCGTGCACTTTGATTACTATAATGAATGAAAATGAAAAAAGTCAACTGCAGTCAAACATTATGACAAACACTAACTCCTGGTTAGTAGATTGTTTACGCACACAAAAAATATTCAGTCGAAGTAGAAATCAAGTATCAGGTCAGATATGAAAAAATGCTTTTGTATGGGAAAATATAAAACATATTTTTTACAAAAACTTTAATTAATCAAATGCGTTCTTTGCCATTTTCAACGCGTTCAACAGGTATCGTTACATCCCAACACTATTTGCAGGATGCACCACGTGAAATTGAGGTTGATATTTGAAAAAAAGTTCACACATTCTCAATTAAACTCTAAGGTATGTGTGGCGGAGATTTAAATTTAAATGTCATTGCATAACCTGACACTTACTATACTAACTGTTTTTCAGTAACATAACAGAATATAAATAGAGACACTGATCAGAAGACGGTCATTAGAAGACACGGCCGATAAAAATGTAGAAGTCCACTGGCTAATAGCACTGACAGCACACAATAGAGATAAGGACTCTGATCACAAGACAACTCGGTCATAAGAAGACACGTCCGATGAAGCTATAAAAGCCAACTGGCTAACAGCACTCATACATCACAGAATATAGACAGAGACTCTTACTGCAAGACATCGAGATAATCAAAGGACACGACCGATACAGATGCAGAGATCAACTGGCTAGCAGCACTAACATCACAGAATATAGACAGAAACTCTTACTGCAAGACATCGAGATAATCAAAGGACACGACCGATACAGATGCAGAGATCAACTGGCTAACAGAACTTAAATCACAGAATATAGAGAGAGACTCTTACTGCAAGATATCGAGATAATCAAAGGACACGACCGATACAGATGCAGAGATCAACTGGCTAGCAGCACTTACATCACAGAATATAGAGAGAGACTCTTACTGAAAGATATCAAGATAATCAAAGGACACGACCGATACAGATGCAGAGATCAACTGGCTAACAGCACTTACATCACAGAATATAGAGAGAGACTCTTACTGCAAGATATCAAGATAATCAAAGGACACGACCGATACAGATGCAGAGATCAACTGGCTAACAGCACTTACATCACAGAATATAGACAGAAACTCTTACTGCAAGACATCGAGATAATCAAAGGACACGACCGATACAGATGCAGAGATCAACTGGCTAACAGAACTTAAATCACAGAATATAGAGAGAGACTCTTACTGCAAGATATCGAGATAATCAAAGGACACGACCGATACAGATGCAGAGATCAACTGGCTAACAGCACTTACATCACAGAATATAGAGAGAGACTCTTACTGCATGACATCGAGATAATCCAAGGACACGACCGATACAGATGCAGAGATCTACTGGCTAGCAGTACTAACATCACAGAATATAGACATAGACTCTTACTGCAAGACATCGAGATAATCAAAGGACACGACCGATACAGATGCAGAGATCAACTGGCTAACAGCACTTACATTACAGAATATAGAGAGAGACTCTTACTGCAAAATATCAAGATAATCAAAGGACACGACCGATACAGATGCAGAGATAAACTGGCTAACAGCACTTACATCACAGAATATAGAGAGAGACTCTTACTGCAAGATATCAAGATAATCAAAGGACACGACCGATACAGATGCAGAGATCAACTGGCTAACAGAACTTAAATCACAGAATATTGAGAGAGACTCTTACTGCAAGATATCGAGATAATCAAAGGACACGACCGATACAGATGCAGATATCAACTGGCTAGCAGCACTTACATCACAGAATATAGAGAGAGACTCTTACTGCATGACATCGAGATAATCCAAGGACACGACCGATACAGATGCAGAGATCTACTGGCTAGCTGTACTAACATCACAGAATATAGACATAGACTCTTACTGCAAGACATCGAGATAATCAAAGGACACGACCGATACAGATGGAGAGATCAACTGGCTAACAGCACTTACATCACAGAATATAGAGAGAGACTCTTACTGCAAGACATCGAGATAATCAAAGGACACGACCGATACAGATGGAGAGATCAACTGGCTAACAGCACTTACATCACAGAATATAGAGAGAGACTCTTACTGCAAGATATCAAGATAATCAAAGGACACGACCGATACAGATGCAGAGATCAACTGGCTAACAGAACTTAAATCACAGAATATTGAGAGAGACTTACTGCAAGATATCGAGATAATCAAAGGACACGACCGATACAGATGCAGATATCAACTGGCTAGCAGCACTTACATCACAGAATATAGAGAGAGACTCTTACTGCATGACATCGAGATAATCCAAGGACACGACCGATACAGATGCAGAGATCTACTGGCTAGCTGTACTAACATCACAGAATATAGACATAGACTCTTACTGCAAGACATCGAGATAATCAAAGGACACGACCGATACAGATGGAGAGATCAACTGGCTAACAGCACTTACATCACAGAATATAGAGAGAGACTCTTACTGCAAGATATCAAGATAATCAAAGGACACGACCGATACAGATGCAGAGATCAACTGGCTAACAGCACTTACATCACAGAATATAGAGAGAGACTCTTACTGCAAGATATCAAGATAATCAAAGGACACGACCGATACAGATGCAGAGATCAACTGGCTAACAGCACTTACATCACAGAATATAAATAGGGACTTTTATCATAAGATAACGCTGTCACCAAAAGATACGGCTAATGAAGATGTAGAAATCGACTGCCTATCAGCACTAACATCACAGAATATAGATACGGACTATGACCACAAGACACGGTCATCAGAGAACACGTTCATATTTACAATGGTAAAGTGACTGTACCTATGAGGACTTTATACGATTCTGATGACTAAGTTGTTGCCAAAATTCGACGCCTTCGTAGCGCAGTCGCTAAGTGTTTGGTCGCGACCCTACACTGTAGATAGTTGTTATTCAAAAGCTTTTTTCTCACATTTTCTTTACTTATACCTAGCAGAGTTAAAAGGGACACACCAATACTTATAAAGAAGTAATATATGATGTCTATGGCTCAGGATCGCGTTTTGTATCATTCCTTGGAGACCTAAGTTTATCAGTGGATTTGTAATGATGATGAAGTAATTATAACATATATCATCATTATCACCACCATATCGATACATTGCTGAACATAGATTGACATTTGGAAAAAAACTATTTTTTTCGAAAATATTTACAATGGTTTGGTTGAATACAAAGGTTCGGATTGAAAATATACTAGCACGAACATGACATTAGTCAAACCAATTTGGATTATCCACTTCACTGAATACCTGTGTATTATCGTTAATTGTATAATTTATTGGTTAGTTGGCGGAGGCCTTACTTAAGTTCAGTTCGGGCCCGACAGACAATACGACAGTACGACTGCTGACGTTCTATTGTAAAGTGCAAAACTAGCCGCGCTAGAAGATCCCGGTCAGTTTAACTTATAAAGTAAAATAGGAAGAGTGCATATAAGAATAACAGATAAAACTATTTTCCATTATCATTCTACTTATATTTATTAATTTTAGGATTAAATTAAATTATATTAAAATAGAATAAAAAGACGTTTGTAATTTATTACTCATTCACTTTCTAAAACCTTTCCAAGTAACACCAACGCCGGTTCATTAACAGTATTTTATTTAATTACAATGTAAAGTGTAATCAAAACTTCTGTTTTAATTTGCTAAAACGTGCTCGCAAATTACCAAAAGCTTACGCAAACAGTATGTAAGGCCACTAGATTAATTAAAATCGGACATAAAGCGACTAAGTGGCAGTAATTGCTCTAGCATCCTTAGGTAATTAAAATGAAATATTAAAAGTTACCATTTATAAAATTAAGCCACATTACACGTGTGTCGTGCAGTACTTAAATTTACAAAAGGTCTCGAGGTTTACTCATGTTTTCCTAAAGTAGTTATAAAGTTTTAGTTGAAAACACCCACTAGAAAATTGTGTATTTATTCATCATCAAGCTTTAGACGTAACCTACACCTATAATTTTTGAACCATAATTTGAGCTGTAAAATATTTCGCATTATTAGGGCTCCTGTGATCGGCCACCGACATCCCCGCAGCCTTCGGTAGACCGTCTGTCGGTGACCTGGGCCGAACCGGGAAGCATGAATTCATCAGGGGTCAATTTATTCCATCTTCCTTCTGAAACACCGATCAGCAATGAGGTTAAGTTTTCACCTGCAGCCGGAGGTAAGCATATCTCGTTAAGATTCATGCTCACATGATTCATGAACGGTGTACCTGGAGCTAAAAAGCATAGTGTGGATCGATGGCGAAAATCCTGATTATTCCGTAGAAAAACGTACTTTTAACCGTACGAAGGCACCACGGCTGCCGTTACGTTGATATCCAAAAAGCGATACAAATACGCAGCCCTCGGAAAAGGATTCACGTTTTTGTAGAGCTACTGACATAAGGTTCTACACCAACTCGTCGCGCTACGTATCTACAAAAATAATATCTGCATAATAATATAATCTAATCAAACTCTCTGGTAACACTCTAGTTGGTGAAAACTAGCAGCTCAGGCAGTGTACTGGGCACGCTAACAACAGAGAGCGGTGATTTTACCAGTGTTTTAAAAACTTTTGTAAATTTCTTTTTGGAGAATATAAACGAAATGTAGAAAAAAAACAGAAAACATCTTGTTTACGCACCACTTACTTTTTAAGTTCTGTTTTCAAGAACCAATCAAGTTCTGTTTTTATAAACATTGGAAACTAATCAAAAAACTTATTATTTTCTTAAACCAATTCATTATTTCATTTTTTTTAAATTATTTTCTAAAAATTGTATGAATATGAAACGAAGAACGTTGGTGTAATATTTTTACGGTCCACAGTAGGTGATGAACCGAATGTTAAACCTCGATCGGAATCGCTGAAACGGAAAACTATTAGATATCCATGACAATTTATATAACTCTGATACTTCATGCTTATATTTTACATTGATATGGCCACAGTAAGACAATTAATCAGTTATAGTGACCGTGAATAGTTTTACTTTGTAACATGTCCAAACCCTTTATTTTGTTTGATATGATAGAAAATGATTTAATGTTTACATGCTGTATGTGTTTTGATTATTTCAAAATGTGATATCTCATTATTTCTATGTCTTGAAGGAGTTTACCGGCATAAATTTCATACGAACAATCATTTTGACAGGTAACAGTTAGATTGCACAACTAGACAGTTAGTCTCTTAATGGCAAAGTGATGAACCTTAAAAACCTAAAAACATTTGCCATGATGTAATACAAATGCACCTATCTATGTCACATTATAAGCGCATAGTACATGTTTGTATGCATGTTCATTTGTTATGACAGAAAGGCTTAAAATAGCCAGACAGGGAAGCGAAAGGTGCGAGATATATGGTACTATTGACGATCGCGTCAATCCACCTCCTGCCAAGCGCGACGATTGAGGCAAATTCTCCTTACAGCAGTAGAGCTCCTTATCAAACAATGCACTTTTACGGGCTAATGAAGAAGGAGAGGAAGAATTTATTTGTGCGGTAAACAAATAATTGTGAAATAATTTAATTCCATGTGAGGTAAGGGCATTATACTACGTGGCCCTACCAGATAAAAATTTACGCTACATTATCTACGTATAAATTACTGCTAAGTACTATCTATGAATTGTTTTTATAGAATAAGTCTGAAAAAGAAGCACATAGTCTACCTAATGGTAAGTAGATGCTGTGGCCCATAGACGTCTACATCTAAAATGCAGTTGCGGTGTCACCCCTAACGAGTAAGATGAAAACTCTCACCATACGAAAAATAGCAGCATTAAGCTGTTCTTTTACGCTGGTATTCTGTGAGAGCGTGCCTCTTCCCCGGTTGCGCTGACCCATTTGTGCTACAACCACAATACAGCTGCAGCATGGCCTTACCACATATAAAAAAATCATTTTAGATACCAGTATTTGTCTCTACGACAAAAATAGTTTCAAGTGACGTCATAAGAATTCAAATACATGTTTTTTTTTAATGTAATTCTTATGAACATTTTTTGTAGATTTATCGGAAGATGAGGATTACTCGGCCAGCTTAAGCGTTGTGTTGCGGCAAAGACGTGCTAGTGTCCGTCGTTCTCGAAAAGGTCGTAGCAGAAGACCCTCGTCCCCATTTCTACCGGATGAGAATCGATCTAGAAGACGTTCGTCTATCTTCACTACGAGCTCTGGCGAGTTAGTGTTTACTTTGACTTACTTATATATAATTTATCCTATCGATTAGACATACAAGTTTAATTCCTATAGCATTATTTATCTCATTTTTTATTATCTTTACATTTATGCTATTTACAATTAATAATGTTTGCCATTCTGCACAAAACTTAGCGAGAACTTCATACTGCGAAATTTGTAATAATATCTTCAATATTGACATAATATTATTTAATAGTTAAGACGTTTGATTTGAACCTTATGTATAACAAAATAATTACAGTTAAAAATGTATTGTTTCTTATTTTACTTCCTTTTTTAACTTCATAATAATATGTGGTTGGCGGCGGAAACATAGACCAAATCCGCAGCTGGGGTCATTTTGAGAAGCCATTGCTTACGGATCCTCATTTTACCTAGTTGCATGCCGTGTAGTACGGTGTAACAATATCCACTATCCCATATCATCCCGTGGGTATCGTAAGAGGCGACCGAGCGAAACAAATCAGGAGATGGGCAGCAGCGTCTTCCTAATAACTTTTGCCAACCTGCGGCAATCTATGGGGGAGGCCTATGTTCAGCAGTGGAATTTAATAGCCTGTAACGGTAACGGTAACGGCATGGCCTCCACGGAAAGGAATGCGGCAAAGTTGGATTGTTGTGCAAAGTTTACTAAAAGGAAATATATCATCAATTAAAAAAAAAGATACAGAAGACTTGAAATAGAATTTTACGTAGTAGAGCCACGCTGCAGCTATATTATGGTTGATTGGGTCGGCTCAACCGGGGTAGGACCACGCTCTCACAGAACACTTACTAGCCCAAAATACTAGAATAATTCTGCTGTATGGTGAGTGTATAGAAACGGAGACCCTTTTTACTGGAAACGAGGCCTTACATCTTAGTCCTCCAGAGCGACAACACATCTAAATTTTGATACTTAATTGAGGATAAATGTAGATGTCTATGGGACACAGCATCCACTCACCATCAAATTACCTGTGTGCTAGTTTGTCACCCTTATTCTATAAAAATATAATTACCTGTAATAATTAAAAAAAGTTAACTGCATAAAACTATTGTAGTATAGCATAAAATGTGTAAAGTTTAATCGGGAGAAAGAGAATATTTCTACCAGATTTTAAAATATTATCTTTTTTTTTTATTAGTACAGCAATTTCTATTGATGAAGCACCATTGGTGACGCAAGAGCAAATCTTTGAAAACATTCATCTTCACAAGGAAGTCCTTGGCTCAGTGAAACAACAACCTCTTGGAATGCGCCGAAAGCTAAAGATTGTTCATCAGGTAAATATTTATTATAGTTTCGCAAATTTTCGCGAAAAAAATAAATTTTAAAGAATATAATGCTGTGTTTAGTATATTAATATATAATTAGTCGTTGGATAATGGTTATTGTATAATTACAGAACTAATCAATAGCAAAATATTTTTGTTTAACTCGAAATAACAAATAGTACATAAAGTTCAACGGCCTTACTTAGTTTAGTACCTTAGTTTAGTTTATTTTCTGGTTTAAACTATAATCGACGACTCGGTTTCACGAATGAGCTTCCGTGAAAATTTACATACCAGAATTTAACTGTAGCCTAGCAGCTAAAGGACTTTTTAGTTACAAAGACTATTCTTAAACCATATTGAATAAAACTATTTTTACGGATATTAACGCGTTTAATTTTTTTTTTCTTTCATTCCCATTCTAATTCTTTCATTGATTTTCCCATGGTCATGACCATGGGTGCTGCAAAGCATCCTAAACGTTGAACTAAAAATAAGTAAAATTAAACGCGATAAAATCCGTAAAAATTGTTTTATTCAATGTGTAGTGTGCGCGTAAATATAAGAAATTATTACTTAAACCATCGTTTAAGCCCGAGACTCTCAATAAGCCACGTCTTGTAATAAGACAGCAAAGTTTTTGGTCTTAGTCCTATTCAGAGACAATCTCAAGCTTATAATATAATAATTTGTGTATACTATGTGTGATATTCAAATTTTAAGATTGTGAAAATTAATTTTAAACTGCCAACTAACTCTTGGAAAATGTTTGCATATGGGGGAGTTGTCTTTATTTCATATTTGTTATGACTACATACTTCTACTAAACGGACGTCAAAGGAAATAAAATCAGTGTTTATGTATAAATGACAATACAATATCTAATTAATTTTTTTGTTTACTTACTTGTTGCGCTTTGTTTGGTTTGCAGGCCAAAGGTTACATAAAACGTCATGAAGGGCAGCTTCAAGAACGGCTAGCACAATCAAAAAGTACACGAGACATCTACGCTCGTTTTAACATTCTAATAGCTACGGTAATTATCATACAAATTAATAAAACTAAGAAAACTTTAATTAAGTTAAATTAAAAATTAAATGCCTCTTGGCAATTGAAGATATTTAAAGAAACCTTTTTAAAAAGCCCTGTACTAGTTGTACATTCTTTTAAATTGTTCAAAATCATGGATCAAGAAGTATCAAAGTGGAAAATATTAATTATTATTTTCTTATAAGATTCCTAATGATTACTAAAAGTAAAGTATCAGCGCTGGTTCATTGAGCATAGTCGGATTTATTAGTCCTATTTTTTTAATTTTTCCAGCGTAAAGATTCATCATGATATTTTCCTTAGCCAATAGATATGTTACAGCTAAAATCTGCGGAATTGGGATAGCCCGAGAGTCACCTGAGTGCAGGTGCGCTTTTACCTAGTAACCGGCTTCCCCTAGTTTAAGCATCTAATAAATCTACCTAAGTTTGAACAACCTCAATCGATTGCATCTAGTTCTAGCCGCCAAAACATATATGTATCCGCACTTCGGCTTACCTCTGTTGAGGAGTTCCTCTTGTATCGTACAGGTTTGTTCAAGATTAGTAAAGATATATCGATTGCCGTAAGTTTTATAAGATAATCAAGTTATCAATATTTGAAATTTAAATAAATGAACGAAAGGGTCAAATGTCATCTTTGACTAATTTGAAATCATAATAATATAATACTTCGCCATGTAGTACCTAGTACCGGAGAAAGTAAATGTTAAGGCCCTAAAACAAATCACATTCTATCTATATCATAAAAGAAATATAAGAGGAAGATATCGTCTTTGGTACATTGAATATTTTATTTTGTAATTTTAACTGAAGTATATACTGTCAATACAGATGCCATAACAACAATTTCTGGTAAATTTGTCTATCTGTCTGTCACTGTAAACACGCCACACAAAAAATCAAAAACAGATATTGATGGGGCTTTCAATATAGTAGAGATACGTTCGCCATTACTGCTCTAGACGGAATGAGATGGAATTTTCAAATAAATTTACTAAAGAATGAATCCGATATTATACTTTACTTTTACCTGTCTATAATGATGTAAAGAGATAAGTTGTTTTTTTACCCGACTGTTCAAGAAGGAGGGTAATGTTTTTAGTGTGTATGTATGTTGCATAATATTTCTTTGGCGGGCTCTGTAGCCAAAACAGCTTAATGGGTTTTACAATATTACGTTATATTTATAAAAGAGACAAAGGGTATTAATATTAGACTTTTTCTTTTTTCAATAAAGTTTTGTTTAATTACTTTTTTACCATTAGGCTTGTTCTTTCCTTTGTAATAAGTCTTTTCACTATTATTATATTACGCTGCTGATCATAAATTAGTTATAGGCGAATTGCTATCGATTGTAATGCGATTTAAAGTCGATTATATTCCACAAATACCATTAATTCTCAATAATTATCCGTTTCGAGTATTTGCTTTGCAATTACAATAAACAACGTTCAGGGCGTGGACCGTGTGAGTAGCTGCTTCTCGGTTGGAAAACAATGGCGCTGTTCCACATAATCTAAAGAAATTTAAATAAAAAGAACAAGCAAAAGAAGACTGAAACTAGAGGACATTAGACTTTTAAATAACGTCTATTTAGAATAAATCATGTAATCATTACAGGCACAGTTAAACCAGTAAAGTACCATATACTTATTGATTTTATAAATAGCCTAACGTATAGCCATCATTGTCTATGTCATCCCGTAATGGTCCACCGCTAGATATGGGCCTCTTCGTTTTAATGTAAATTAAATATTTTTTTGTAATTCCTAAAAACTGTCGATAAATGATATTTACTTTTGCATTTAATATTCAAAAAAAAAATGACTTGAAAACTGACTCGATTGAAAATTAATGGCTGCTTCGTTGACGTAGTGGTCGTAACCACAATTGTTGATCATGAGGTATCGTGTTCGACACCCGGGTTGGGCCAAAATCAATTATTGGGTGTTTCTGCTGTCGAAACCAAAATTCGGTCTGGTGGCAATTACTTGAAAATTAAAATTAATGAGAATAATAACATGTTCCTGATCGAATTTTGGTCACGGAAGCAGTCTCAACGGCGACTATTAATCATGTGTGCACGCACTATAGGATTATACGTCACGATTATGGGCGCATGCACTGTTGCATTCTTTATTCCCTCACTCTCATATTCCAATGGACACGGTATCGGAGAGGGATACGGCTTTACGTGCCTTCTGAGGCACCTTAGGCTGCTACTGAGAATTTATTGACAAAAAAACCTAATAACTGAATTTATTGACAGAATAAGCCCAAAAACCCAAGATTTGAACCCGAGACTACATGAGTAGCGCTTACTAGACGAACGAGTCAGTCGTAAGTGCGACTGCTGTTTATGTGGA
Source organism: Parnassius orleans (assembly GCA_029286625.1). Classification (NCBI taxonomy): domain Eukaryota; kingdom Metazoa; phylum Arthropoda; class Insecta; order Lepidoptera; family Papilionidae; genus Parnassius; species Parnassius orleans. The sequence continues at coordinate 2,607,823 of JAGSMP010000167.1, forward strand.
TTCAAATTAATATACATAGCTAAGATACTATTTAAATTTATAAACGTAACCCCGCTTAGAATCGGTATAAGATCTGCTTATGTACAGGAATTGGTGTGAATTCTGTATTTCACAAAGCTGTGACCACGCCGCGAATAATTTTAAAGGAAATATTTTAAATGCCAAACAACAAAGTTTTATTTAAACGGATGTAATTTTATCTACGCAGAAATGGCAGCAACTAAAACGTGAAGCGGCCAATACATCCAACCTGCTTATACCCTGGGAACTACGCATCAAGGAAATTGAATCGCATTTCGGATCAGTTGTAGCCTCCTATTTCACTTTTCTGAGGTGGCTGTTTTGGGTTAACTTGGTCATCGCCTTTATTTTACTTGTGTTCGTCATCGTACCCGAGGTATCATGTTGTTGTATACTATAAATATTATATTTCAAATATAATATAAAATATTTGAATTTTAACATAATAACTGTAGTGTCATATACATGTATTATATTATAATGCATTATTCGTTTAACTAACAAAGTTTATATTTGCACTCGTGCATTGCACTACCTATTAAATTTAAATAAAATATCTGAATGTTTGTAATAACCACTTAATTTCGATTTCGAGCTGTGTCCTGTAAAGTTGCTTAAGGAAAATACGTCAAACATATTACGAACAACAGAAAGATAGTGGAGTAACCATTAGATAACCATAAGAGTAAAAGCCGGTCAACAACTGGTCTTAAAAATCAATGGCGGGAAAACCTATACCGTCCAACACGGTATTTTAACCTACTTATAATTATTACAATTCCTCCTTTTAGGAATAGTATATATTGACACTTAAATCTTATGTGGTATTTAAATAAATGAGCAACTTGACATTAATATATTTATAAATGTAGTTTTTCAAATGTTTCAGTATCTCACAGCGAATCCATTACAAGATGGGGAAAGAAAAATCATAATGGAAGAAGAGCGACCAAATTCTACGAAACTGCTCACAGTTTGGGAGTTTGAAGGGGTGTTAAAGTATTCTCCTATTTTCTACGGCTATTATAGTAATGTCGAAAGACCAGAATATCGAATGCCGCTTGCTTATTTCCTTACAGGCTTGGTGGTGTACATTTATAGTTTCGTCGCCATATTGAGGAAGTGAGTTAAATATATCTTTTATGGATACGCGGGATACGATGGTTGCCCGTTTAATCTTAAACATTGCCATACATTATATTGCTCTTATTCTTGTCGATTAAATTTTTTCTTTTAGTATTTATCTAATGAATTTGTAAGTTAAATTAACTATCTTATTATTTAACAAGTTCCAAAATCACGAAGAATTTATATTCGACGCGTATGTTGTATTTATGTCTATTCGCCGATTTCTCGGAAACGGCTGAACTGATTTTAATGATTCTTTTAACAACTCAGTGTAGTCCCATATAAATTTTAAGAAAAAAATCCCAGCTAAGAGTAGAAAAATAGTAGGTGAAGTTTTTAACGTAACTATTTAGACGGCATTCTAGTTTTATCCTAAACTTGTAATATTACTTAGTGCACTCAAAAGGGTAAAATAATTAATATTTGAAAAAATGTCGGGTCTTTCATTCTTCGATACATAATGGCTCAGTATTGATTTATTATTTTAATTATATCCTTTTTTATTTTTGAAATCGGTTTTACTGATTATAAAGTTTAATTATATTATATGCATTCACGTGAAGTTCGCCAAAGCACTTTAGAGCAGCAAGAAATGATAGGAGACCCAGAAGTGGGACACATATAAGCTGTAACTTTATTTTACTTTTTATAAATAATCATGGATGGATAAGGTATCTCTCTTATCCCGTGGGTATCGTAAGAAACGGCTTAGAGAAAGGCCGAATAGATCTTATGGCTTCCGACACATGGTAATATTATCCTTAGGTACGTATGAACGTGTCGCTGCTATTATTAAAAAAAAACTGTTTATCCAATTATATCCTTGCTCTAATCTACCTAGCAGTTATCCATTTATGAGCTGATGAGAAAGAAAAGGAGGATATTTTAATAATTAAGTTAACTTTATTAACTAAAGTAATTTACATAATGTATACATAATGTAACTTTTTACATTTACTTGGATATTTTGTGCTTTTTATAGGACAAAAACCTTTGTCATATGTTTTTTGTTCAAGTATAGTTCAAGAAACCATATTATATGTATACCAAACATAATCCGCAAACTAGGTTATGTGTAAAATTATTACTTAATTCTATAAAGTGAAATAGCAAACTTATGTGATCTCAATTTTACAGAATGGCAGAAAATTCACGTATGTCAAAATTGTCAGAAAAGGAAGACGAATGTATATTTTCTTGGAAACTATTTACAGGCTGGGATTTCATGATAGGCAATACAGAAACAGCTCATAACCGTATTGCTTCTATTATTCTAAGTTTTAAGGAAGCTTTATTAGAAGAAGCTGAAAAAAAGAAAGATTTAAGGAAGTATGAGATTTATGTTCAGTGAAAATTTAGGCCTGATGTATATATTTAAGCATTTTTATGATAAACCCATATTTTCAGTTGGCGTATTATTTCATTGAGAGCGCTGGTAAATATTTGCGTCATTATTCTACTTGGAGTATCTGCATATGCAGTAGTAACAGTGGTGTCTCGCTCTGATGATAACTCTAAATCTCACAGTTGGTGGCGAGAGAATGAAACTACTATCGTAGTGACTGTAATCTCAATCACGTTTCCAGTCTTTTTTGAGCTCCTTGGCTTTTTAGAACATTACCATCCCAGAAAACAATTGAGACTCCAACTTGCAAGGTAACTTGCTAATCAATAATAAGTAATTTAATCCTAATTTCCTTAATATAAACCATATTTACTTTTTCAGAATTATGTTGCTAAATTTGCTCAACTTATATTCCCTAATTTTCGCCCTATTTAGTAAAATTGAAGGAATGAGCAAAGAGTTAGATTCACTACAGCCAACTCTAAATATGAACGCATCTGCTGTTCCTGAAAATGCCTTAGATTTAAGTGAATCCTTAATAAAAAGTGTACCAACATCTTGTTACGAAATTGCTATACCATGTTTACCTTGCCATTTGCTGATATCGTGGCAGCATATTTCTAAAAGTACTTTAAATGCAACTCCAGAAATCCCTTTTACTATAAATGGGGTTACAACTAAAATACCTTTTACAGTTAACCAAAATGATAATCTAAAAATACCTCAAAACTTGAAAAAATACGACAAAAATGGAACATATACAGTAAGCGAAGAATTACCTACTCCAAATAGTATTTTGCTTACAATAAAAGAACTTGCCCGGCTTAGAAACATAAGCAGTATACCGGGAAATTCTACAGAATCAGATGAAACTATGGCAGATATTTATGACTATGACACTGATATTGAATACTATGAAACAACTGCAGCTGATGTAACAACCTTATCAAATACTTTTGCAATGAGTAATACATCAGCTGATTACACAGAAGAATACCCAAACATCACGGAACAACTTAATATAATTAATAATTCCTATTTTCCGAAAATAACCATTTTAAGTAGTCCTTCATATGAATTGTCTTTAAGTACTGATACAGATAATGACACAGATATTAAGTCAACAACTGAAATTATATATGACGATAAAAGTTTTAAAACGAGTGAAGATTACTTAGCAGCTACATATGAAAATATTCTATCTCAATCGGAAACTTATACTAAAATTACAGTTCATGACACAACTGAAGCTACAGTAGAAGAAACAAGTTTAGAAATTGTATTAAGTAATACTTCAAATGAATACAATAATGTATCAACAACTACAAATAATCCATTTAGTGAAGAAAACTTCGATACCTCAGATTTCAACAACAATATACATTTTTTCGAGAGTACAACCAGCCTTAATACAGATTGGCTAGAAATAGATAATATGAGCACAATCGCGACAGATTTTTTGACTAGCTCGTATATTAACGATTTGACGATGTGCCCAAATATTACGTTCAATTGGTCTGTTAGCTGCGGTGAAAATAATATAACCCAAGTTTTTTTTATGTTTAATTGCTCTATAACTGAAATAAAATGCTACATAAATGAATGTGATATATCAGTAATACGCAAAGATACAAATAAGCGCCAAATAAACACGACTGCTGTTGATATCGTATATTTTGATCAAAATAACAGAAAGATGTATAATCTAACAAAAGCTACTCAAAAGAAATTATTAAAACTCTGTTGGGAAACCATGTTTGGACAAGAGTTAGTAAAATTAACCGTGATGGATTTGGTAATATCAATAATTTCATGCCAAAATATTTTGTGCATTATATAAATTTTATCATATATAACAGTTTTCACCTATCCTTTTCAGGTATTTGTTTTATTAGGCACTTTATTTATGGACTTTTTTCGAGCTTTATTCGTGAGGTATATGAACCGTTGTTGGTGCTGGGATTTGGAGAAAAAGTTTCCTGAATACGGTGATTTCAAAATTGCAGAAAGCATTTTACATCTTATAAATAATCAAGGAATGGTGTGGATGGGAATGTTTTTTTCACCTGGTCTTGTTGTACTTAATGTTTTCAAATTAATGATTATGATGTATTTGAGATCTTGGGCTGTTATGACGTGTAATGTCCCACATGAGGTTGTTTTTAGGGTATCCAAAAGTAATAACTTTTATTTAGCTTTGTTACTAACCATGTTATTTTTATGCGTGTTACCTGTTGGATATACTATTGTATGGGTAAAGCCTTCATGGCATTGTGGACCATTCTCAGAATATGAAAAAATATATCAAATATTGACAAATAACATTTATAAAATCCTACCAAGAAGTCTTAACTTTGCGCTTGAATATATTGCATCACCTGCAATTGTTATTCCATTGTTGGTCCTGTTGATACTGATTATATATTACCTAACATCACTGACTAATTCCTTAAGAGAAGCTAATAACGATTTAAAGGTGAGTCAAAATTTCTGATAAATTTAAGCATAAAATAAAGTCTTAGCAAAGAAGCATGTGGCTCATCTGATGGTGAGTGACCACTACCGCCCGTTAAGGTTTAAAGTTTTAAGGATAGTTTAAGTTGCAGAGGCTGCACCAGATAAATTGCTGTTGCGTTGCGCGCATTTTCATTGCGAGTATTTTTTAAAGGTTCTATATTCCAAGCCATGACGGCCTGAAAAAAACGCAGGTGACTATTAAATTATACAAACACGGTGTGTGGTGGCTAAAAACTCTTAAAATAACACGCGATGGTGGATAGTAAACCATTGAAATTGTAAATTGTATAGAAAGAATTTAGAATTGTGTTGTACTGTACGACTGTGAGACTAAGTGGCTAGAGTTAACCAAAAAATTTCGCATTGTTTTAGATTCAGTTACGTCGCGAACGAACGGAAGAAAGGAGGAAAATGTTTCAACTAGCTGATACAAGAAGACGCGGAGGGCCTTCTGCTATAGATAGTACACCTTTTTCACGTTGGAAAAAAGCCTTACCGTCACTTCCTATGAGCAAATCTATCGATTCAGAAGATCGGAAAACTGTAGCAGCAGATGAAATGAAAGAAAACCCAAAGATCACAAAAAAGCAAGGTAACATACCGCCTTATACAAATAATGATACAAAAAGTAAAAACCCCTGTCCGTTCCGCGAAAGTCTTATTCGACATTATTTCATTCATTAAATAATTAAAAAATAGCAAAAATATAATTGAATAGGCAAACTTATACGAAAACTCGGCGTCCAAAGGTGGTGATGTCAAACGAATAGTTAATAACGTTGAGCAACTGCTTCGCAAAGACACATATCCGCTAGATCCGCCCATCAACAAACAACGATTAAATACTTTTATGTAAAGATTCATTAATTACTCGACAAAGATATCGATATGACAGCTATTGCATATATTATGTTGCTCAATGTTTTAGTCACTAGTCATGCGACGAGCCATGCATGCACTAACTCTCACCCAGGTACATCAACATGCTAAAATATTGTTGATTAAAGTACGACCTTACTTGAGTCGCGAATAATAATTTATAATAACTGCTAAACTACGTATAAATTCAGGCAGGTGGCACGAGTGACGAAGCGGCTACGGCCGGTGTTTTTGATGCCTCGCGCACCTTTTGTCAGAAACAACAACGCGCTCTGCCGATGATAGACTAACATACCGCGGAGTATATTTTTGTGATACAAAAAAATATTAATATTATAAATGTTAATTCAGATTTTTTTAGTTTTCTCATTTTATGTAAAGTTGTATTTAATTCTTAGATTTTGTATAATAGCTCTTCATGACTTTAATGTTTTTCTATTTATTTAATGTAGACTTATTATTTTATTACACTTTGTATACTTAAATATTTGCATATAAGTACAATATTTATGATATCCCCTTCTATTCCCCAGGTGGAATATTCGCAAAAATTGTTGGCTTAGCCCTTGATAAAAAGCCAATAATAAAAGCAGAAACATCAGCACTGGCATTACCACGAACTATCGATGATGAAACAGACACCGAATTTCATGAAAATTTACCAAAAGAAATATTAAAAATCAAGGATATTACTGTCGTCAATATGGCAGATCATAAGAAAAAGTCTAATGTCGAATTCAAACCCAGTGACAACGGGTTAGCAAAACAAAGAACTGAACCAATCAAAATAAAAATAGAAAAGATTGGTGAACGTACAGAAAAGAAGGCTATATTAGAGAAATTTAAAAACGATAAAATCATTGAAGAAGATACTACCTCTTTATCATATAAGACTGCGAACAAAGAAATAACTGGAAAAGTCGATGAAACTCTTGAAAAAAAAATCAACAAAAAGCAGACATCAGAATCAACCACACAGTCAAAGCAATCAGATTCAATTAGTTCCGTAATACCTGTTATAACTATTAGTACAACAGAAAGTGATGATGAAATTTTACAACCACCGAGAAAATCAGAGGAGGCCAATAATAAAAAAAGTGAATATCAGACTAAAAAGGAAGACCCCGCAAAAAAATCCAAACGAAATACTTCCGATTTAAAGTCACTTCGTAGACAAAGCAGCGTGGATAGCATTAATGACAACAAAGCACATAAAGGGAAAATGTCAGAAGATGGACATAAATATCAATATTCCTTGTGAATGTGATAATTAGAGTAAATTTAAAAAAATGTTTAATAGTGTAGAAACTATATAATATTTACTGAAAATATTACATGCATATACATATATATAAGTATATCTCAGACTAAGATTTTGATTAAAATGATACTTTTATTAAATATTCAGATCTCTGACACTTACTTACTTACTTATCTTCACGCACAGTCCCTGACGGGTAGCCAGAGAGAACAGATCGCCAAGTGTCACGATCCTTACATACCTCTTTCGCTTCTTTCAGATTCATAATCTTCTTCATACATGCACGTCTAGGTATCCGAGTACTCTTGACCTCCCTCTTCGAGCAGTTTGCTCACATGGTCTTCGAAAGTTAGTCTCGGTCTACCTCGACACCTTTAATATTAACTTTCGCGCTATATATTTTCTTCACCATTCGGTCTTCACTCATTCGCTCAACGTGCCCAAACCATCGAAGCACGCCCTTATTAATTTTGTGATAAGGTCATCTTTCAAACCTGCCATATTGCGAATCTCTTCGTTTCGCTTTCGGTCGGCCATGGTAACGCCGCACATTTTACGAAGAGATCGCATCTCCACTGCATTCAACTTGCTTTTATGCTTCTTCTGGCATACCCAGGTTTCGCTGCCATATAACAAAGTCGGTACCAACACTGCGTTATGTATTGCAAGGCGTGCACTCTTCACTACGCCTTGCCTTTTGACTAACGCAGTCAAGGCACCATTGACTTTGTTCCCGGCAGCGACACGCCTGTCCACATCTAAATCACATCTTCCATCCCGCTAAAAGCACTCCCCAAGTATACAATTTCATTTACCTGTTCTAGACATTCCTGATTTACCCATATTTCACATTTCGTTCTCTCTTCGTCCCTTTCAAATACCAGAACCTTAGTTTTATTGGCATTCAAACGGAGACCTTTAATTTCACATTCTCTTTCATACACGTGACTAATGCCTGCAGTTCTGCCTCTGATGGTGCAATAAGCACTGCATCATCAGCATACAGCAGACAATTTACTTTTATGTCACCCAATTTCACACCCAGACAGCTATCTTTTAGCTTCTGTAAACAGTTGTCGAGATATAGTATGAACAGCCAGGAAGACATGACACAACCCTGTTTTACGCCCGTTTGGACGCCAAACATGGGTGACAGGTCATGCCCTACCCGCACACAGGCTTTACAGTCACAGTAAAGTGCTTGTATAGCCCTTAGCAATCGACCATCCACACCGTACCCCGGCAACAATTCCCACATTTTCTTCCTTACAACCTTATCAAATGCTTTCTCAAGATCCACAAAAGCACAGAAAATCCTCTGGTTAGCAGCCAGAAGCTTCTCCGTGATCATGCGGAGAGAAAACACTTGATCCGTGCATCCTCTTCCAGGTCTAAATCCGCATTGAGCCTCCCATAGAAATCTTTCCGATTTCTTGCATCCTACGTGTCAAAACCTTCGAGTATACTTTACTTGCTAAACTGGTCAAGCTGATCGCCCGATAGCACCCGCAGTCAAAATGTGAACCTTTACCTTTATATAAAGGCACAATGACCGCGGATCGCCAATCATCCGGGACATCCCCCGTCCGCCAGCACAAATTGCACAGCAGATGAAAGCTGTCCCAGACGCGAGGCCCACCATACTTGACCATTTCAGCAGTAACTCTGTCTAGTCCCGCAGCCTTACCACATTTCAAACTTCGAATCGCACGTTCAATCTCTTTCATACTGATGACCTCAGTGTCATCGAGGTCCAGGTCTGGCGTACCAGTCACGGAGTCATCCCCGGATCCCTCACTAAGATCATCACACGCATACATTTCTCTATAAAATTCGCTCCATCGCTGCATGACGTCCGATTTTCTGTGAGGACGTCATTAGTTCTCGAAAGCACTTTGTTCATTCTTAAGGCCGTCGCACCACTGGGTCCTTCCAACCTCTTTCCAGAAGAGTTTGAGTTCTCTTAAAGTTGTGCGACAACCTTTGTCCGCTTCCATTCTACACCTTTCACGCATTTCCTCAATCAATGCTTTCGTGTGAACTTTCTGCAGCTTATATCTTCTTTCATCTTCTCTCTCATATCCTTATCATTACTAGAGGCCAAGTAGTCTAACCATGCTTTCTTCTTCTTTACAGCTTCTTTCACTTCGTCATTCCACCATGCATCTCTTCTTTTACTACTGCCTCTTTTTATTGTTCCACACACTTCTTCCGCTGCACTTACCATTCCATCCCTAAGGTTCTGCCATGTTCTCTCCACACATTCACTTCTGCCATCGATGGTGTCAAGCTTTTCGGCTACCCTCGCATGATATTTGTCCCTAGTATCTGCTTCCTGAAGCTTCCAACTTCGGATGCGACAGACCGACTGTGGTTCTGTTACCGCCGTCCGGTAGCGCCAACCCGCGAACAGACCCCTAAATCTAGTAATCACTAGATAGTGATCCGTTCCTAGGTCAGCACCCTGAACACTCGCGTATCCATCACCTGTTTTCGCAGTCGGTCATCCACCAGGAACAAATCGATCATACTTCTCTCATTCTTACTTTCTAGTATACATATGGATTTTCTTGTGATTAAACATAGTGTTTGTCACGAAGACCCTTTTCCTTGCATACCGCCAGTATAAGCTTGCCAGCATCATTAACCTTTTATCGCCAACTTTCCAAGCACCGACTCGTACCCTGGTCGAGCGGTACCAACCCATCCATTCAAATCACCACATACAACAATTCTTTCGTTTCCTTAGCCAAATCTAGAACTTCTCTTACATTCTCCCAAAACTCCTCCAGCTCAGCCCTGACGACGAAGCTACCGGCGCATAAACAGCTAAAAGGAATAACTTCGTCAGTCCCAATTTAAAGCGAACCCAGAGAAGTCTTGAGTTCACAATCTTATATTCAGTCATAACGTCGACCAACCGAGACGACAGCAGCACCCACCCTGGCGGGCGCTCTCGCTCTCCGGGACTCGGACCATAGAGCTAACTCCCCGCCAGGGAGCTCTTCAGTACCACTGCCCTTCCGTTTGGTCTCTGACATACACGACATCTAATTCTCTTTCTTTCATTATTTCAATCAACTCATTCGTCTTATCTTTCATGCTTCCTCTAACATTCCACGTGCCAACTCTGCACTCTGTCCTCCACCTTCCGCCGTGTCGGGCTGTGCGTGACGGTGGCGGTCCCCATCGTTGCTTTGCACGCTGCATTCCACACCAACGGGGACTAGCTGGTGTGCGTCGCCTTGGGGACGCCCTAACCTCGTTAGCATGGTGCGCAGTTGTAGAATTGCAGCCCTGAAAAGGGCTGGCAGGGGTCGCGACGTGCACGCTTCTACAATGACCCCAATCTCTGACACTAAGTTATCAATTATCATAGCTGGTTCTTGATTTAAAATTTTACTCGTAAAAGAATTTGTTTAGGTTGATATCTATTTAATTTCAGCATAGAACATAATTATCTTTTATGAAGTTCTTTTATTCTAACTGAAATATGACTTTCATAAAGTGTATTTTATAAAATATTAACACACACACACACACACACATAATAAAAACTTAAGTTAACATAACAGACAGGTGTCCGACAACAGATCGATAGCCATTCAAAATTATTTTTAAACCTGTGTATAGTGTACCTCTGGCATGATTATCAATTTGTTTATGTAGAAATTTATGTAATTAAAAGAGAGAATGAACCTTCAGGTTAATTCCCTTTTTTAATTGCAGTAGCGGATCGTTTACGATCTAATGTTAATTGATAAATCTTAAAATAACAATTTATATCTAGCGTGCTAATGTTTATTTTTCGGTCTTGAATAAAAAAAAGGTTCATTTTGTTGTAATTGAACTGATACCAACGAACATGCAGAAATGTGATAAAAATAGACACAAATAAATAAATTGAGTAAATTATGTATATTATTAATATATTATAAAATAAATCTAAGATATATACTCAGAAATTTTTGATTTCTTATATTTACGCGAACACTACACATTTAAATAAAACTAGTTTCCCGACGTTTCGAGTACTTTACAGCACCCATGGTCACGGGGGGGACTGAGGTATTTGACGTCCCAATGTCATAGTTAACCACGGTTACCTCCAGATTAAAAATTATTAATTTTTGTTCATACTGCGTAGATCGGATAAAATAAGTTAATATACGCGATAAAATCCGTAAAACTAGTTTTATTTAAATCAGAAATTTTTATTGAACACAGCATACAAATGCATTCATAAAAATATTTCAGTATCGCTGCGTCGACCCCCCCTCCCCCACCCCCTTCATATTATATACAAACAGGTCGATGCACAGGCTATCTCTTCTCTGAATTTGTTAAAAAAAAATTATCTCCGCTACCCTTCCCGAACCCTGTGGCTTACTATCGATGAGTGGGACATCATCACTCTGCGACAGGCCGGCGCACGCGCAACATGGGGCGTGCTGTTGCGCTCCTAGTTTTATATTTGAGCGCCGCTTGCGCAGAAATTTTGACACCCCCGTATTTTAACTTAGCGTTTGGAAAGAAAATTACCGCAACAGCGACATGCGGCGATGAAGGACCGGAACTATACTGTAAACTGGCCGGCGCCAACGCCGACCACGACGAGCATGTGATCCAAGGACAGGTATTGTTTTTCTTTATTACACATTCACTCAGTAAGAATTCGTGACAGCTTATAATAATATTATTGTTTACTTTTTTACTGTGCAATTGTTACGCAATTTAATGACAAATTTTGATCCGAAGACCAAGGGTATAAAATATGTTTTACTAATTTTTAAATATACAACTCTTTTTTTGTTTTAAAGTAATACAAAATATTTTATAGTAAGTGTTATATAGTGAACCAAAAATATTATGCATTTACGTGCATAATATTTTAAATTCTTAATATCTATGACTGTAAAATATATACTGAAGTAAAGTAAAATTTATACATGTGCATAACAGTTAAATTTGATGATGATGTAACTAACACTTTTGTGTATTGTGTTTGTTCTATATAACTATCTTTATAAATAATATCGAACACCAGGATTTAATTAACAGAATACTTATTGTAAAAATGAGACACAGCCTCCCAACTATTAGTAAGCCAAAACGGGAACTTTCGATAAAGCTTTCTTATCGTACTCGCGTCGCGTCCTGTTGGCCAACCATCCCACAGATAACAGTCGGTCCCCGGATACATTGATTACAAAAACAGAGTTTACTTACTATTTTTCGTTTTAAATTAGGCATTTTTATAGTAGTAATAGTCTGTCGAGTTCATACAATCCAGAACATATTGAAAAACTCTCCAAAGACATTAAACAAACTCTAAGTATTCTGAGAATCTCCACACGTATACGCTTTGAAACGAAATTTGCACTATTAGCTATTATTATATTATGCACATTCGAAGTGCTTCATAACCTATTGAGTTTATTCTTATCGTGACGCAAAACAGTAAAATTATAATTTAAAATATTATTAGGGTCTTATGTTATGTAAATTTCGAAAATTATTGGAAAATGTTTTGATTTTATTTATTTTTCTAACCACTTTTTACGTAAAACAAAAATTAATCACTAAAAATAAAATATTTTATTTTTCTAATAACAATATTTCATCATTAAGATTTAATAAATAGCTCTCTATGGCTGTGGCTTTTATATTGTTTTTTATTTAAACATTTATTTCAGAAAAATTTAAGATTAATAAAATCTTTGTTGCTTCTCTCCCACTTTTACATCGAATACCTAATATAATACATATTAGTTGATATGAAATGAGAATGTTCAGGACCAGCATTTAGTTTTTATATTTTTTTCTTCGAAATACAGATATCGGAAATCATTACTGAGAATTCAATGTATAAATTATATCATTCAATCTACTGTTTTAATCAAGTGAATTACCTACTACTTTTTGAGATGATTCAATTAATAATAATAATTTAGATTTTTCTATTATTTTTTATTTATTTTTCTATTAACCTTTAATAAGGTTCTATATTTACTTATATCTTTACGCGTACGTAGTTGCGGCTGTTAACGGACTGTTATATAAATGAAATTGGTATTTAACGTTCGGCACCAGTTCATTCATTGTAATTCGTTGATAAGAAGTTCATAAGTCAAGCTAGTATTTCGAAGAGGCCGTTACACTTTACGTATGTTCTACATTATTTATAATATTCTTATCCTTGTTACTTTCTATCATAATATATTTAAAAGGTGATGTAGATTTTAAGAATTAATAGATAATATACGTAGATATACGAGTATGGATGGATGCAGAAGATACGAAAGAGGTGTGTCAGGATCGTATAGACAAACTTCGTCTCCAACACTTCACCTGCATACAATGCACGTTTCTATAAACGAGTGCTCTCTACCTTTCTGGATTTAGAGTGGTATTCAGTAGAAGTAGCAGAAACTTATTACTTTAAACTGATTTAAAAGATTTTTATGTTTAATTTCAATCTATTGTGGATCAAATCTTGCAACTGAATTTTAAACCAGATTCACTGAACCGTTTACCAATACAATCTAGTATACTCAGTTAATTATGTATTTTTTTCAAAAAGGCCGCCGCTCCGATGTGGAAGATATATTATTCTCTTTACAACCTCCTCGATATGGACATCAAATGAAAGGATTAGTCAAGCAGAATTTAACAGGCCACGCAGAAACATTTGCGAAAAAAGTTTTTTTTGTATGTTTTAATTTCTTTTGAAACTACAATTAATAAAAAGTAATGAAAGAAACAAACGTTCCAATTTCAAATTTTTCTTCACATTTTTACGAGCCAAAATGGAATTTATCGTTTTCGTGCGACAATTTTTTACGAATGTCGCCTAAAACCAGACGAATCATACGTCTGGTTTTCAGCACAGACGACAAATTTTGAGAAATGAAGTGGTCGCACTTTCACGGCTGTTACGGAAGGAAACGTGTTAACAATGAAAAATGTTATTGAAGAGAATAGTAGAATTACTTAAAAATAAATTCAGCACATATTGCAGATTGGATCAGGAGCATTTACGAGATTTTATACCCACATCTTCGCTTAAGGTTAGGTAGTTTTGCATGGTGGAAAGGTGCGGTGACACTACTAAATGTACTTACTAAATGTTAAACAGGCTCGTCTCGGCGTTTTTACGACATTATTACATAACTGTAAATCTTGGATTAATTATACGATCCAGAAAAAAATCCTTTGCGACCTCATACCATATCATAAGCACCAATACCGAATGGTATACTACCGAATGGTATAATAATGCTTAACAGAAAAGTTCAATGATTTTAGCAAAAGAACGTCCAAACCAGAGGATGCACGGACTGCGCGGCTTTCTTACAGTCCCCGTTTTCTATTCTCTCAAATAAAAAACAAGCTGAAACGGATACAAATATCGTCGCTGGAAAATGCGCAAGCGGCGTTCGAGCAGACTTTAGAAATTGCATGTCTGAGGTGGACTGGAAAAAGTGTTCAGAAAAATATTTCAGACGCATAAAACTCCGTATAGAAGCTGGTAGAGGGTACTTTGAAAGATTTTTAAAATAAAAACTTCATTCATATAAATATTACTTTTTAGTTCCACAAAACTTTCTAAGTGGCCTCAAACGTTACATCAAAAGGCTGATGCTCCATGATGGCGGACATTTACTTATTTAATTTTTAGGTTAACAATAAAATTAGGACGTTAAAACCCAAGTTCTTCTGTGACTATAGGTACAATAACGTGAGGGCGCAAAGCACTCTAAATGTCGAGAATTTAGCAAAGTTAAAATTAATAGCGATATAAGTACCTAACCAGCAAAATTGTTACTTATACATATTCAATGTTATTCGCATATAAGAAATAATTTATAAAGAATAAATGTTACAGCTTACAGCTTAAACAGTTTTAACTTTCTTGTTCATTTTTTACTTTAAATTTTGATTGTATTATTAATCATTTATCTTATCAATCATCACATTTAAAAATAATGGAATAAATAAAAATGGAATAAAAATAATTTTACGGATTTTATATCGTTCAATTTTAACTTTTTTAATTCCTGACGTTACGGGCACTTTATTGCACCCATGGTCACGAGGGTTAAAAAAATTCGCAAAATTAGTTTTATTTCATATGCAGTATTCGTTTAAAAAATATAAGAAATTGTTAAATAAAATGCTTAAAGAAACGAAAAATTTAAATATTTGATTATATAAAATTTCTTGAATTTTTTATTTATTTAATTCAAATATTTGCAATATCGATCAGTACAAATATATATTTTTCTTTGCGTACTAAGCTATACTATTACTGGGTTTTACTTTACTGCTTCTTATTACTAAGTACGCACAAACTAAGAATACATACAAATTCATTATTACACTCTATACATATATTATATTGCGTAGTAGTAAAATTATTCATTACGATATTTTATTCATATCAATACGAGTATATTGTGTTACTTATTAACTTTTATTTAAATTTATATGATCCGAAGTGTGTTCCAATATTGGATAGGTACTACCAAGGCTATAATTTGGAATACTCGTTACCGTTCGGAGAACTTCGTCAGTCTTCGGCACGTTTCTTGATATTTTTGCGGACATGTGGTGGCCAAATGCGTTTGAGCATCCCAACTTGTGCCGCTCTTTTGTTCCGCTCAAAATCTCACACAATAGCGACCAAATTTGAATGTTCTTTTTTTCGGCACATGCTATTCGCGTGTTTAAAAAAAAGACAAAGTTAGTGAATAAAGGGATTTGTTGCATGTTTTCAAAGAGTTTTTTTCTCTACACGAAAGTGGGATGATGATGATGTAATACAATATTTTTACACTATTATGAACTCTTTCCACATTTTTTTTCATCATGACAGAAATGCAATTACATATTTCATATAATTTACTAAACTAACTTATTTATTTATTTATTTATTTAAACTTTATTGAACCTTACACATAAAGTAAAGGAACAAAAGGCGGACTTAATGCTAAAAGCATTCTCTGCCAGTCAACCTTAAGGCAGTGATATAACTACGAAGGCGGTTACAAATAAATATACATACACACATACATATACATATTATACATACATACACATATATACATACATATACACACATACATACATACATACATACAATAATATATACATATATCAATATACACAAGTATATAAATTTATATATTGTAAAAAAATATAATATAATACAATACATAAAGATACGTAATATACTAATGATGACGGAAACATTAGCAGTTGTAAAGCAATTTTAGAAAATGATCTCGAATGTTTTTCTTAAATGTTTGTTTAACTTACTATTTTAAGAATAAATGTGACAAACGAGCACACATTTCACTTGATGGTAAGTGGACATCCACACTATCCTCATTAAGAATTAAATGGAAATGCCCTGAGGACTAAGATAGAATGCGTCGCTTAAAGCAAAAGGGTCTCCGGTTCTCTACACTCACCATACAAAACACAGCAGCTATTTGTATTCTGTCCTGCCCTGGTATTCTGTGAGAGCTTCTTCTCCGGTCAAGTCGACCCATTCGTGCTACAAACATAATATTGTTGGAGCATGGCTCTACCACGTAAAAAAATATCTATTATAAAATAAAACGTCATCATGAATTGCAGCACTAGCAATTAACTAAAAACTTTATTGCTAGACATAAAACTTTGCACGGATGCATTTCTTAGAAGATTTGCCCAAAACGCAGAGCAAGCAGGTTAACGAGTACATAGCCATTACTCTAGACATTGACGGCACCTTGGCGCAGTGGCTTACCAATGAGTTGCTGCCCTTAAGGGCTGCGGGTTCAAATCCCGCACGGAACAAGTATTTGTATGGCCTACAAATAATTGTTCCGGGTCTGGATGTTTGTCCTTGTGAAATTTATGTATGTAAACTGCCTCCACGATACAGGAGAAAATCCTAGTGTGGAGGTAACGTTTCTTATAAAAGAGAAAGAGCCCATTACTCTCGCTCTGGTAATGCTGTTCCACGTCAGCTTGTGAAATTTGGGTTTAGTGCTTTTTGATTAATTCTCTCCATCAGTCGATTGCCAGCAACTTTTCCGTCTATGAGCAGAATGCAATTCATTCAAATTAGATCGGCAGTTGAAGAAACAGATGATTTTCTTAACTTCATGACATTATTTCCTATCTCATATCATTCCTATATCACTCACTTTATACTATTGAAAGTTGACAGCCCGAAAACGCAAAGTTTAAGCCGCAGTCATCATACAAACGATACATGCACGAGAGATACACTTATAACAATAATTAACAATAGCAACATTCCCCGACAATTTTATCGCATACCTAGACGTGTGACATCATCCAGCCTACGAAGGCAGCCTAAATATCATCGCATCAACTTATGCTGACACTTAACAACTAACACAAATAAATGACTTGCGTTTTATACATTTCATACATTGTTGTGTATTTTGTTCAGGTTTGCGACATTTGTGATGCTAATAATGAGGCGAAGAAGCACCCCCCAGAGTATGCAGTCGACAGTATGGAGACTTGGTGGCAGAGCCCACCGCTTTCGAGGGGGATGAAGTATAATGAAGTCAATCTCACGATTGACCTTGGTCAGGTAAATTTTATTTCAAAATCAGATCACTAACGTAAATATATACAAGAAATACGTTATGTGAAAGTAAGTAGAAATTATATGTTAAAGTAAAAATACAACTCCTGATAGTAATCTTTTTTTAATTAAGAAAATAAAAACAGGTTTAATTCATTGCAAAATTTTGCAAAATCGTCAAAATATTAAAATTGTCCTTCAATCATCGGATATTTTTTTGTTTGTTATTACGTTTTTTTTAATAGTTAAGTTATAATATTACTGTCTAAATTTTAGCATAAAATTAATACAGTAGATATAATAATTTAATTAATATTATTTTGGGCATTTAAAATCAGCCTTAACTATTTTAATGATACTAATAAAACCTAGAAGAATCTAAAAATTTGCTGTTACTGAATACTTTTGATAATGTAAATTTTCACTATAATAATTTAACAGACTTTTTTTTATGTGATAAATTATGATATTTGGTTGTTTTTACGTATTAATTATTATGCTCATACATAATAATTAATAGTTTCATTTAACAATTTTTAACTTTAATATGCAAAAAATGCTATGACCATAGTTGTTTTTGTCTATTTGGGACATGCTGCATCCTACATCCCAAAATAGTGCCATTATACGATAGTGGAAGTGCGTTGAACTCAACTTTACTTCGCGTTAAGCTGTTATAAGCATTAATTTATTAATAGACTAATGTCGTGATGCAATTTAAACATCTTTGTCGTTTTGGGTAGAAATTTTTTAGGCAAAAATAAAAAAATTAAAGTCGTATTAAAATTCGATACAGAATAGTTTGGGTTCATTAAACTTAATTATAACTAGCAAAAGCAAGTCGCTAAATAGCTTTGACAAATTGGTTTATAAATAAATAAAAAATGTAACTTATTAAATACTGTAATATATTGTTTTATTCTTTATAATGTTCAGATTTTAAGCGATGGCCTCCTGAATATCTTCACCATTATGACTATTATTTGTTAAACTACGTTTTAGTTTTGTGCTAAACCTTAAAATGTATCCATAAATTGCAAGCGATTTTATAGCATTTGGATAACCTGCATACGTATTTTAAATATCTGGTTTAAATGCCCGTCTTGTTGTAGGTCAATAAACACTTGCTTAGCGAAATCCAAGTAGGTGATAATATGATTGTATGTGCTTTCAATTATTAAATTGTCGCAATTAAGCCATGCGAATGTGCAACGTAGACGAAAAATATAATTTGCATTGTATACTACTCTATGACCACTTTTTTCATATTTGTCCTAATTCGTTTAATTAACTCGCATTCATTTAGTTTGTGAATCACATGTTCTAAAAAATCTTACAAGATCTTACATGTTCAAAAATCTTACATGTCAATCATTGACATGTAAGATTTTTTAAATAAAACATAAAATTAATCTAATGTTAGAACAAGTGTACGGAGTAAGGTATCCGGAAAGTTAGGGCCCAGGTTCAAAAAAGGTTTTTATTCTGTGCCTCGGTTCCCGATTTTAAAGGCAATAAATTACCCGAGACACAATTACTAAAGTAAACAACTTTCTTAAAATTAATATCCGAAATTCTTGCTTACCCACAAAATTAATTAAATCTTGATTTCTTTTGCCCTTAGCATACCTATCGATATCTCCGGCCTATGGGCATGTAAAAGCGCAAGTCCGTTTAGTCGCTCTTCAGCAATTCGTGTGCGCAGCTATAAGTTTAGATGGCCCCGGAGCAAAGCAAAAAAAGATCTTACAGCTCTTGCTACAGCCACTAGTAACGTCGCTAGAATGTTAAGCATTATGCGAACCGCTAGAGAAATATCTTTATCCATAGCGTTGTAACATAACAACCAGTGATTAGAATTTCTACTTTTTCTCTAATTAATCTCATCATTACAGCCCATCACAAATCTATAGTTGAACATAGGCCTCCCCCAAGGGATGCCACGGCCGTGAATCACCTAAATTAATCAACTTCCTGCACCTCTAAGCAGATCGTCACTCCATCTAGTGGCGCCGCCTTACAATTCGCTTAACGTTACATAGTTATTCTTAATGATCATCATCACAGCCCATCAAAAGTCCACTGCTGAATTTAGGCACCCCATCGTTAGCCTCGTATGGAATATGTTTGCCATAGTTGCCAAGCTTGGTACGGTTGGCAACCGCAGTCTTATTATTTGAGTTGTTATCGGGAAAATGCTGTTACCCATCTCCTGTTTCATTTCCATCTGTCGCCTCTTTCGACATCCTTGGCATGATGCTCCAGGCTCCATGGCGCAGTGGCTTAGCAATAAGTTGGAGCGCTGGGGGCCGCGGGTTCGAATCCCGCACGGAACAAGTATTTGTATGGCCTATAAATAATTGTTCCGGGTCTGGATGTTTGTCCTTGTGCAATTTATGTTTGTAAACTGCCTCCACGATGCAGGAGAAAATCCTAGTGTAGGGGTAACGTTTTAAAAAAAAAAAGAAAAAGAAGATGTGGGGTAGTAGATATTCCTACGCCGTCACTACACGGTTGCCATGGTGCCACTCGAGAACCTTTCTCCCTCATCGTTTGACCTCCTCCTTTGTAACACTCTTCATGTGACATATTAATGAGTGCGTTTAAATTATCTTACAAAATATTTCATTTTATTTAACCACGTTGCATTTGCGAATTACATATAAATAAGTCTGATTGTAAGAACGCTCTTATTATTATATTATATTCTATTTATATTTGCTGTTGCGAATATATGTGTTTTGTGTCAAGCTTTGAAATCTGAACATTTCTATAATAATACTTTGTTAACTGAAATAAAATGGAGGGAAAGAAAATTTGCCTTATATAAAAACGTACACGTTCACCTTTAAGGGTTATGAAAATAATTTTTTTGGTTGAATGTGTGAACTTGCAAAGGTCTATATACTCACAACAAGCCCGACTATTTACGCAATTCTAAATACTTATCACACATTTTAGTCGTGTCGTTAGGCGGTATTTGTACAGGACAGAGTGGGCGTTGATAGCAGCATTTACAAATAATAAAACTTTATGCCGCGAACTAATATTAAAGGGCGATGTTACGACATCCGTTATTATAAACACCGGTAACGATTAGATCGAAATAAGAACAATATTTTTTAAATAAAAATATAAAACAAGCGTAAAGCAAGCGATAACCTCACCCAGATAAAACGTTTAACCTATTTTTTTGTGTAAAAACTTTACCTACGTTTAAACTTCTACAAATAGATAACATAGCTAAGACTGTTCTGTAAATTAAGTAGCAACATTATACAGCAAAGTTTAAAGTAGTCTAATGTTGTATAATATGTCGTATTTTTCTATTTAGTTTCCTTGTAGTATGTATATTTACATGTAATCTAAAAGTAATAAATAAAAACAAAAACAATTATTTCACTTCATTTCAAATTGCCATAAATAAAATGTATGTTATTTTAATACGGACTACTTTTGAAGAACGACACTCACGACGTAAGACTGTTGTGTATGTTGCCGGCGGTGTCGTCGACGTCGCCGTTGCTTGTTGTTAATCCAACCATCCTATCATACATAAAATAGATGGAATTACCAGCATAAAGTCAAGAACAAGAATGCTACACGGACTTCTTAAAATAAAATTATTAATTAAATATTGATTTGGTTTGGTGTTGTCTTCAATGGAATTAGAAGTAAAGCTGAAATTGAGACCGTCTGCGACTATTCAAAAACGTTGTAAAAAGAACTACGTTATACGGTTCTTTGTCATTATTTGTTTATTACAGTGATCGAACAAATTCGAAAAAATAATTTTTAGTAGCACACAAAATATTTATAGAACATAGCTAAGCTAAAGACAGAAAATTATGTGGCGACATCTATGCCATCACATAAAACAGCTTGAACACAAAAATGGCATAAATTCGATCCAATAATATACAATGACGCGATAACATAAATTCATTCATCATCGCCTTATAAACTATTCCACTGATCAAAATGTATCTTTAAACAACATGTCTACGCCACAGAGAATGGAATATCTAGGCTAGCCTCTATGATCTTCACTGATAGGAGAAGGCAACCCACCAGATCAAAACTAAGAAGAAGTTTTGCCTTCTGCCTAAATTACTAATACATGAAGTTAATTCTAAGGAAGAAAGGCAGGGTTGAATGAAACCAAATCAATTAATACTTTCACTGTCCGGTTTTCAGACACAATAGTGAGACAATTAGGTCATTGCTATATATGTAGTGCACGGGACAGCGAAATGGTTAATATGTATACCATGAACTTTCATTGAAAAATAAGTTGACAGAATAAAACGAATATTAAGTATAGTCTAGTTAGAAACAAATATAAATATGTAATATTATAACAATAATTATGATATGATATAAATAATTAAATTAGAAAAACAACCAAAATTATAATTTTAATAAAAATATAGATGAAACATAAATATTAAAATATTTTGTAACAAAAATGTGATCATCATTTAAATAATTTTTCGTAATGTCTTAAATTCCGAATGCCATGAAAACTACATATATGAACGAATGACTCCAGTAGATAAGGTAAAATAATCAACTCAGGTTATAGTTGAACACGTCTTACTTTTAAATATTTCTAAGTCCAACAGTAGATTTACGACATCTACTGTTGGACTTAGAAATATTTAAAAGTAAGACGTGTTCAACTATAACCTACCTACCATATATGTGTTATAATACATGTAAACCAATCAAGCTTACATTTTTAACGCCTAGATCGAATTATACATAAGTAATACCTATAAAAATTTTATCGCAGGAATTCCACGTGGCTTACGTATTCGTGCAGATGGGTAATTCACCACGCCCAGGTCTTTGGACGTTGGAGAAGTCTACTGATTACGGAAAAACTTTCAAGGCTTGGCAATATTTTTCGGAATCACCCCAGTAAGTAACGAGCATATTCTGAAACAATTGTAATGTGTTGCAATTTATTACATAAACAAATTTACTAGTTATATCTTCACCATCAGTCTGCGACAGTCTACTGCTAGACATAAGCCTCTGCCAAGGCGCACCACTTCCTTTGGCTTCTCGCATCCAGTTGATGCCAGCCGCCTTGCGCAGATCGTCGCTCTATCTAGCCAGGGGATGTCTCACACCGCGTTTACCTAAACGAAGTCTCCACTCTTTGACATTACTCCAACGGTTATCGTTTCTACGACAGATGTGATAAGCCAACTGTCACTTCAGCTTGCAAGTACGGAAAGGTGACCTTGGTTCTCCGGTGGATTTCTTCGTTACGAATCTCCTCCACCAGAGAAACTCCGAGCATAGCTCTTTCCATCGCTCACTAGACGACTTTGAGTTTGTGGAGTAGCCGTACCATTGGTGTCCACGTTTCGGCACCATATGTGAATACAGGCAGAACAAACTGGTCGAAGACTTTCGTCTTCAAACTTTGCGGTATGGGGGACTAGAAAACCTGACGAAGTTTCCCGTTTAAAACTTGACTGAACCTAATATTTAAAAATTATTTGACTGAGCCGATTTTTAAATCCTCTGATAAAAGATTTCCATCAAATAAATTATAACATGCCCAAATATAAATGTAAAACAATTGTACTATTTTATTCATAGAACTCCAATTTTTAATTTGTATTTTATTTTATCATAATATTTTAAAAGATATTTACTTTTATCGGACTATTGAAAAAACAGCACTAAATATTTTAAGTTATACACATTTTTAAGACCAGAAAATTTACTTTTAATGTATTATGTAGAAATATAATACTTATTTATTCTTGTAGAGACTGTGAAAGATATTTTGGAAAGGAAAGTTTACAGCCCATTACTAGAGATGACTCGGTCATATGCAGCACAGAATATTCAAAAATAGTGCCCTTAGAAGGAGGAGAGGTAAGTAAATCTAGAATACCATTAATATAATTCCTTGGCATATATGCCTCAATTACATGGTAAACTCACACGTAAACAGAAATTAACTTTTGATTTTGATTTTTATTAAAAAAATGGCTTTCTTAGCGACTAACAGTATTAGTTTCACCGAAATAGAACTAAAGACATAGTCATCAACAATACTTCTGCAACACAAGGTACAAAAACAGCGTGGAAGCACTTCTTGTTCTCTTTTTTGTTTGGAAAACCTTTCTTAGATTTTTTTTATAGAATAAGGGTGACAAACGAGCACAGCTTCCACCTGATGGTAAGTAAATGATATGGCCCATAGACATCTACATTATCATAGATTAAAAACAAAATGCAGATGCGCTGTCACCGCTGAGGACTAAAATGGGATATCTCGGTTCCAGTACAAAGGGTTCTCTGCTCTCACCATACGAAACACAGCAGCATTAAGCTGCTATTTTACGCTGGTATACTGTGAGAGGGTAGTCCTTCCCCTGTCGGTCCGGCCCGTTCGAGCGACAACTATATATAATATAGATGCAGCATGGCTCTACCATGTCGATACTCTACTATTCTAGGTTTGGCATGCTAGCCTTGAAAGCAAGCTTTAGCGACTTATCACCTGATCGACTGGTGTGATCGGTGAAGGACTTTTTAAAATAACTGCACCGAGTTGTCATCGAAAGCTGCTCGTCTCGTCACGAACTTATGAGCTTTTGACAACCTTATCTTACATAAGCCGGTGTTTCTCGGAGTTCGTTTTCTTCGTAACTGTCTTTCTGTTTCATAGTAATAACCTGATATATTATTTTCAAAAGCAGTTAATCATATTATATGGTAGCTCATTTGCAATAAAAACCAGTTACGATGCGACAATATTCATTACGATTTTTGAAAGATCTCTGATTTCCGATATTTTTTTACATTTTTATTTTTTTCTATTCTATTCTATTCTATTCTATTCTATATCTGAACAAATATTTTTTTTTAAAGAAACCATCAACTATGTAAGAAAAATATGGAGATAAATACTTTATAATATTTTTTTAAATGGAGTTGATGATTTTTTTTTTGTTTTTATAGATTTAATTATCAAATATAGTTGATATCTTAACCATGGGAAACCATCTGATAGTTGATAATTTTTTATATACTTTATAATGTTAAAAAAAAAATAAGAGAGAGAAGATTTCGACGTCTCTCGTAACGTAACTACACGTTTAAATTGTTTTTTATTGGCCGATAGTTGCAGATAATAATAATCCTTGGTTTGTGGACAACCTATTATTTTTTTTTTATCTCGGTGAAATATTCTATTTTAAGTTTATTGTCATAATAACTTATTTTTATTTAACGGGTCAATAGTGCCAATACGGGTACGATTCCCGCAGGGAAATAGTATTTGTATAGCTTCAACATGGTTGCGTCAAACATCGAAATTTGTCCACGTGCAATTTTTATTTTGTAAACGTGAAAACGTAATTTTGATTCATGTGAGCTAATTATTTCTTACAGATACCTATCTCGCTTTTAAACTACCGCCCGTCGTCAAACAAATACTTTGATTCACCAGTTCTACAAGAATGGACGAGAGCAACTAATGTGAGACTGCGTCTATTAAGAACAAAGAATTTACTTGGGCACCTTATGTCTGTTGCCAGGCAGGATCCAACTGTAACTAGACGGGTAAGAAATAATGTTATTACGATGGATACGTTTTTGTAAATGAAAACGATCAAAAGTATTTTTATCTAAAGATTTTCGACTAAAAGAAATTGGTTAATAAAGGTTTGCCGTAACTGAAATAAATCGGTTAAAAGTAATTTTGGTCAAGACTGATACTTAAAGTCACATTTCGCCAGGTTGTTTTAGTAAAAAAGGGGTATAAATATAAAACTTTTATTGCCAGTCGAGTCAGTTTTAGGACAAGCCAGTTTTTCCGAGGCAAAATTAGGTTTTCATAAGCCTGACAGGAGCAACTATATATTCCGCGGCTTTGGGCAACCCAACCCACTGTCGTAGCTATAAATTTTTCATACACGAGTACTAGTGCCAGTAGGTTGTTCAACCTAGTATATCTACTTAGTGGGACACCCACTATGTCAGATTTTAATGAAAAGGAAGGTAGGGAGGAAGGAATAGGAAGTCGGGGCTTTAATTCATCTATACACTATGACTTAGCACCGACTTTAGCAACTATTATGTGGAAAATATTTTTATATTTTTTTATTTTTAGTTCTATAAAGTTGGCTTTTAGTTTTTATTGAAAGATTTATATTTATTTGCTATGATCAGCTAATAAAACACATTGGTTATACTAAAGATAGTTGGATACCTAACTTTATGTGAAGAATTTTCTTTAATATCACAAAGGAACAATCACAAATCGAAACAAGAATTATTTACAGCGATTATATAAATTTTCCCACTTGAATTATCACATTTTAATCCATTGTTTTGTTTAAAAGAAAAATATATTTAATACAGCATTTCTTTTCAGTATTTCTACAGTATTAAAGACATCAGTATTGGTGGACGTTGCATGTGCAATGGTCACGCAGACACTTGTGATCCGGCGGATCCACAAAGCAATACCAACATTTTGGTATGTCGCTGCCAACACAATACTTGCGGTCCACAATGTGCAGCTTGCTGTCCAGGGTTTGAGCAAAAGAAATGGCGAATATCACAGAACTGGAACCGTTTCGCTTGCGAACGTAAGTATATAGAGACAAAATATTAAACTGTTTCGATAATTTAAATTAAAAAATAAAACATCTTTAACAAATACTTGTACATACAGCGTGTAACTGTCACAATCATACAACGGAATGTGTGTACGACACTGAGATTGATGAGAAGCGTCTATCCTTGGACATTCACGGAAACTATGAAGGCGGTGGTGTCTGTCAAAACTGCCAGCACAACACAGAGGGTATCAACTGCAACAAATGCAAGCCTACTTACTTTCGTCCATACGGAAAGAAATGGGATGAAATCGATGTATGTCAACGTAAGTGTTAATCATAACTCTTTATAATTGTATATTGAGTCGTTACTTTTAGCGTGGGTTTAAACAAAGATTAAAAATAAAATCCTCTCCCTCTTTCCTCCACTAGTGATCGACTGTCGCAAAGTAATAAATTGTAATATCAACATAATGTAATTCTACTCGATTTCAAAATTGGATATATCAGTTTTTGTATTAAAAAAATAAGGAAAAGACAGCCTAAATTTTCTTTTCGTTTCAAAAGTTTTAGAAACAGTAGAGTTATTCCCTTTAGAATCGGTAGTACATTTTGACATGCATTTCAAATCAATAAAGCTCACTTACAGCTGCTTAAATTAACTTCTTTTTTTTAATTTTTAGCATGTAATTGCGATCTTCACTACTCAACTGGCAACTGTGAAGAGGAAACGGGTCGGTGCGAGTGCCGGCCAGAGTTCAATCCACCGAATTGTGATTCTTGTGCTTACGGCTACTTTGACTACCCTAACTGTAAGCCGTGCACTTGTAATTTGAATGGCACTGAAGGAGACAATTGCACGCCTACAGATGGCTTAGTGAGTACCGCCCATAATTACTACGCACTATCATTTATGATTTATAAATTTACATATATTTTTTTAAAGAATAAGAGTCATAAATGACCACTGAGCCCACTTGATGGTAAGTTAATAATATAGCCCATAGGCATCTACATCTATCGTACACCGTTGAGGATTAAAATGAAATAACTCGTTTCATTTTGAGGTATCCTCAGCCCCGAGAGATTCTCCAGTTCTCTACACCATACGGAAGACAACAGCCTTAAGCTGGTATTTTACGCTGGTATTCTGTGAGAGCGTGGTCCTTTTCCTGTCGAGCTGACTAACTAAAAGTTACGATATAACCTGGCTTTAGGTGCGGTTGTTGTAGTTTTTAGGTGAAAATCAAAAGCCGCGGACATTTATATTGTTTATAAACTATTCGGCACTATTTATAATGAGCTTATATACCGACTAATTCCGTTTTAACAACTACCCATATGTAACTGCCCTATCAGCGATTTTACTGCTAAATCAATTTCTCTCGCTGTCATTTTAATAACACATTGGAACATTTGTAACCCCTGACTTGTTTTTTTTTTACCGCCCAACTTGCTAATCAACATTAATTAACGTTTTCTTACTGACCGAAAGTACCATCTAAACTGCTATTTTCTAATTTTTACCATTGATTCGGAAAAGCCTCTATTTTGGGAATAACCAGCAAAAAGCTGAGGTCATTTATGTCCAAAATAACAGCTCACAATAAAGTACCTTTGAAGTGGTAAAGGCACACTACAGCGTATTATGTCTGCAGCACAAATGGGTCGGTTTGACAGAAGGACCACGGTCGCACAGAATATCAACATGAAATTGCAGCATAATACTGTTGTATTTCGTAAGGTGAGTGACGATAACAGGAATCTTTTTTACTCGTATTGATGATTCTTAATTGTGAATAAATGTAGGTGTCTATGGGTCACTTATTCTTCTTCATCATGAGCCCGTAAAAATACAGAACCCCTCTCCCGTTGAAGAGAGGATGGGTCTTCATCGTCACGCTTGGCAGACGGATTGACGATCGGAGTAAGAGAGTTTTTGCAGTTCAGTAGAAGTGTAAAAATATCCACTACACCATATCGTTCCGTGGGTGTCGTTATAAGCGATAGAGGGAAACTGAAACAGAAAATGGACAGCGGCATCTTACTTAAATTGTGGTTGTCAGATGCCTTATGAGCGTGACAACTATGGTAAAATCAACCATGCGCGAGGCATCTATGGTGAAGCCTACGTTCAGAAGTGGACTTCTACAGGCCGTAATGATGATGACGATGATGATCATATCATTGAAATATGTAAGACTGTTATTTACAAAGTCGGTCCTTTCATTCAATATCAAAACTCTTGATGCCAGTGCATTCAGTGTCGCTTATGTAAACTTTTTTTTATAAAACTAAAGTTGAAAGAGAACTTACAGTCCTGCTGATGGTAAATAAGGCTATAGATGCGTTGTAACATCTAATGACTGAGATGGAATGTCTCACAGCCTGTAATTATTCTGGCTCTATGTACCCATCATACAGGAACACAGCAGTGCAACCTCGGCTGTTTGACGGTAGTAATAAGGAAGAGACCTCCTAGGCAGAAAAAGGAGTCTTACCTCCTATAGTATTAAAAAGTACATCAAAATGGACAGTGATGAATTAATTGCTATTGAGCTTAACAAGGAGAAGAGGAAATTACGTAATTATTGGGTACATGAATTTACGCAAAGAATAAAAATTCTACTTTATCACAAGGAAGCAGAACAAGCACGCCCAGATGCACTTTTCGATTTTTCCAAGATGTTAGTAAAATCTAATATTTTACAAAACTGCATTCAGAGAACAATAATTTCACTTTATTTAAAATAAAGAATCAAATAATCATACTACGTAATTTTTTCGTCATATAGAATGAGGAACAGAAGAGAAATTGTAAAATTAATCTTTCATCTTATGCCTTTTTTCCCTAAGGGTAAGATGTTCGCTAGACACGGCAACTGGTGCATTCCGTTTGGCGATGTCTGAGTGCGTGCCACCCACACGAGAGCTGCGTTTGAGTTTTTAGGAATGACGTCATTCGGCATTTTTTTCGTTCCTCATTCGGAACGTCGGAATCCCGTACGGAAATTTTACAAACGTGTGCGTGACGTTAGCTCCCGGGATAAAGGACTATCTAATATTATCTCTAATACATTAACACTACAAGAATGTACTATGGATTAAAGCCTCTCAGATTGAGATTGACAAAACTTATACGTATAGATGATACAGATAATAAAGAAGCGTTATATTAAATAAAGACATGTTTAATTTTTTCAACAGTGTCCATGCAAATACAACTACGCAGGGAAATCTTGTGAAATATGTGAAGATGGTTATTACTCTCCCGAATGCAAAAGTAAGTTTCAACATTATAACAATATTATGTAGGTACTAAATAAAGTTTAGAACGTTGTCTGACATGTACTAATAACGTCAGCCCGTAAATTACCTTTCAATTGTCACAATAAACTAACTTTAAACATCATTGCTGAAATTGTACTATATTGGAGAGGTTACAAAAAGTATAAAATGACGCTAGACGTAGAATGAAGTAATATAATGTTGTATTTAGTAACAAAACAGATTTATCGATATGACGAATGGAATTATTTCTTAATTACTAGCATATATAGATAAACATACAAATAATAACAAAAATGAAACTTAAAAATCCACACGTTTCACTTATATTTGACGTGTCCATTTCTAGTTTTTACCTAAATTATGAAATCTTGCAGACTGCGAGTGTAATTCTGTTGGATCTGTATCCCACGTTTGCGACAAAGAAACAGGAAACTGTACATGCAAGAGTAAATACAGCGGCCGCACATGCAACCAATGCGAGGCTGGCTATTACAACTACCCTACTTGCAAACGTAAGTATTTCGTGGATAAATGTAATTTTTTGCATTACTCAAATTGTACACAAATTGTTACTGTGTGGTATCAGCGTAAGAGATAACCCCGTTACATCCTATGGGTGTCATAAGTGGCGACAACCATAAAAATATTATGGCCTCCGATAGATTGCGTTATACCATCTAGTTTACGCTAAACGTAAAATACCCATACCAGTGACGGACAGCAGCGTCAAAGGTGCGGGCCTCTGGGACTGCGATCGTCTTTCACCTTCACAAAAATAAGGGAAAGCGAGGGTCCAAAGATATTTAAAGCCTACTTTTTGTTCATAAGACTAACAATATAAAAAATATACGAATGTCATAAAGTAAAGTTATAGCCTATATACTTTTTTGTGACAAACGAGCACACAGTCCACCTGATGGTAAGTGGTTGCTGTGGCCCATAGACATCTACATCTATACACGTTTGCGAATCAAAATGCAGATGCGTTGTCACCCGTGAGGACTAAGATGGAATGCCTCGTTTCCAGCAAAAAGGGTCTCCGGTTCTCTACACTCACCATACGAAACACAGCAGTGTTATGCTGCTATTTTACGCTGGTATTCTGTGAGAGCGTGATCCTTCCCCGGTCGAGCCGATCCATTCGTGTCACAACTATACTATTAATATAGCTGCAGCATGGCTCTACCACGTATATACGTCACACAGCTGGTCACAGGCCTGCTCTCATTTTTGGACGGGTTATGGAGCAATTATTCTGCCGCGCTAAAGGCTTAATATTATCTACAACACATTTACCCTGCAAGAACAGCATACTATGGATTGACGTTGCATGTCACGTTAATTTAGTGGTAGTAACCGCAATTGCTGATTGTGAGGTCTCGGGTTCATATGTCAGGTCGTGCCAAAATTAGTTATTGAGTTTTTCTGACGATAAGTTCTCATTAGAAGCCTGAAATCAGGAAGCTGGGGTTTTTCACCCTGCGCCTCGGAAAGCACAAAAAGCGGATGTTTCTGCGCCTGATCTCTCTTCGGTTGTGTCGTTAAGTTTGACCGCGTGATCGAAATTCGATCTAGAGGATATTATTTGCCCGCCGCGCTGCTTCATTACGGACTATTTTGGCACATATTATAACTCATATTTACCAGAGTTTTAATTGTGTCTTATTTGCGTAATTACGACCAAAATTGCAAATTAACAATTGATATTGTTTGGTGCCGGTGGAAATGGAACCCAGTTTGATCGCGTACTGTAAAATTTACGACTTGTGTGTAGCTCACCACGGCTCTCACATTTATCGGCTCTAACTTAAAATCATAATATATTATATAGAGTTTTTTATCGTTTAAAAAATTTATCAAACCGCTGAAATTTCTTTCAGACTGCAACTGCGACACCAGCGGTACAGAACCTAGCATTTGTGACGACGTCAACGGACAATGTATCTGCAAAACCGGTTTTGGTGGTACTCGTTGCGACCAGTGTTTATCAGGGTAAGAGCTAATCGAGTTATATATAATAACATAAAAATGCAACACTCTGTTTTCGTATTCCATCTTACTACTTAGATAAATGTGCTCCAACAAATAAATCCTTCCGAATTTTCGGTGGAGATTCAGATGTCATCTGTGACAAATAAACCTTGCATCACTTAACGCAGACGTTGAAGTTGGAAGAAGAGATAGGCAAATTGTAGAGTCGTTCAGGTATGCATGGCTTTAGAGATATCCTCATAAGTACAACACGGTGTTGATAGAAGACTTCAACACCAAAGTAGGCACAAAAAATGTGAGTTACACGAAACTAAAACTTGGACCTTTTCCAAGTTTCCACACTTTCGGCAACTAAACTTATGGACAACAGGTGAAGTAATTAAAAAGAAGGAACTCTTTATGACGAACTCTTGCCACAAGCAGCTCCGAACTAACGTCGAAGGTTAAACAAAAGCGAAAACGACTTTATTATGTCATCCTAGCGAATGCGAGGTTGCAAACTGGTATCATTTATCCAATGGTCAGTTCAGCTTGAATCATGCAACCATTCTCAATGTTCAAGATTTAATACAGTGGGCAAAATCCATAAGAAGGTCGTCTAAAATGTACATACGTTCGGAACTAAGTATTACTAGATGACTTTTTCTAATGATGATTCTTATCTAAAAACACTAAACAGTTGGATTTCAAAAGCAATTCTCATCCGATACTAATCCGGAGATATCCCGAAAGTCATCTAGTCATTTTTAAGAAGGGCAAGCTCCTCCAGGTCACCATTATAGAACTTCTGAAAATGGGTGAAGAACTGCTACTAAAAGTCCTCTTAAAGCTATATTATTCCACCTTTCACTGTAGCACTACGCTGAAGGTGAAAAACAATTATTTTTTAAGCCGCGTCCACGTTTCTTTTATAGAATACTTAACCTACAAAATAAGATACAATTAAAACTCTGGTAGCAACTTACAGCTGACTGAGAACAATGCTTAGCAACAGATAGTTTCCATCGAATTTTAGGTCTTAATAATTATACTTATGGAACCAAGACGTGATCCTTCACTGCCAATCCTACGATGGTGTTATATTCTATCTAATTAATTTTGACTTGTGTTTCCAACAAGCCACGCGTTAAGAGAATATGGTATAATACGCAGGCTGCAAATAATTTGAAGAATGGGGTTTTAACGATCTATTGCTCTCGCCCTGGGGCGAAATAGACGACGAGACAACTGCAGCTTAGGCTGATTATTATTCCCGTCCGTATTCCCGTTTCCTCTTCGTGAGTTTAATTCTTTTCTATAACAATGTAAGCAGGATTGTGGCTATGTCTGTATATTTTATTTTTATTTTTCATGTTCGTTCATTTCTATTGCTGAATGTCAAACGGCAGTTTAACTGGGCCGTTTTAGTAATTTTAGATGGTTCGTCATTTGTTTATGACACATTTTAGGGCAAAAACAAAACAGAAACTTAACAGTGGTAGAAATAGATTGTATAGTGAACAATTCGCTCAAATGTAATTTTCAGGTCGAGCAAACAGATGAATACGTTTCTATGGACCATACGCAGCCTGGATTTTTCGAACTCGAGGGAATATTTATTTAACATACTGTTTAAAATAGACTTTACTAAGAAAGCGAATGTATATGTTCTGTTCTTATGATTTATCTTTATATTTATTTTTAAAGAATCTTTTATTAACATAACTACATGTGTACAATGTTTATTACCATATTAACAAAAAAAACTAAAACTAAAAACTTATATTATCATACAGTCCTACTCCCGCGGTATCGTGCCAAGAACGCTGGCTGCTTTTCCTCGCTGAATGGCTATACTTAGCGTTTGAGCGAGAAAAGAACTAGCCCTCTTATCACCTTCAACGGCTACCAATCGCGGATACAATTCCTTTAGGAATTTCATCGCATGTGAATTTATCTTAATAAATATTAATTGCATTTAATAAATAAATATTAAATTATTATTGCAGGTACTACATGGAAGTGCAAGGCAGAGAGCGGCTCTGCGTGCCTTGCAACTGCTCCCCTACCGGCTCTACATCGACCAGCTGCTCTGCTGATGGGAAATGCAACTGTCTTTCTAATTTTGGAGGGAAGCAATGCGATCAATGTTCACCTGGGTATTACAAATATCCAGAATGTCTACGTAAGTAAATATTTGATGATTACATTTACAGAATCCAAAAACTACTAAAATCAGTGATAACTTTTAAGTACATAGTACATACATCTTACGTACCACACACTGGTTGTACTGTCTTGTTCTTAAGATTTTGAGGAATATGTAACGAGATGATGTGTCGTAATTTCCTGATAGTTTAATAAAAAATGTCAATTACTTCATTCATCATAATAATAAATAAGCATATTTTTTACAGCGTGCAACTGTGACCTGGCCGGTTCCATCGGATCAACTTGCGACGACAACGGTCTTTGTCACTGCAAGCCAAACTTCGACGACGCCAAATGCGACAAGTGCAAGGCACAATTCTACAACTATCCAGCCTGTGAGGAGTGCAACTGCGACCCGAGAGGCGTTATAGCAACTTTTGCGGGTATATTTTATGACTGAGTTTAACAAAACTGAATTTTGATATTTACACGTATAAACAAGTAAAAGTTGACTTTTGTTCGATTCGCTAATTAGTCATATTAATGACTTTTACACAACTTAAGCGTCTGCTTAACATTTTTTGCCCATTTATGTCCTGAATTAATATAAGCTGTGGAATTATATGTATACATTTTGGTGACCAGAAAGAATAAGTGGCTGTAAGCAATATATATGTACCGTAATGTGCACTAGGTTGCGGTTCAGTGCCGGCTGGAGAACTCTGCCAGTGCAAAGATCGTGTGCAGGGTCGCATCTGTAATGATTGCAAAGCTCTATTTTGGAATTTGCAAGATTACAACCCCCTTGGATGTGAAGGTATGTTATTTAAGAAAAGTTAATATAATATTTTTAAATAATTTAAATTTTTAGTTACGGATTTGGCAATGCAATATTTTTAAACTCCTATTGCATTGTATTAATTCATGTCATGAACCAAATCATATTTTTCTTTAAGTTTCACTACACATTCATATAAATGTATTAAAAGTAAATTATACAAAATGTTTTTCTAAAAATATTTACACAGACAATTTATTTTGACCATATAGAGTGCAACTGCTTCTTGGCGGGAACGCTGGGCGGACTTGGCACATGTGATACGCGTTCCGGTCAATGTACTTGCAAGATGAACGTTGGCGGATTGCAGTGTGACCAGTGTCAGGGTGGTTTTTACAAACTTGAAACCAACAATCTATTTGGTTGTACCGGTAAGTGTTTACTTCCTAACTTTTAAACAGCAAATACTCTACCCATTTTCCTTACAAACTACGCAACTACGTTCTTCGTGACAAACCAGCACACAGTCCACCTGATGGTAAGTGGATACTGTGACCTATAGACATCTACATCTATCCACAGCCAAGCACCAAAATGCAGGTGCGTTGTCATACCTGATACGCTGTCCATTCCCGGTCGAGCTGACCCATTCGTACTTCAACAAAAATATAGCTACAGCAAATCTCCAGCTCGTGTAAATCATGTGATACATTTTTATTATAAACATAGAAAAAAAACTCATAGAATAATATTGTGTATCTCAGAATGCGACTGCGATATCGGTGGATCTATCGACAACAACTGCGACAAGAATACCGGACAGTGTCGTTGTCACTCTCGGGTAGAAGGACGCCGATGTGACAGACCTATTCGTGCACATTACTTCCCCACTCTCCACCAGTTCCAATATGAAGTTGAAGAGGGCCTTACGCAATCAGGGCCAGTCCGCTACAGGGACTCTGAAGAAGTATTCCCCGGGTATTCCTGGAAAGGATACGTCGTATTTTCGGTTCTACAGGTGAGTATATTATACAATTACATCATTTAAATTGCGCATTGAATTCTTCGATGTCATCTAAAGTATACAGTACGCGACAGAAAAGTTTATACATCGAAACTTAGAAGGAGACGTTAGGCCACGATCGGCTATTTTCGGATTTGTAGAGTGTTGTCATTGACATTCATAATCCACACTCCTGTGACGTTTTATCGCTCACGTGGAGTGAGTTAAGAGCTCACGTCTTCATTAAAGATTTTACATTATCGTAACACTTCACTCTTGTACGAGGCGCTCGGCTTGGTCACAAAGTATCATCATCATTGAAAAATTGCGTTTTAAATAAAAGTTTTTTGGTTACTTGTGTTTGTATATACACAAAACAATGTCTTAGTAGTGTGTTCTTTAATTTTTTACACTTGTTTAACTTTTTTAATTCTTCTACTTTTTGGTATTACATCCGTAATATGGTTTATCCATTTCTAATCTATACAAAACAAAATATAACTAATATTTTAGAACGAAATATTAATCTTTACTCTTTTCAAACATTTTAACTTTCCCGCCACAAGGTCTGTCAAATATTTCACCTCATTCCAAAACGGCGCCGAATTGGTGGCAGAAAAATTTGTGGGAGCTGTTGATGCGAAGAAATCGCTGCTGCAACAGCTTCGTGCGTGGTTGCTCATCATAATTAATTAGTGTTTGGTCGCATACACTATAAAATATATACTAGAGTTAGTAAATCTGTAATCTTTAAATGTATTATTATATTCAATGCCGTAACTAGCCTTTAATGCGCCCGGTGCGAACTTGTATAACCGCACCCTTAAAAATTCCGTCCTTAAGAGCTTCCAAAATTACGAATTTTATAATTAAGAAAATACGCATATTTATGTTCCAATTACGTAGCTGGTGTGGATTCTTAAAAAAAAAACATATTTTCTTCGGCTTTTAACAAATTTAAGAAAGATTGAACTATGATTTATTTAATATAGATTTATTTAAAGAAATCTTACAAATCGCCTCCACAAACAAAGTACTTAATCAAATTTGAAACCAGGTATCTATTAAATCAGTCAACAGTAACACAAATTCTCTATTCAATATTACAAACACGGTTTCTAAAATTCATATTTAATTAACACATGATTTCAATTTCAAAAACGTCTAACCATATTTGACAAGCTGTTATAGCGCGTTATGCAATCTACTATCAGATCAAGGCTTGCACCATATTCTTCTGAAGAATATTTTTGCAACAAATCGCTTTTCAAGTGCGATTTTTTATTCATATATGATTTAACCATTTTTCTTATTTTTATTCATAATATCTTTTACAAAAATTCCAGATTTTGGTACTCTTGGTACTTCTATAAAAATTTATCATCGTTTTCTTCAATTTCTTCAGATTCTAACTCTGATGCATCATCGTGTAGTTCTGGTTCAGTTTTTGGCTTGTAAGAAGAATAATATGTATTATTTCAGCTGTGTATACTACTGATAGTACGTGCTTCTACGTAAACAATAAGTAATGTAGATATGTAAGCTAAACTACCATGAATGACCCAAAACTTGGTCCTGGTGTGGTTATTTCTCATCCTGTGCGTGTGCGCCCTGTGCCTGTGCACCGCAGACACCGCCTTAGTTACGGCACTGACTTTATTCACTTACAAACCAAATGATTTCTTTGGGTCTTAATAGAACATACTCGTATTACGACTGAGACAACGCTCTAGAAAAGCGATCATAGCCGGTAGGCTATTGCAAAGCTGAATACTTATCATCATTCATCATCATTACAGCCCTTCACAAGTCCACTGCTGAACAAAGGCCTCCCCCAAGGAATGCCACAAAGCACGGTCCTGAGCCACCTGCATCCATCAACTTCCTGCATGTCTTACCAGGTCGTCACTCCATCTAGTAGGGGAACGCCCTACACTTCGTCCGCCGGTACGAGGCCGCCACTCGAGAACCTTTTTTCCCCATCGGTTGTCGGTTCTTCGAGCTATATGGCCTAAGCTTACTAATCCGTTGGGCTATGACGGTCACTCTAGTTCTAGTGCGGATATCCTCATTTCTAAGTTTATCACGAATTAAATACTTATAATCGGGTATAATTATGAAATAGTTGTTGTTTCATGCGCATTAGAATTTCCAATAATTTGCTTTACTTCTGAAACTCTTTAATACTTTATTTGATATAATATGTAATGTTGTCAAAATTTAGCTAAGTATTAATAAAATAAGAACTGATTCCGATTCGGCATCTTTCAGAATGAAGTGATCAACGTGGTACATATCAGCAAGTCGTCGCTATACCGTATGGTACTTAAGTACGCCAATCCTCTTAAAGACCCAGTAATTGCTACGATTATAATAACACCAGAAAGCGTCGTCGATACTCAGCAAATGTAGGTATTAGTATCTGTAGATAAACTAGTGTGTAATTAAAAATGCTCTATGAAGTGCCACGTGCCGTGGTTGTTGTAAAAAGCGACTAAGGTAAATACCAAAAATATCTTATGGCTTCCGATAGATGGTGGAATACCATCTCGCTAACGCACGACTGGCGTAAGCGAGATGGCGGATAATACTTAGACGTCAAAAGTCCACGACGTCTAACGATAAAGGCAAATCTTCGGAATAAGCCCATTAAGTGGCCAATATTAACGGAGATTAGCCATCTGCGCAGGATAGTGTTATCCTGCACATATCACTAATCTCCGTTAGTAATCGTTACGTTGCGTAGTGAGCGCAACTACAATTGCAGTACTTATACCCTCACTCTCATAATCTAATGGGACGGCAATCCGACACGACTGGAGAGAGATCAGGCGCAGAAACATCGCCTTTACGTGTTTTCCGAATCACTAAAGTGAATTATCAAAAGTCGTAGAACACAAGTCGTTGATTTAAAATATAAGATTTATAGTCTCAGAGCTTTTTTCGTATATTGCAACTGAGTCTGTGTAATAAATGGTTTGGCAGACTTTATTCTGCCGTTTCCGATAGGTGACGCTATAAGTTTCACTCCTAATTCGCTCCACTTTTTACAGTGCAAAATATTAAACTTACACTGTAATAAGTGGACCACAGCGTCACCTATGTAGCTATGAACCATCTCCTTGTCGAAACAAATATTAAATATGACCTCAATCGGTCAAATCGTTCACAAGTTACACGGTCACTAACAGATCACCAACGATTATACATATAAAGATAGTAAAAATATTAAATTTATCTTAGATTTAAAATGATATTATTTAATACGAGCAACCCACCCCGGTTTTGCCTGGGTAGGAACTATTAATGCTATTTTAATTCCGTAAGTAGTAAAATCTAAATATGAAACAATATAATCTTACACAGGTTCAACGCATATTTGAGGCCAACCGAACAACCCCAACTTGTAACTGTAACATTGGAGAAAGGTAATGCACCGGCGCCATTTGTTATGAATGCTGGAGTTTGGACTGTCACCATTAAAACTACCCGCGAAGTTATGATTGTAAGTCTTTGATAAAAGTTTTGAATTATCGAAACAACTTAAGTGGCTCTTCCACGTTCCGTTCGTGTCGTGAGCAGATTATAAATGAGAGGAATTCTACATGAGATTGCAGTTGTCCAACAAATGATAGGGACTTTATCTTATAAATACCACAGAGCTGTGGTAGCTCAGGTGAGCCGCGGTTAGCGCTTGGAATAAATTTCACAGCACGCGGGTAACTCGGTTTTAACCCCTGCCAGCACAAATAAAAATGTGAATTACAATTTTAAGTGCAGATTTACCATGTGCTCGGCGGTAGAGGAAAACACCGTAAAGAAACCTACATTTCTAAGGAATATAAATATTTCAAAGACCGAGAAAGAGGTCGCCCACACGTACTGCGGCAGCGCCATGGACATTTCTTTGCCCTAAAACCCACTCATAACTGAAAAAAGGCCTACTGCAGGATACACTTTTTACGTGGTAGAGTTATGCTGCAGCTATATTATGGTTGTAGAATCAATGAGTCGGCTCAACCGGGGAAGGACCACGCTCTCACAGATTACCAGCGCAAAATAGCAGCTTAATGTTGCTGTGTTTCGTATGGTGAGTATAGAGAATCGGAGACCCTTTTTACTGGAAACGAGGCATTCCATCTTAGTCTTCAAGGGTGACAACACATCTACATTTTGATTCTTAATCGAGGATAAATGTAGATGTCTCTGGGCCACAGTATCCACTTACCATCAGGTAGACTGTGTGCTCGTTTGTCACCCTTTTTCCATAAAAAACACACCTGCAATGCAGTCGCACGTTTCTATGCTGTAATTTTACTTTTTATTTCAATAATTCAAATACATCGATCAGAAACCAAAGTGAAAGGAGTATTAGCTGTGCTTTGCGTTTGCATGCGTACGTGCGTGTGTGCGTGCCAGCGTGCATGTGTGCGTGCGTCGTGGTCACATAAAAAATCGTCTACTTTACAGGATTACTTTGTACTAATACCAGAAGCTTACTACGAAGCGACAGTGTTGACTAAACTGGTGGATAAGCCATGTGTTATTGGAGAGCGTAACCTGTGTCGACACTTTGCGTACCCAAGTCTTAGCGGGCTACCCACAGCCGACGTGAACACGTTAGTGATTAATGTCACCCAATTCGTCACTGCCCCTGAGGTAATGGTATCTTAAAATATTTTTTATTATGTGCAGTTATTCTACCTTAAACAATAAATACAATATTGATACAAAATATTATCCTATAAAAAATTTAAAGGAATAAAACTCGGATTACAATTTTCAGCAACTAAGAGAATACAATGTTGGACCCATTGACATTCCACTACTCAACAATAACCAAAGAGAATTGCAATTCAACATGAAAATACACCCAAATGGTCCCTACGTGCTTGTCCTTGAATACGTAACACCAGTTAACACCACAGGATTTATTGGTGGGGCCGAATTGGAACCGTACAATGGAACATACGAGATGACTCCACGAGGAATAATTACTATCAGATTCCAATCTGGGGACGCATCTGAATCAAGTGCAATTATGAACATTAACGCTTGCCCGTATACTGCGGCATGTAGGCAAGTCATAACAGATGATCTGTCAAAGATCTTCATTGTGAATGTGATGGACCCCAACAACGTAATCAGTTTGGAGGTTGGTTCCGACGTTAATTTTTAAATATTACATTTAAGACTAATTTATGCAGGTAATGTCTCGAAATCTATTTATATAGAGTGAAGACAACAGGGTATAATGGACTCTAAGGACCCACGTCTTGAATTCGAGAGTATCAAAATCAAAACATTATTTCTAGCCCCATACGGATTATAACCCCATTCAGATAAAACGATAAACGTAAAACTTATGGCCAATGCAAAAGATAATATTAGGAGTCTACGGTTAGGGAGTAGCTATCGTAAACTCACACAACAGTTCATAAAATTTGCAGTGCAATAAAATTGTTAGTGACCTTGGTAAACCAATTACGCATCAATTTTCTATTTCATATGCTCTACAGTTTTCTTTTTATCTCTATAGGGTTATAAATCTGTATTTAGCTAGATGAAATTATTTTAAACTTTTTAATCCATCTTAAAGACGTGTTATATTAATAATATTTTTAAATTTAAATAATTATTTGTCTGAAATTCAAGCATACTTAATATGACCAGAATGTTCGTATAGAAGTATAATACATGGAAACCTGACTGTAAAATATATATTCGTATAGTGCTTGCTACGAGTATTGTCTACTCCATAAAATGCGATATACTCTATTATTTTACTATTATTATATAGAACATAATGTTTACTTCAACGTGAGAAATTTTATCAAATCAAAACGCTTGTAATGTTTAGAAATATATAAAATTAAAATTATATTTTTTATTTATTAATACAAAACTTACGCATATTACGTTTATCTAGAGCGACACTGATACAATAGCTGGAATAAAGTCAATAGTGGCTATCCCCGAATCAGCCTGGCATCTCGACTACATCACACCACGTCCGTATTGCCTCAGACGTGATGGCAAATGCAGCCCTGGAGTTTTTTCTGCAGCAGTTGACTCTAAAAAGGTATGTATAAGTTTTCTCAAACAAAATAAAAAGAAAAGCTTAGTGAAGCAATGTGATATGGATATGGTTACAAAAATATACTGCATTGTGCGTGCTATTTATAATAACACTAAGGAAAAACTGCTTTTTTTACATATTATATAATCAAATTATCAGTCATATACTTATATAAAGGAAGTCATGTATAAGTGTATATTGTAACAAACATTATCATAATTTGACAGGTCGAAATAGAGACTGGGTCTGGTGGCATCCGTGATACAAGGCCTGCTGGTATGGATAATTCAACAGTGGTTGTTTATTTGGGACCAGGGTCAGAACCAGTTAAGGTCGATTCTAAAGTACCTTCACCTGGGGACTACTTATTCGTCGTACATTATTACCAACCTGAGAACCCACGTAAGAAAGTAAATTCGTTAACAAATTTATTTATAAAGAAAATAATCTTTAAAAAAATGAGAATTTAATCGCAACTCGCTTAAAGCAAATCAGTAAATAACACACACCAAAAATTTTCCCCCCCACAGAAAGCAATGTAGAAATAACAGTCACCACTGATGACCAGAAATACGATGCTTCTTTACCAATAGAACATTGTCCGTCGCATTCTGGATGCAGAGCACTTGTTACACTAGCAAATGGCAACACACAGTTTTCTCTAAATGAGAATTTCACGCTATTGATCCAGGTAATAAACATTAAATAAGCAAAAATTTCTTTGTATATTCGCTAATGAACAGGTTTAGTAAAATAACTTTGTATTTTTATTCATTACTGGTATCTATTGCATTTTAATCTAAAATATTTAACAAGATAAGTGAAAAATATTTTTTCAACCCTTTTTAAACATAATCTGCATTTTTATTTAGGGAAATGCAAGCAAAGGTGTTTGGCTTGATTACGTTCTTGTGATAGCTAAGCCTGACTACATGGACACAGCCGTGAAAGAAGCAAATACATTAGACTACACCCGAGAATTTATTGAGAAATGCGCAATGAATCACTATCACATCAACCCTAATGAAACTGGTAAGGTTTCTTTAATACAATTGCTATACACAATCTCCGGCGCGCGTATTCTGATTACGAACTTAAACGTTTTAGCCATGTTTTCAATTTACTTTGCACTTGGTGAAATGCGCTTCGCTCATTTTCAAAAATGTATAATATATACTGTTGTAAGTTGAACGTATAATATTTTTGTCACTTTATTATTCCATATAACATGTACCTACAAAAAATTATTATTTACGCAGCTTACCACAAACAGAAATGAAACATTTGAAACTCTTGCTGAGTTTGTAACTTTTATAAAACATTTCAGTATTGCTCTTGCTTTCAGGTTTTTGCCGCGATGCGATGTTTTCAATCACAGCAGAGTACAACAGCGGTGCCCTAAGATGCTTGTGCGACTTCATGGGGTCCACGGAATTAGAATGCAACACGTTTGGCGGACAATGTCCGTGCAAGCCCAACGTGATCGGGCGTACTTGCAGCGCTTGCAAAACTGGTTTCTACGGATTCCCGAATTGCAAGCCATGCAATTGTCCGTTAACCGCTATTTGCGACGATAATGGTAAGTAATTTCTTCGTAAACCTAAGGAATTTAAATTAACTTTAAGTAAATATCACTATTTCCGAGCTAAACAGGTTCAGAAGAATCATATGATCAACGTTTGGTTTAAAAGGTTGGATGATTGGGTTTAAAAGGTATATAAAAAAAATCCCTATTTGAATTTGCAACAACCTCATAAACCTTTTAAAGAATTTTAAGAAGGAGATCTATTGTTATGTTTAGCTGACTAGCTATTAAGCTGCTATTTATCGCTGGTTTTCTGTGAGAGCGTGGTTCTTCCCCGTCGAGCCGAACCATTCGTGCTACAACTATAATATGCGGCATGGCTCTACCACGTAGAGACTGCACAGATACAATTACTAAACCGCACGTAAAGCGAAACTTAATAATTAGAGTCTAACGTTTGTCTATATATTATGGTGCCTATTCAGTTTATCATACGTACTCTTAGAAATATATCGATATTTTGAAAAAAAACGATGTGGAAATTAATATTTTATAACCAATGTAATATTTTATAACCAATGTAATATTTCTTTCAAACCTTCATTTATTTAGTTAACATATTAAAAAAATATATCTATTAAAATTATATAAAGTTAACTTGTGTAAAAAATCGTTACAATATTATTTGGGGTCAGTAGCATACCAAAGAAATTTGTTTGCTCCTGCTCAATTGAGTGCAATTTGTCAAGAACCCGGTCCCATTCTAATTTCCATCGTAATCTTCGTTATCATAATGATACGGCCACATTATCGGACGAATTCGTGGCGCACTGTTACGTTAAAACTTAGTGTTCAGTTCAGTCATCGGCGTTGCACTTGTCTGCACAAAGTAGTCTGCGATAAAATGACAGGTGAACGAACCTTGTCGCGACAAAACCCTATGATGAATATTTACATACAACTCCGCAATAGGTATTCGTCTTCGCTCTAATATACCACAATTTAATAAACTGCGTGCCTAGACCAAAGCCAGATAATGTAGCCTCAGTATGAAAAATTTAGCCACCACAAAAACTTCTTAGTTACTAGGAACTTCCGAAATATAAAATGTATGTGTAATAATTTAATATGAAAATTGCCAGTGGAGTATTTGCAAATACAAAGGTACTTGTTTTACGCTCTATTCTACCTGTGTCCGAAGTAATGTTGAAGCGATTAACATAACATGTTATATTACACTAGCGGCCCACCCCGGCTTCGCTTGGGTGGGATCTATTAGCATTAATCATCATCATCATCATTACTATTACAGCCCTTCACAAGCCTACTGCTGAACATAGGCCTCCCCCAAGGAATGTCACAAAGCACGGTAATGAGCCACCTGCATCCATCGACTTCCTGCATATCTTACCAGGTCGTCACTCCATCTAGTGTCGGGTTGCCCTACACTTCGCTCACCGGTACGAGGTTGCCACTCGAGAATCTTTCTTCCCCATCGGTAGTCGGTTCTTCGAGCTCATTGCCACTTCAGTTACTAATCCGTTGGGCTATGTCAGTTGTTATGGTTCTTTTGCGGATATCCTCATTTCCAAGTCTATCACGCAGAGAAACCCCGAGCATAGCTTGCTAAGCAACTCTGAGCTTCTTAACGGCCAGCAGTGAAGGACCACGTCTCAGATCCATATGTCATTACTGGCAACACACACTG
Source organism: Parnassius orleans (assembly GCA_029286625.1). Classification (NCBI taxonomy): domain Eukaryota; kingdom Metazoa; phylum Arthropoda; class Insecta; order Lepidoptera; family Papilionidae; genus Parnassius; species Parnassius orleans. The sequence continues at coordinate 2,652,686 of JAGSMP010000167.1, forward strand.
GTTGTATTATCATGTTTCAAGTTTTGAGATATACCGTACAAGGAGATGTGTAACGTAACCTCCCGAACGTTGCCCAGGCACGTTGAACCCGTCGATTGACCTCTCGGTCGAAGTTGGACTTACCTAGTTGGACTATTTGTCCTAGGTAAACATACTTTTGGAGTTTTCTTCCTCGTACGACCTCTCTGTGGAATAGTTAACCACCGGCGATTTTTCCGGACCGATACGACTTAGGGACCTTCAAGAAAAGAGCCTACTCCTTTTTAAAAGGCCGGCAACGCATCTGCAATTCTCCTGGTGTTACAGTTGTTCATGGGCGGCGGTAGTAACTTACCATCAGGTGAGCTGTAAACTCGTTTGCCTCCTCTCTAATAAAAAAAACTGAAAACAATTTTTTAAGCTCGAGGGGAACGGAGCGTTGACTTCATTAGACGTGACCTCCCCCACTTAACGTTAAGATTCAGTGTGTCTCTCACCATTCGGTGGTCTCTGCCAGATTTCACCCTCGCGATCACTGAGACATCACTTAACAGTTGCCGTCTAATCATCATAACAGATTGAATCTCATTTTTTCTCGAACCGCCAGGGCTTAACCAGGTCCAATTTCTGTGGCCGCTTCTGGAAAAAAAATTCATCATAAAGAGTCCTTCCTTTTCCATGAAGTCAGCCGGCTGCTGGCCCCTTGGGTTCCGTTGCCCTATCCCGTGCGTGTGTTAAATGTTGCCAAGTCGAGTTGTCTTAGGTAGCAACCTTACCTCCATCAGAGATTCTTAGCACCCCCAGCCCCGCCATTATCATGGTCGCCACCATAGCGGGGCCGCCAGGGACTGGGGCTCGCTTCTGTGTAACTCTCGCTATCGGGGGCTTATTGCCATAGTTGCTACGCTTGGCGAGTAGGTTGACCACCTCAATTTTTTATTATAATATTGCTGTTATCAGAAAGATGCAGCGGCCCATATCCCTCAGTTCGCCCCTGTCGCCTTTTACGACATCCACGGGAAGATATGGGGTAGGGGATATTCTTCCACAGCCACTACTCGGTAATCGTGTATCTATTAAAAGTGAGTGGAGGCCATCACCCAGCAGTGGGACGTATACAGGCTATTACTTTAACTTTAACATCAGATACCACTTATTTAATCAATTTTTCGATTTGTCGGACAAACTCGAAATTTTTCCAATAAAATATAGCCTAGATCACTCAAAGCATTGTTCTCTATCTGCTCGTGAAGTTTTATCACAATCAGTTTAGCCATTCCGAAGATTAGTGCGGAAAGACCCAAAAACAGATTTTTAAATGTCCACTCATGTTTTAATGGCATGCAAATAATCTCCCTCCCTTCAGCTTGATAAAAGACTATTATTTCGATATTACAGACATACACTTCAATATCATAGATTACATTACATTAGCCAGGGATTCATTTCAGACAAATGGGGATAATGACAGCACATTCACCAATAAACACATACTATTATTTTTTATGAATTTTACCCAACTAGATATTCTGTTGGGCAATTTTGTGTGAACCAAGTTGGGTATTTGAGTGCATCACGTGGCTTTTTTTTTAGTTGTTATATTATGCATAAATATATATTTCTTTTAGGGCAATGCATCTGCCCTAAAAATGTGGAAGGCGACAATTGCGACCGTTGTAAGCCATACACCTTTAATTTCGACGTGCAACGAGGCTGCGATGATTGTAACTGCAACCCGTTAGGTGTTGTTGGCAACCAGCTGCAGTGCGAAGCCGACAGCGGGAACTGCGAGTAAGTTGACTGCTGCAATCACTGCTAATATTTACGAGTATATTAAAAATTACGTACTAGTACCAAATCGACGTTTTGTTTATGAAACTAATTTTAATTACCCCTTAAATTAATAAGGGATGTTTTTATATGAAACTAATTTTACGTGCCGCTTAAATAAATAAGGGATGTTTTGATTATGAAACTAATTTTACGTACCGCTTAAATTAATAAGGGATGTTTTGATTATAAAACTAATTTTACTTTCTGCTTATAACGGCGTATATATCCAGCTCTCTGTGAAGCATTTTATGTTATAAATAACCTTGTTTTATAGCTGTAAAGAGAACGTCATTGGCCGCACTTGTGACCACTGTGTACCCGGTCATTACGCCTTCCCGGAGTGCCTGCAATGTACTTGCAACCTCGACGGTACCACTGAGGACGTGTGTGATCAAAATACGGCTCAGTGCTACTGCAAAAAACACGTTAGGGGGCAGGTAAGTGCTAAAAAATTTATGTTTTAGCAAATTTAAATTCATGTTGATAAAATTTTCACAGCCGAACAGCTTCCTAGAAAGTTGATAAAGGGAGAGTGGAGAAGGAGTAGGACGGTAAATTACCAACTTTAACACTCCAGCTCCGCTCCCCGCGCGGAGTTTTTGAACTTTAATTTTACTGTCTGACACTTTATTAGAGAGTAGAGAAAGGAGTGGAAGTGGGTTTAGAAAATTACCCCCTTAATCTCCGTCCGTCTTTCACATTCTTTGAGCTTAAAATAAGTAGGGGGCTTAAATAGGTAAGTTACCGCCCTATCTCTTCCCAGTCCTCCTCCTCCTTGAAAGTTTGTATAGTTGTCCATTGTAGGAAGAAACAATGACATATTTTTCTATTATCCATAATAACAAAATATATATTTTTCCTGATAGGCCTGTGACACATGTAAAGATGAATACTTTAATCTGCAACCCGACAATTCCGACGGATGCACCAAATGCTACTGCTTCGGGAAAACTACGAGATGCGCCAGCTCTTATCTTACTTGGGCTGAGGTAATTATATAATATTCTTGTGTAATTGGAGATTCGTGGCATGGTTTGGACTATACGAGTATGTTTTATGCTACTGAAACAAAGTTCTATTGATAATATTATTTTTGATAATATGTAGAATATTATTGATTGTTATACGAACAGTTATCTCCTTTATGCTTGCCTGTCCAGCGTAGTGGATAGCATTCTAGTTGTGCTCTTCAGTTGGCACATTTTTGTTACTATAAGTGTATATATAATATGTAGTAAATTAATGATGAGCAATTGTAGCTCAGGGGCTAAGATCTCACTATAATTTCACAGTACGTGAGCAACCCGAGTTCGATCCCCGCCGGCAGCAATAAAATTATTAATTGCAATTTTAAGTGTTGATTTAACACGATCTTGACGAAGAATGAAATAATCTTAAAGAAACCTGCAGGTCCGAGGAATAAAAATATTTTTAAGACATTTGAAGTCCGCCGACACGAATTGGGGCTGAGCGGGGGACACTTATTTGCCCTAAAACCCTCTTAGAAATTAGAGGAAACCTGTGTCCAGCAGTGGGACGTATTTAGGTTGTCACTTTACTTTGGAATATTATTATTAATATACAAATTACTACGAGATTTTAAACCATATCAATTTCCTACATAGCATTATTATTAAAATAAAAGTTCATTTTACAGATCAGCGGGATGAGTGATTGGTACTTAGTGAACATCGAAGTGAATCGTACCCTTAATATTTTCCCCCACACAATTGCTCCCAGCATTCTGAATGATACTGTTATTGGTGCTGAACTTGTAAGCAGTGATGAACATGATCAGAAAGTAGTTTATTTCGGCGCACCAGAATATTACCTTGGTAAATAATTTATGTATGAAATAAGTTATTTATTCATAATTAAATTTTATATCGTATTTGAATTAAAAGTTGTTTAGGCGGGTTGAATATCATTTTTTATATGCAACGGAACTTCCACGCTTACCTATTTAATCACGAAAATCTGCAGTACAAATATCAAAAAAAAATTTTTTATGAGAATAGGTACGTGGTAGATCTATCTACTACTACTATAATTTATGACTTGCATAATAAATACATGCATTTTTTCATTCATGCCTTTAATTTTAGGTCAACGCCTTACGTCATATGGAGGATACCTTTCTTACACTATCTTCTATACGGCACGAGACGAAGGATATGCCGTTATAGAGGCTGATGTTATTATTGGCGGTGTTAATGGATACATAGTTCACAACAGTGTGGAACAACCGCCTTCTTTAGTTAACTGGAGACACAGCGTCAGAATAACCGAGGACGAGTTCACTAACTTAGATGGCTCGGCGGTCACAAGAGATCAATTCATGAACGTCCTTGTCAATGTGACCAGTATATACATCAGAGCTACATATTGGCATGAAGCTGTAACAACTAGGTTTGTATTTTGTCACATTTACGAACAGATTTGGCTAAACATAATATAAAATAATAAATACATCTTAATAACGTTTCTTTATTATCTATCATTGCAATAATTAACCGTTAGTAATGTTGTTATTTCAAGGTTGGTGGCAGTGAGCCTGGATGTTGCTGTGGAAGAATATACAAATGACGGTAGACAAGCATCATCAGTAGAAGAATGCCAATGCCCAAAAGCGTATAGAGGTCTGTCTTGTGAGCAATGCGCTGAAGGTTATTACAGGCTTAGTTCGGGGCCGCACGCCGGATTCTGCGTTCCATGTCAATGCAACGGGCATTCCACCTCATGCGATGTTAATACAGGTATCTGCTTGGTAAGTCGAATCTATGAAATATTTACGATTGAACAAATCTCTATATATAAAAATCAATTGCTGTCCGTTAGTCTCGCTAAAACTTGAAAATGGCTCGGATGATTTTGATAAAAAAAATTGTGTGTGTATGAGTGGGCCCTGGATGGTTTAGATTTACAATTGACCCGGCAGGTGGCGCTGTTGTCGAGATCCAGAAATCACCCGTGCGAAGCGGGGGCGGATCGCTAGTTATAAATAAATTCAGTATATGTTTTTCATAAAAGAAGTCATTAGAATTAAACATACACGTTAATAACACTCATTGTTTCATGAATAATAATAAACGTGTAACAGAATCAGAATTTATGTAAAAGATTTATTTTACTACTATCTTTGAGGCGCTCCTATATTTCATTTATCTAAACCACTTCGTAAATATTGTAGGCTTAACTCAAACTATCGTATTCAAATTTGCATCCTAAACAGGACATGTATAATGTATTTAATAAGGTTAAAATAGCATACATCATATTCGTAGATACATTTGTTCATAGAAAAAGTTCAGTAATCAGTACACATACCATTTGAACTAGTTCCTAAATGAATTTAAAAATAGTCAATTATGCATTATTTTTGTCTAGGAATGTACTGACTACACTATGGGTGATCACTGCGAGCTCTGCATACCTGGTTACCACGGAGACGCGACAGTTGGCACACCACATGATTGTCTCATCTGCGCTTGCCCCATGCCTTACCCATCAAATAAGTATGAAACTCTAATTAATACAACCTTAAATCTAACTATTATTATACTGTCATTTAACAAATTTTTAATTTTATAATGTTACTTCCTTTTTAAAGCTTTGCCATTGGCTGTGACTTGAGCCAAAACGGTTCCCTTATATCCTGCGTTTGTAAACCTGGTTATGGTGGTGCGAGATGCGAATATTGCGCAGCCGGATACTATGGTGTACCTGAAAATATTGGTGAGTTAATCGTAGAGGCTCTAAATAAACCTTATTCCAATATTTTAAGACATTACTAATTATATTAACATATAGGTGACTACTGCAAACCCTGCAACTGTTCGGGCAACATCAACGTGGAGGACCCCAGCTCCTGTGACAGTATTAGTGGCGATTGTCTGAAGTGTGTCAACAATACGGCGGGTGCCGCTTGCAATCTGTGCGCCCCTGGTTTCTTTGGCGACGCTATCTTTTCTAAAAACTGCACAGGTAAGTTTCGTTGACACATGCTTGTAGAGTTAAGGTGCCGTTTTTATGCTAGTGAACTGTCAAGAACGCTTCGTACTAATAAAAAGATTTGATAATTATGGTGTACATGTTAAAAATGTTTTCTTATGGTTCTGGAAGATTCTAATATCTTCACTTCTTTTCGCCGCTCTGATGATATATTAAAGTATATTATGTACTTCACGCTGTAATCATTATAGTTTTATAATATTAAAAGAAGAATCTTCTGTAAATATAAATGGTATTAAAGTCTGCTGCCAAACCCTATAGTAAAATACTCAACTACATAATGCTATGAAAATATAGCCAAGCACAATTTTTTTATTCTACTAATTTTTGTATATACCTATATGGTTCTCATGATGCAGGTCTGCGTGTTTAGTGTGAGAACCGAGCTAAACATGTTTTATTGAGTGAATTGTTAAATAAATACTTTTAACTTTTCATTTAATTTACATCTGAAGACATGTAAGTCACATGTTCCAGAAACGAAATATCCGCTCAACAGTATGAACAAAGATGGCTGAACATAAACGACGTGTAACCATCCAATATGAACCGCTTATGTGTTAAAATATTATTTCTTATTTTTTTAGCGTGCGTTTGTGACGAGTTTGGCATGGAGCGTTGTGACCCTACCACGGGAACATGTGTATGCCGGCCTGGCGTGATCGGTGAGAAGTGCGACCGCTGCGCTCCAGACCATTGGGGTCTCATGACTGGACAGGGCTGCACGCCGTGCGACTGCGCACTTGCCTCGGAATCCTCACAGTGTGACGATAACACTGGCCAATGCAGGTCAGTATTTTTTATTTCGAAGAGTTTCAACACCTAAAATATACAACGATAAATTAATTTTCCAATTCCTACATATTTTAGATGTGCTAAAGGAGTCACGGGCAAGCACTGCGATCAATGTGCCGCTGGTTACTGGAACTACACTAAATATGGATGCGACCGTGAGTATTAAGGGTCCCCGAAACGGTCAATTGCGATTGTCAATATCTACGCGACTGGCACTCATTGAGTCGAACAATTACTATCGTTTACTATATGAAATTGAAGCGACACTAGCAGAGTGCGGACCGCGAACTTAAAAGGTCGTGCGTTTGAATCCGTCATTCGACTACTGTCGTGAACCACTCCTAACACAAGCATTTTAAGTTTACCAGGAGAGGTTAAAGGGAATATTAGTAATGTTAATAGCATTGCTAGTATTTTTATTTAGAAAAAGAAATTGAAGCGATTGTCAATATTACTACGGCTTTGACGGCAAAGGACAAAAAATATTGATTGAATGAATGAGGGCATCCACGACTATTTCTGACACCAGGGGCGCCAATTAAAAATGAGGTGTGACAGATTTCATAGCGGAGAAGTTAATTTGTTCGAAAAATGTAAAGGTTAATCTTTCTTTCTGTGCTATTAGTTATATTTTATATTAATTAGATTAAAAATATATAAACCAAATCACAGATATTCATAAAAGTAGAAAAATAAAAAGAGTTAGAAGTGTGCAAAACAAGAGTTAGAAGTGTGTTATAGAGCAAACCACTGAGGGATTTTTTTGTGTATTAATATAATAGTCTAGAAACTGATAAACTTTTATTTAAAACTAACTTCTCAATTAAATGACACTGTGTAACAAAAAACTACACCCCAGTGTCAACTAGCCACATCTGGTGATCGTTTCGGGAAGCCTTTAAATAGCCTCTTACAATATTTTTAATTTGCGCTATGCTAATGAATTTACTAAAATAAATTAGGTAATAATGTATTTAAATAAATTGCTTTACCTTATCAGATTGTAACTGCAACACTGGTTACTCTCTTGGATTTATGTGCAACGCCACGGGTCAATGTGAATGCCTTCCCGGTGTCATAGGCGAAAAGTGTGATCGTTGCCCAGAAAGGTAAGTAATACAAGTTTTATTTGATATTTGTAAAAAATTGCAACCGGAAAGTTTTTATAATTAAAATTGGAACTTATTTTACAGATGGGTATTGATACCTCATGAAGGCTGCCTAGAGTGTGATTCCTGCACAGATGCCTTGATCTTCTCAATACAAGATTTAAGTTATCTGCTTTCAAATGAAAGCTTGGAATTCAGGGTACGTAAATTACGTTAATATATTTATGCATAATTTTACATAATTGAAAATATGATCTCTTTAATTTTTATACATTTTATGTTATTACTGAAAAATATTTTTATATAAATAGTTATATTATAAATATTTATGTCTTAATTTTAATTCTTTTTGTGATTGTTGGACTTTTAAATGTTTTAACGGACTAGACAACACAATTTTGCCCGTTTGTATGTAGATACTGTAAATATGATAAATAATAATAGGGCAAACCTTTTTAAAACTTTAAATGAACATCCGGTATAGCATAATACTTATGACAGGATAAGGCAGACTCGTTTTTCACAACCCAACGTCTTAACTACATATCGAACCAAACTGAACAACTGAAACCAAGAGTGACCGAACTTCGCAACGTTGATTTGGGTGAAGTTACTTCTGCAGTAAAGTCACTTGAAACCAGCTCCAAGAATCTTCTGAGATCAGTAAGTGTTTCTAGTGATTTATTAATAAAGTTTTGCATAAACATAAATATTTTTTGCATATGTAATAATATCCAAAAATATTTTTTTATTCATTATTTAGTGAGTCTTTCTAAAGATTTTCGGATAAGAGCCATTTAATCAAAACAATACTATATAGGCGGAGTTCGCAGCAACGGATAGCGACAATCAGATTGCAAGAGCAGCTTATTTAGCAGCTGATGCAGACAAAGTCTTTGCGTCAGTACGGGACCACACTCAGAAAGCTAAAGATGTTGTCACATATGTCAGTGATTTGGCAACTGGCTTGGAACTTAGTCAACAACCTAAGGTTGACAGTGCCTTGGAAGAAGCTCGACAAATTAGGAGAGATATCTCCGGTAGTATTTCATAATCTGTATTATCTTCGTAAAGAATATTTATCTTGATTTTTAACTTGTAGAAAAATACTTAATATATTTTTTAAATTTTCTGACTTAATCTAATCGAACATAAATGTTTTAGCTAAGGATCTTACTCCAAAGAAGCAACAGGCTATCGGCGCCATAAACAACGCAACTAAGCAAATCGAACGAATGAATGTTTTTGTTCAACCAGTCAACGAGCAAACAAAGGTTATTATAATATAAATAGCTATAATAATTTCACTACAAATTTCATTTAACTTACTTTATTGACTTTACAGAAATTCCAAAATTTGGTAAATACAACAAGAGACATAAGGGAAAAACTAGAAGAAATGTTAGCTTACACTGATCTCGCTCAACATACCGCTGACGTCGCTAAAACGCTCAATGATAAGAACAGGTATATTAATAACCATTGAACCATGAAACATATTTTCTTTATTAATTTTATTTATGTAAGTCTTCCTTAACATACTAAGTGTATGTTATGTATCCTAGTATGGCAGTCTCTAATTAGAAACTCGTTTTGAGTCAGTGCTGCATCTCTATTTTTCTAGTTTCTACAGATTACTGAACTGAGTAAATAGCGAAAATATAAGTCTCTGAGAAATGTTAACGTATTTGTGGCTTGTCATGAACTTGAACTATAGACTTTTGATCCTAAAGTTTCTGAAGGAACTGTGTTCGCGACTGGTTGTTGCTCTGGTGATAAGAGAGTTGGTTCTATTCGCGACCAAATGCTATATTACCTATGCAACGAAAAAACACAGACAGATTTCTTTGCACTAATTTTTTTTTACCTCTTACCGCCGCGACAATAGCTTGTATGTTTTGGCCTTATATAAAAATAGCCTATTGAGTGTCCTTTAAATAGTCCCCTTTATACAGGGTTATTTTTCAAAGAGTAGCCAAATTTTAAACTTACGTTCAAAGATATAATAATGATATACCGTTATTGCAGTTTTTTTTAAATACGAGTAAATAAGGCTTCTACTTTCATAAATTTTATCCCAAATTGAATGTAATTTTTTGGGCAACAACATTTTTGCCTACCGACCAACCCGATGTGTGCGTGCTCAGTAAAATCAGTTAAAATAATCCATTACCACGTATTTTGAATTTAAAAGATAAAAATAACAGAATTATTGAGACCCTTTTAATTATTTTTCTTCACCGTTTGCCTATATTACTTATTCTGAACCTTCTCTGCAAATTTGGCCGATTATTGCACAATAACCCTAAAATAACATAACTTTTTCACAGATTTATTATAATTAATATATTTTATATACTACGTGGGAAGTAAACGTCTTTGCGTTCTCATATTCTATGCACTCGTGGCGCCGAATCGAGTAGTCGGATCTGTAACTATAAGTAAACGATTACTTATAGTTACAGAACCGACTAGGAAAATCAATCATTTGCCTCTACCTATTTAATGGGAGAATGTCTTAAAATTCCCACACGCAAAATACTCGCTCATGATTAACATGGAATTGAGGAAACCAACCTATGTAAAACTAACACTAACACTATATTAAGACTCGAAAACCTCTGCTTGGGTTTTTCCGAAAGTTGTGGGATTCGCCACGAAACCAGTTCCGACAAGATCACCAAAGAACTAAATTTATAGAATTGTTCATATAATAAAAACATTGATTTCGGTTTATTATGTATTATGTATAACACATACATGTGTTATACATAATACATACTAAATAATCCATGTATTTCAGGAAGTCGAAGTTCGGAAACAAAGTACTCTCAGTAACAAAATTAAACAGCGCAGCTATGAAGGATCTAATCGACGCAGCATTGGATATTAACAACGCAACTTTCTTTAATACATTAGCTGCTGGTACTGTAAATAGTTCATCAAACTCATTAGATGACATAACCACTAAAAACCAGGAAATGGAGGACAGGTTAGCTTTATTGGCAGAAAGTTTACCAGAGCTAAGCAATTTAACTGACGTGGCCCTACATCACGCAAGGGGGCTGAGGAACAGGGTAAGCACATACCTATAATTTTTCGCGTTATAGAGAATAAAAGTCAGTCTGCATGGTTCGAAGAAATCAAAACAGTATAATTCCGTATAGTAACAAAAAATCATATCCAGTATTGACCATTTTGAGCCAACTGTCTAAGCTGAAGAATGTGGTAGGATCGTTTCAGAGACACCTGAGATTTTGAGTGTTATGGATGGTATACCTCAAAACTTGAAAATGAGATTGTACAAGCAGAGTGTGTTGCAAGTGATAACATATGTATCAGAGACATGGTTCTTCACTGCTGGCCGTGTGAGTGGGCTAACGGTTGCTCAACGAGCTATTGAGAGGCCTATGATAGACTTAAAAATTAGGATATCTGCAATAGAACCAGAGAAACCGACATAGCCTAACGGATTAGTAAGCTGAAGTGGCAATGGCCCGATCATATAGCTTGAAGAATCGACAATCGATGGGGAGGAAAGATTCTCGAGTGGCAACCTCGTACCGGCAAGTGAAGTGCAGGGCGGTCTTCCACTAGATGGAGTGACGACCTGATAAGACATGCAGGAAGTCGATACATGCAGTTGGCTCAGGACTGTGCTTTGTAGCATTTCTTGAGGTAGGCTTATGTTCAGCAGTGGACTTGTGAAGGGTTGTAATGACGATAATAATTATGCACAAAATAGTGCTTAACTACAATTCCATAAGACAATAAGTGTGGATGTAACTCCAGAATCTATATATAGTTTGATGTAACTATAGATGCACTACACTAGCATGTTAAGCGTGACAAAACAAAATTTGACAACTGGGGTCTGCTATAACTAACGCTCATTCAATTCTTAAACTAACAAAGAACTTGAATTAATTTACTCGTTAATAAAAATATTTTAATATAACTTAATTGTTGTTTAATTTTTTATCAGGCGGACAGTCTACGCGCCCTAGCTGAAAGGGAAAATAACAACACCAGAACTCAACACGCTTATAGCGCAGCTTCGGCGTACTCATCTATTGTCCAAGAAATCAGTGATGCAAAGAAAGCCGCCGAAGAAGCAGAATCTTCGGTTCAAAACGCTACAAACATTGTAAACTTGCCAAATTTTCTTAAAAAGAAAATATAAAAAATAACATAAATAAAGATAGAAAAATAAACGATTCATAGTTATTTGCTTTTATTATCAAATATATTCAAATAACACTAAATCGTGATTGATTTTTATTTTCAGAATAATATTCTCTACGAAAATGTGACACCTGCCAAAGATACATCACAAAATCTATCCGAGCGCGCTCTTAAGGCACAACAAACTGTTGAACAAAAGTTAAGACCTAATCTTACTCAAGCTGAGCAAGCACTCAAAAATGCATGGGCCACACTAGGCGCTGCTGATGATGAAGACAATGCTATACAGCTGTACGTACTTTACTGTTTTAAAAGAACTTTTTGTAACGATGTGGAAAACAAAGTAGTTAAAAATTTACAATAAATTAAAGACATTCACATAATATCTAATATAATGTTTTAGACATATGCTTTTTATGATTTGGATTGATACACATATACTTGTTTCACTTATATCTTTTTAAGTATTTGTGAAACGAGTATATGTTCCATCCAAATCACAAAAATGAAGATAAAGTTTCACCAAGTGACAGCCGCAAGCATATAGGCTTATTAGGTACAATTTCCTATTAATTAAGGCAAAGCTTACTCTGCAGATCTCTTCCCACGACTGCACCGTCCTCTTTAGAGAGTGAAACTCAGAGAGCAGCAAATGTCTCAGCAACTATTAATTATACTGTAGATATAATGTCGCAACTCGGAAGTGATCTCGCCGCTAGTAAGGAATGGGCCCAGTCTCTCCCAAAATTAGCAGATGATGCACAAAAAATGACTTCGAACATTGATAACTTAAGTAAGTGTGATAAGAATATTTAGAAATTTTATAAATTCAACACTATTTGAATAGTAAAATAAAACAATTCCTGACTTTCATGAAGTCTACTAGTAATTTATATTAAACTAGTGTAGTTCTAGGACATAGTTTTGTTATGATCAACGATTACTGCTACTATTTTTTAGTAAATAACATCGGAGAAATGGAACCTAAGATTTCTTCCCAATACCGTGTTGTGAAAATGAAGCAGGAAAGTCTTGAACAACATCGCAAAGAGGCAGACGATAAATTGCAAAAATTGAGGGAACTTGTTGAACAGGTTAATAAATATGTATTCGCTTTTTCAAATTAGATATTGATTGTTACCGTTGTGCATGGCACAGAATTAGAATATATTATACTTAATCATTTCATGATGAAATAATGCATTAATAATTGGTTATAGGCCCGCACAGTAGCAAACAGAGTACAGGTTGGAGTCACATTCGATCGCTGGTCGACTCTTCAGCCAAGACTACCCGAAACCGTAGATGAGATGTCCACCTCTACACATGTTTCTGCATACTTCCGTACCAAGGAGAACAATGGTTTTATACTTTATTTAGGCAATCCTAAAGATACAATGCTCAGGCGGACAAAATCAGTAAGTTAATATTTTTTCTAAAAAGTTATTTGATTAAAAAAATTAACATATATCTGCTTAGATTGAAATATTATAATAAGTATTTCAAATGGTACTATGAAACTGTTCAACGTAACACACAATCTTCTAGGACGACTTTATGGTAATCGGTATCCAAAATGGATATCCGTATCTTGTGATGGACATCGGAGACGTAGCTGAATCTGGGCTAGAGCCCGCGAGAATTGGCAGTGAGAAATTTGTCGCTGACAACAAATGGTACCAAGTCATTGTTGACAGGTAAACAATTGAACGTTATTAACTAGCTGTGACGCGTGAATGCAGAACATAAAATCATTAAAATCATACCATTAAAACAGTTCAACATATTATTATTAAAATGAGAAAAAAGTAATTTGGTTTTGGGATTAATACTCAAAGCAATTTGTATTAATTTATGTCAATAATTTCTGAAATTATATTATACATACAAAAATTTTATCACTATGATTAATCTTAAACATCAAATATTGTTACAGAAAACGTATTAAAAGTTGAAATATCGAAAATTATAAACAGTACGCATGTTTATAATTTTCGATATTTTATGTTAGGTATTTTTATCTTTAGTACACAATAACCACAAAGTATGTTGATAACATTGTAATAAAAAGATTTTTTTACAAACAGAGTGGGACGCAATGTTAAATTATCAATTCGGGAAAGTCTGGACAATGGTACTGACTACATACACTCCAAAGAAGCAACACTGCCCGGCCAACATACTATCTTCAATCTGGACCGACAGAAATCCAAGCTTTATGTTGGCGGCGTACCATCAGACGCAATGCTCCAGGGAGTAAGTTTTCCTGCCTTTGAAGGCCAAATAGAGGAACTAATGATAGGTGACACGCCTGTGGGACTTTGGAACTTCGTTAGTGCTGCTAATTTGAAAGGAGCCAGACAAAGGTACAAACATTAATTCCAATTGAGCTAAGTATAAATAGTGCGTATAATCACTCATTGTCACAACTTATTGTTTTTATCTTTAGAGATAAATTGATAACATCTCAGAGCGGACCGCAGGAGTATCGATTCAATGGTCGATCCCACGTCACTATGCCAGGAAGAGGCTACTTGGTACCTCAGAAGAACCATGTTTTGCTTTTCTTCAGAACTTATGCTCCAGACGGTCTGATATACCTAGTAGGAGAAGGCAACTACTTCTTCTCTTTGCAATTACAAGATGGACGAATATACTTGCAGGTATGAGTTATTTGATATGATTTTAAACATAATTGTTACATACGATTACAATCAAATTAAGACATATGTTTATACACAATAGGTATCACTTGGAAATCCAGATGATCTTGTTATAATTGGTACTTCTAAAACATACAATGATGGCAAATGGCATAGATTGGACGCGGGAAGATATTTAACAACGTGTTCTCTCAAAGTCGACGGGGAAGTACTCAAGACTGTATCAACGTCTGAAGTTAAAGAAATACCTGATCTTGATACAATGAACTTCGGAGGAAACAACAAAGGTATCATACAAGTGACAAACAAAGGATTCGATGGATGCATTCGACAAATAAGTATCGACGGTGTAAATATTGATCTCAGTGAGAATATAGAGTCAGTTGGTGTAGCCTATGGTTGCCAGGTAAGTCATTATTTTCAAATTACAGCTCGTCAATTATCTCAAAAATCTTCGTAATAACTTTTTTTTTTTAGTTTGCCTCATTGGTTTCCCTGTCGGGTGAAAATAGTTACCTGCGCTACGTGAATATAACTACAGAGAACATGCAACTAACACTGAAATTCAAAACTTCGAAACCGGATGGACTCATTTTTGTATATCTCAGCAGGACGCAAACAGCCTCTATGTCAGACAGTATTTCACTCTCCCTGATAAATGGTAAGAATTTTAAAAATAGGTTCTAAAATAGTAAACGAAGTTTTTTTATAGTTCAAATTTATTTTAGGCAAATTGGTACTTATGAGCCAACGGGAACAACTGGATACTGGTTTGAGTACATACAACGACTCGCAATGGCACGTCGTGACAGTCATACACAACGATCAAGCCTTGCGGCTAGTTGTTGACGATTTTGATTACTTCAGGTAATAAAAACACCTATATACCAGTATATTAAAGACTGTGGAGATTTATTTTAGTTTTCTGAAAATGATTAAGTATATGACGATAATGAAAATTATTTCTTATATTTACGCAAAACAGGCACTATTAATTGAATGAAACTTCTATTAATAATGTTTTTCTTTTGAATAAAAAATAAAACATATTTTTCTGTTGAATTTTCCCAACCATTCGAAAGGTTGGGAATGAAAAATAAGGGAATTAGCGTGGTAAAATATGTAAAATGTTGTTTCATTAAATCTGTGTTCTTTATTAAAAACCTTAAACAAATATTTTCGTCTTATTAATATAGTTAATGTTTCAAACAGTACGGACTCAGCCCCAGCCCCATTACATATACTTGACGGAGTATTGTTTGTGGGAGGTGTACAACCAAGTTACGTTGTCGGCGGCAAAGTTGGTTCCAAAACACCGTTCGAGGGTTGCATAGCTGATGCTACAATAAACGGCAGGGTGCTAAATCTACTAGAACCCTTCAGCAATCACAGTGTCACTTTTGGCAGATGTGGCACAACCACTACCACAGGCGGAGTTCCTCCCGGTATGAATATTATTTCTAAACTTACAATTTTATCATACGAATAGTTAAAATCTAGATAGGCAATTATTTATTTTAATATGTCGTACACGTTTTATAATGTTTTTCTTAATTATTCATAATATTAAGTCGTATTTGTAACAATTTTTCGCAGTTCGTATCCTTAATTATGGAAAGTAGCCTAATGATTAAGGATACGAACTGCGAAACTCAAGTCATCGTAGTGGCGTAGCATTGGTTGCTGCCGCCCGGAGCCGCTTGAACCAAAATTACTGCCTCTCATTTTCGTAAACATCTTCTTCTAATAAAATAAAATCGGGAAGTCTTCTAGTTCTGTCGTATTGTATTTTAAAATAAATTAAACAATATGATGTTTTCTATATTTATCCCTTCTCTTGGCAAGTGTCTGTGTGTGTGTGTGTGTGTGTTCGAACGCGCGTGCGTGTGTAGATTATCTTTATTTTCAGAACTTTCAATAAACGTATGTGGGGTCTTTTTTATGTTTCATTAATTATCCGCCACCGCCACACGCGCTTGACACGTCTCTTCTGTATAAACCGCGCCTCACCCCTTGCTACGCCACTAAGTTATAGATTCGAACCTGCCATTAGAATACTGGAGTGAATCATTCTTAGCTCAATTATATAAAGCTTAGTTGACGTATTTAACGCTTAAATTTTTATATGGTAATGTTAACAACACTGCTAGTGCTAGCTTACGTAGCAGACTAGAAAACGTATCTAAACAAGATCGAGTTTTTATTGTAATGCCTCCTTGTAAATTATCGTATAATGATTCCTTAGGTGGGCCGTAGACGGTAATGCGACATGACATGCTTTACCTGCTGTCATGCATGTATGCTATTTAATTACTGTATTGATTGATCCGGATGACATGCAAACTACGTGCAGGCGGTTGATTGAAAATTAATTTAATTATTTCATTCCGAAAGCTACAACTTACATACTCGCATGATCGCCTTCGAATTATCATCACATCTCAGTGCGATACAAAACAAAACAAGAGAAATTTTTCTTAATGCAAAATGTGTATAGTGAGCGTTACATCTTTGGCAAAATCCTCCTTCTGAAGCAATCCATGGTATGGATTGATGAGGCATTGTTGGTGCCGCGCAGTAAACGTCCAAGAAAAAATAAATGTTTCTTTGACACTGTCACTTAAAATTTTGAGATACATTATTTCCACAACAGCTCAGAGACCCCTTAACTGTTATTCAGACTGTCCTGAAATCCTAGATTATATTTATACGCCTGAAATGCGATAAATTTATTGATGTTATAGCATGAAGGTTTGTCATTCACGTAACACTTGAGTATTGTTTGTTTAACCACTTATTCACCTAAATTTTCTATCACGGAATCTATAACGTATTAAATTACATTTTTAACTGTGGTTTTATTTATAATTACTATTTAATTAGATAAAGCATCATGGCCAGCTCCTATTCCTGCCGATGTGTTGCCAACGCCGACACCATTACCTCCTCTAGCAACTCCTGCACCAGAAATGGCAACAATTAAAGGTAAATTTTCAATTAGTTTTTTTATAATATTTCTTTTATTATATATTATTTATAGAAATGTAATAAATAGATTAGTTTCAAAAGTATACATTTGTTAGTTACAAACGGAATTGATTATAAATATTAAATACAATGATACGTGGCCCTGAAATGTCATTGAGGTTTTGCTTCAAATCGCCACGCTTGCAGGTGGTTAGGCGATCGCACAACCAGACGTCTTTCACTTTTTTAATGAATTTTCTTACGCCGTCATCTTGTACATGATATTATATTCAAATAAATAGTAAAAAAAACTCTTGCATATGAAATATGTACTTATTAAATTAATTTTCGGTAACGCCTTCGATAAAAACCTAGAAACCAAATTTTATTATAATGATGTTTTATCTTACAAAGGCGGGGGGCGAGCCTTGCTCTATTGCTTAGTAAAATGACATTAATTATTTTCTTACTTCACTGCGAACAACTTTTCTCCGCTTAGTTTCCGTTTGGTACTAGATAATAATTTTTAACTGTGGAGCTCTCGAGCTTACGCATAGAACGAGAGTAACAAAGAAAGATATGCATTCATTTGCCAGAAATAGGCGTCAAACAATAAACAAATTAAATTCTGGTAAAATAAAAATAACAGAAAATAACTTCAATTTAAAACAAGAATATTTACTTATCTAAGTAAAAAGAAATAAGAGGAAAAGATTAAACAATTAAAACAAAAAATGGAAATTGTACGCCTCATTACCGACAAACGAGGTTAGCAATTCATAGTCTCATAGTATATTGCACTGAAAATCCAATTCCGACTCAAACTGATTACTACGCATACAATACAAAAATTACAAATTCAATGCTGCTGTGCTTGGTATGGTGAGTGTAGAGTACCGGAGACCCTTTTAACTGGAAAAGAGGCATTCCATCTTAGTCCTCACGGCTGTTATCAGCATCTGCATTTTGATTCGCAAACGAGGATAGATGTAGATGTCTATGGGCCACAGCAACCACTTACCGTCCAGGTGGTCTGTGTGCTCGCTTGTCACGTTTTTTTTCTACATATTTTAATAATACTACTATATCATAATTGAAACCTTTTGTAGAAAAAGATTATAAAGCAGTGAATAAATTGAGCAATGAATTACTGCCTTTTACATAATACTGACACTAAATTTTGTCATACTACTTTCCTGGCAGGCTATGCAGATGAAAATGATATATTTACGGTACCACCAACTGAACCGCCAACTACAACTGTGGCACCCTTTAAAATCACTACCACCATTCGCCCTTCGACGACGACTCGCCAGCCTCCGCCACAGCCTGAATCTGGCTGTTCATTAGCTTACGACCCACAATACGAAATCGGTGATCCATCAGAAGGATATAGGTTTGGTATGTATACGTTCTTTAATTCTAAGAAAGAATTACTATCGACTTTATTTTACAAATGATTCATGTGATAGATATTCTTTAAAATCTACTATACAATAGACTACTATTTTTACATAATTTGGTGAAAACTATTTTAAATTTCTATCTTTAGGCACCCGAAATGACAGCCGAATCGAGTACTCTAAGTTACCAGGTAGACAACTGGAGGGCTTCGACTTTACCATCACATTCCGTACATTTGACCAACATGGGGGCCTCATTTTCTACGCAGAGGCGGATAAGGCTCCAGGGCAATTCCTTGCTCTTTATATGAAGGACGCGAGAGTAAGCTATTGCACATTAAATATACATTAGTTATACCACTTTTATGTATAAAATGCATATTTCTCACTTCCAGATTCATTTCACGTTCAATTGTGGAGGAGATACAGCTTTCGTAGAATCGACACAAATGTACAATGGAACTGAGTGGCACACTGTGACCTTAGTCAGAAACGAAGGACACGGAAAACTTACCGTGGACTCTGAGCGCATCGGAGAAGCCAGTGTCACCTGCATATCTCCTGCCGTTCTAACACCGCCTTTCTATTACGGAGGACTGGGAAATATTACCACTAGTGTCAGCCAGAATCTCATGGTACGTTTTTACTTCTGTTGCACTTTAACCTTAAGTTTTACTTATTATACATTAAAACAAACAAATGATTCTATTTTAAAAATAATAATAAAAATAGAACATAATTTAACAATATGCACAAAATATAATTTTATAGATTCGTACTCCCTAAAGGAAATCTAAAAGATAAAAAGATAAAACAGTGATTATACTCTTTGCTAGAAGAACTATCAAAATTGAAGTCTTGGCACTTTGAAGGCGCCCGCAGTTGCAAACAATGAGAATGTTTCTTCTTGATAAATGTTTCCTATTTATATGTAATAACTAGACATCGTATTTTATGCATTTACATATTTGCATATGCAAATGCATATAACTCTCTAATTACAGCGTTAATGCATATTTTAGCCTTTTTTCCCAATGGTGCATATTTCATTTAGTAGCGGGAGGTACGTGACGAAGACGTGTAGGACGCGAGGGCAGTGGCTGACAGTGACATGCAATTAGTGATTCATTTATTCAATCACCCGCTTAAAACGCAAGTGTTTGTTTACGAACGTTTTAACAATGCCGCCAATAAAAAAACTAACTTTCATGGAATCTTGGATTAAAGGTTACCAGGGTCAGTTCACAACTGATGGCAATGTGATTTTCTGCAAGATTTGTGACAAACATATACCTTGTTCGAAAAAATATCAGATCGATCAACACGTAAATACTGGTTCCCACATAGCAGCAAGAAATAAACCATCAACAAGTCACCAGCAACTGCTGACACAAGTTACGCCTTCAACTTCGGATTGTTCAAAGAAGACAACGTTTAATAAAGATTTGTGTGAGTTTTTTGTTGCTTGCAATATTCCGTTTCATCAACTGAATAACCAAGCATGCCAAAAATTCCTCAAGAAATATTGTACGAATAGACAGATAGTCCCTGAAGAGTCCACGATTCGATAATTTAAAATTAAAAATTTTGTACAACTGACTTCAATATAAATTATTAAGAATAACTCAAAAACTATTGGTCAGACCTTGATTAAATTGTGGACCACATGTGAAGCACCAGCTTTCAAATAAAAAAAGAATCATCGAAATCGGTTCACCCAGTAAAAAGTTATGAGGTAACACACATTAAAAAAAACCATACAGTCGAATTGAGTACCGTCTCCTTTTTGAAGTCGGTAGAAAACACAACAGGTCCACTATCCACGAAGACGTATTAAGTGAAAATTGTGCAGATCTGCAGAACAATTTACTCTGGATATCAGCTGATGAAACTACGGATTCATGTGGACGATATATAGCGAATTTGATAGTTGGAAAACTATTCCCCACTTGGTTGCCTGTAAAATCCTAGAAAAAACAAATCATTCAACTTTTGCACGTTTCATAAATGATTCCAAAACATCTTTGTTTCACGATTCTTCTGTGGATGAAAAAATCTGCATATTTATTTTTGATACTGCGCCATACATGGTGAAAGCTGGCCAAGCCCTGCAAACTTTTTAGCCTAATTTACTGCACATTACCTGCTTAGCTCACGGGTTTCATCGCCTTGCAGAAGAGATAAGGCAAGAGTATGGGAATGTTAACAAATTGATTTCCTCTACAAAAAAAAGTGTTTTTAAAAGCACCGTCGCGTGTGCTCTCTTACAAAGAACAATTGCCAAATCTAACATTGCCGCCAGAACCTATAATAACTCGATGGGGCACTTGGCGGTGTTATTCTATGCTGAAAATTTTGAGGCCGTAAAACAAGTAGTTTTTCAATTTGACAGTACGGAGGCCATTGCAATTAAGTCAAGCAAGCTGGCATTTGAAGACGCATCCATTAAACATAATATCGCCCTCATCTCAACACATTTCCACAAGTCACCAGATGCCATAGAAAAATTGGAAACAAAAAACCGTCATCCATTTAAATCAATAGAAATACTGGAAACAATGATTGAACTCGCCAACGCCCTTCCTAATTCAATATCAGAAAAGATTCGCACAAAGTTGGACGTTATTTTGCGTAAAAACCCGAGTCTTGAAGACATAAAGAACATTAATGCCTACATCAACGGCACAGGTCGTACCCTGCCTAAACAGGTATCTCCAAATAAAATTTAAGAAAAAAGTAAAATTTACTATCTGAGGAGACAATACTTAAATTTTATAAGTCATAAGCACCATTATGTATTAACCACGAAATCTTTGGCTATTTATTTTATTTTTAACTTAACTAAGCAGCGAACGAATATCAAATCGAGTAAATGACAACTAAATTAAAGTGTACTATAAATATTCCCGAACTCGAATCCACTTAAACTTAAAGGTCCATTAACAGGGCGTGGTGGCTTTTTTGTAACTATTTTGTGATAGTGTCACAACAATCACCGTTAAAAATGAAGAGTTACACGACACAGTTATAATACAACTGTAGTACTAAATTGTGAGTTGTGACATATTAGGTCTTTACCAATGAAAGTGCCGTTTTTATGAAATAAGTTAACGTAATTTTTTTTCCATATTTTTTTATTTATATTAATCAAAGTAATCACCCATGCAATCGATGCATCTTTGACAACACAGTGGCAGTTTATTGATGCCCTTCTTGAAGAAATCAACTGGACGAGAGGCAACAAATTCTTCAAAGGCAGTACAAAATATTGCCTATTCGGTATTGAATTTTTTCCCCGCCAAAAAGTTATCCAAATTCTGGAAAAAGTTGAAGTCTGTAGTCGCAAGGTCTGGTGAGTACGGCTGATGACGGAGAGTTTCCAACCCCAGCTCTTGTAACTTGGAGACCGTCTGTTGTGCAGGATGAGGTCGCGCGTTATCGTGCAAGAGCAGCGGGGACGAGCGATTGAGCAAAGCTGGTTGGAGACGTGCGAGCTTCTCCATCATTGTGTTCAGTTATTCACAGTACACATCTGCAGTATTGCTCATCCCGTTCGGTAAGAAGCTGTGATGAATCACACCGGCGCTAGACCACCAATCAGTGAACATCACTTTTCTAGGGGTAATTTTTCATTTAGGCCATTGTTTAGGTGCCAACCAGGCTCCAACCAACTTGCTGAGCGCTTGCAATTGTTAAATAGAATCTATTTTTCGTCGCAGGTAACAATGCGGTTCATAATTCCTTCGTTTGTGTGCCTGTTGAGCAGTGCAAGGCTTCGTCTCGATGCGTACTTCGCGCTGGCGATCATTGAGTTCGTGGGGCACCCATTTGTCAAGCTTTTTTACCTTGTAAATTTGATGCAAATGGACCAATATTATTTTGATGCCTACCTAAATTCGAAAGCTGCTGCTAATTCAGCCGTAATTCAGCTTCCACAATAGCCTTTAATTCGTCATTGTCGTAACCCCGTGGTCGCAGTTTTCGGACGACCACGGGGTTCATATTTCAGGTCGAAATTTCGGGCAAACCAATAACAGGTGGTGCGTTCGTTTGTAGTATTCGCTCCGTAAACGTCGTTGATTATGTACAGTAATCTATGTCGTTGATGTTCCGTGCCGCTTGTGCCGCGTTGCTGCGACGACGGTACTCATATTTCATAATTACCCGAATTTTTAACGTATCCACGATGACGAAAAAGTCAATCAATAAAAAATACTAATTTTGAAAAAAGAATTCTATGTTATTAAAGTAAAATTAATTTGAAATTGGAATTCTTAGCCAAACAAAATTGTTTTGATTTGAAATGGCCAGTACTGCAGAACGGCAACTTCATAGGTAAAGACCTATTATATAAAGCCGCAATAACATGACTAGGTCACTAAATTGCAATGTAACTGTGCCAAAACCTGCCTGAGTAAACGCATACATCATTGCTATTGCTATAGGACTTGTATGAAACACGCAATTATAGTGTTTGTAACGTTCTCTTGATTGCCATAGTTACACGCTTTGGCTGTTTGGGGAATCAAATTCGAAATCACTTTTGGAAGAAAACCCGTTAGTTGCCAAACCATACAAATAATTTTGCATCCGATCTTGTCTTGTTAGGAATGCAAAACCAAAAATTTAGGTAGATAATATCTTTAATATATACGAGTAATACAGGGTTATTTTGCAATAACCGCCCAAAATTGCAGAAAAGGTTCAGAATAAGTAATATAGGCAAATGATGAAGAAAAATTAATTAAAAAAAATCTCAAACATTCTGTCCTTTTTATGTTTTAAATTAAAAATGCGTGGTAATGCATTATTTTAACTGATTGTCTACTATTTTACTACGCACGCAAACATTCGTAAGGGTCGATCAGTCGGCAAAAACGTTGTGAATTGAATCGCACACAGAAGAGCGCGCGTACCTGTATCCTGTAGTTGTTGCCCATAAATTACATTCATTTTGGGATAGTTTCAAATAAAAGTAGAAGTCTTATTCACTCGTATTTTCAAAAACTGCAATATCGGTATATCATTATTTATATATTTGATAATTCTTCTGTCCGTGTGTGACTGAACGGCTGGACCGATTTTGATGAAATTTTGTGTGTGTGATAAATTTCGAGTTCGATTCGAGAATGGTTTAGATTCACAATTGAACTCGGAAGGTGACGCTGTTGTCGAAATCCAGAAATCACCCGTGCGAAGCCGGGGTGGATTGCTAGTATATTTAAAAAAATTAAAAACGAAAAAGTGACTAAATGTTTAAGTTATATAAGAAAATATTTAAACTATTTTTTTTTTATTTATAGGACTTCTATCAGCCGTTTAAGGGCTGCCTCAAAGGCTTGATGATGAATGGCCAATACGTTACCGACATCCTCTACCGTGTGAACTCACTGCGTTGTACCGATAACATTGAACACGGCGTTTACTTTGGACCATCCAATAATGCTCATAGCAATTATCTGAAGGTAACTAAAACTTATTATTAATACTTCCAATTATAACCATTTAAATATTCATAATTTATCTATATAAATAAAGTGTCTGTCTTTAATATCGAAATAACTGTCTTATATTGAGCCGAGGGGGTTATTTGCTTGCCATCAAGATATGAATAACCATTTTTTAAAAATTTATGTCTGTCTGTCTAGGATCTAGGAATGGCTAAACAGATTGTGATGACACTTTTTCTTGTAGTCTTTTATTATCTTGAATCTAAATATAACCAGAAATAGATCCCGTCCAGGCGAAGCTGGAGAGGGCCGCTAGTATTTAATATAATTCGAATTTTTAACTTTATTTAATTCGAATATGATCTCAAAATAAATATAATAAAATCAGAATAAATTGTAATAGTATTTAATTCGAATTTTGGATATTATTTTTGAAAAAATATTATAATATTATTTTTATTAAAGGAGAACAAAAGTAAAAAACATTGCCTAAAGTTCAGTAAGCTGAAGTAACAAAAAACCCTTACATAGCTCGAAGAACCAATAAACGATAGGCAAGCAATAGCACCATTGTAGTGACGACCTAATGAGACATACAGACAGATATCGTAACTATCTGTATTCAGCTGTTAACGTTTATCAGCATGTAATGATGATTATTCGTTATTCATATGACTCAGTTTTAATTATAGCAACTTCTAATATATACATATTTTAACTAAAACGAAATATAATTTAAATTCAATATTGTTCGTAAGATTGAAAGATAATAATTAGTTAAATAAAATCATATTCCTTCTTATTACAGCTTCTTGAGAACTTTAAAGTCGGCTTTGAGATTTCTATCTCAATGGAAGTAAAGCCGCGGAACTCCACCGGGCTTTTGTTGAGTGTTCACGGCAGGAGGGACTTCATGATCCTCGAGCTCCTGGAGAACGAAGTAGTAGCAAATGTTGAAAACGGGAAAGGGCCTTTCCATGCCAGTTACAAACTTGGCAATAAATTTTCACTGTGCGATGGAAATTGGCACAGGATTCATGGTAAAGTTCAATAACTCAATAACGTGTAATAAAAAAAACCTCCGCCTCACATAATTTAATTATTTCTTTGTGTTTAAATATTACCATTTCAAAAAGTAGGATATTCAAAAAAATCTATACAATTCTGGTCGGGGTCGTTTATGTTAAGCTTAAACCTTTAAATATAGCTGTGTTTGTGTTTTAATAAGCCCTAGTAGCTCAGAGACTACGCGCTCGTCGTAAATTTCACAGTACGCGTGCAACCCGGGGTTCGATCCCCGAAGACATCAACAAAATTGTTAACCGCAATTTTTAGCGCTAATTTCTCATGTGACGGCCATGAAGGTAAAATCGTAAGGAAACCTACATGCACACTCACTGCAAATTGCCTGTTTATAGGCTGTAACTTCACTTTTAGATTTTGCTGTTTTTTTTTACATCGAACAAGTGTTATTTCGCTCTACCATACTAATTTTATAAAAAAAATATTGAAATCAGTTTATACCTTTTTAAATGGATATTACCGGGATTAATAACAATTTCTATTTATTTTTTAGCTGTAAAATCTCGCCATGTGGTATCCGTTGGTGTCGATGGTCACTTCTCCGATGCTGGTTTGGGCCAGTCAGGTTCGACGGACACTCGATCAGCATTGTACATTGGAGGTCACGAGCGTCCTATAGCTAAAGTCCGTGGTGTGAGGTCCAGACGCGGTTTTACTGGCTGTATCAGAAATATCGTCATTAGAGAAACACCCATACAGATACCACTAAATGCAGCCGGCCGTAATACACACATTGGTGTTTGTCCAACTGATTAACTTTTATTAAAACTATATATCCCTCGTTGTCACAATCCATCTAAAATTATTGAAACCAGATCTGAAATTTTCTATTATCGTTATTTGACTAAAAAAAACCAAAAGAATTACATATTTTCAAATGAATTATTACTTGTACTTAATGTCGCTTTATCAAAACCAAACTATGTTAAGTAAATATAAAATGTTCATAAATATCTCTTATTCTTAGTTCAAATAGACCGTAATTCACTTGTGTTATCACTTTTATATGCCGAATATGTATTACTATTTTTTTCCCAATAAAACATAACACAAGTTACTTTGCATTTTTATTTTTAATGCATCAACTATAAAAAGAAATCCTCCATTAAACGTTAAACAAATACACTTAAACATATACAAAGGTAAAAACAATTTTACAATGCTGATGATATTTACAATAACAAAATTGACTTTTGGCAACTGATCTTAACATTAATTGGATGAGGTGAAAGGAAAGCCGTAGTCTGAAGTGCGGGTACAATGTTAGTGCGTCGAAATTACTTGGGCCACTCGAAAAGTTTTGCAATAGAAAAGAAATTATATTGTTATGTTTTATTTTATAGTTATTATAAATATTAAATATTTTAAAAGAACTCTCCGTCAGTGTCTATACAAAGTTTCATGCGTCTAAAACAATTTTCGAACCACCTATATACTTATTGCGCGAAAATGGTTTTCGACGCCATTGAAGTATAATGTACATACATACGTAGTACCTACATGTTATACGCACATATTTATAACGTAAAAAAAAAAGTTTTACTTCGAAGTTCATTCTTATTTTTACTTGTAAATAGTCGTATTTTCTAAATAAATTATGGCCATACAAAACTAACTTCTTTTTCGCAAAACATTCTGCGTGGCCTGATGTACAAGTAGGTATTTCATACTAACATATGACGGGCGTAAACATTTCTTTAATTTTATTCCTTAAACACAATCTTTAACATAATCATTGTATTTTTATTTGAAGTGGTACCTAGGACGGTTACTAAAAATTTTAATTGGGGTGTACGAATTTTTTGCGGTCGATTATCTTATTGCATCAAAACTGTATAAGTGTAATTTTCTAAAGCGTTTCCCTCAATTGAAACTATCAATATAGAATTAAGTTACACCGTCAAACCACTGAAACGTCATCTTTTTGCCTTAATTCACACATATAACTTATGAGTTTAGAATTATGGGGCATAGTATTATACTCATTTTGTAGGTACTAACTTTCCTTAACACTGAGAACAAATTTAAACTACATTGGTTTGAATATGTGTATAACAAAAACTATTGTTGACACTCTTGTGGCTTAAATTTAAAACTTTTAATCTTAATAAAAAGCCCCCCTTCTTGGATAGATAGATCAAACTATGAATAACTCCCATTTCATATAGAAGAAATAAGAATTAAACTGATGAACATAAAATATGCAGAAAATAAAAAGGCACAACCATGAAACTTAAGTGGAATGGAAACTTAAATGGAAATCATCTGGCGATTTTCGACCATGATGCAACTTTTCAGTCATAGTCATATCAAAATCGATAACTGTCAACTGCGTAAAAGATATTAGTACCATAAACGTACGTGCTTACACAGAAGGCACTCGGCCAAACTTACTCTTACTGCAATTCTTTATGTGATAAATTCAGAGGTAAGCTAAGTATGCGGAGTCAAATTAAGGGATAACCTCAACTACTCGATACCAAAAATTGGCTTAGACTGGGAGTCGAACCCGGGGCCGCGATGTAGGAGACAGAATTTCTGACCACTATATTACGCAGTAGTCGCCAAAGATGTAACAAATTCTAATAAAGATAAAGAAGAAATAAAAAGGTGTGGATACGGCAAGATTGGTTCATTTCAGCTATTTCCACAGCGTAACGTCCTATGGATTATTACTGTGAGATCAGCAACTGATATTGAAAATATATTTATAATATAGAATATAGAAAAGCGCTACACTTGTTATTTACAATTTTAGAACAAGGGACCTAAAGACATTTTAAAGAATTAAATATCTTAACCGTCACATCAGAATTCATTTTGGGCAATATTATATACGTAGGAAACTATATATTTTAATACCTGTAACAAAATGAGTGGTCTACAATTTTAATAAAGCTTGCTTGTGTTACAAAGTAAAGACTCCATAAAACTAGCAGCTCATTTTGGGTAGATGTATAAATATTTATAACAAGATTTCCTGTAATATTATACTGATTTGCCATTGTAAATTCAAAACTCATGTAAAAAGCATTCTTATGAAGGAAGGATATATTATAAATTAGATGATTAAAAAAAATAAGAATACGTGAACATTATGAGCATCTTTAGACTTTTTTTAATTTATGAAATAATTTTAAGACTTTTGGTAGAAAAATTGTCTACTTGTAAGTTTCTTTCCACTCACGCACACAGTTCACACACACTCGCAACGTCTCCAGCATAAGAGACTTGTTGATTTTCAAAAAGATAGTAGTTATTTTATATATGGGCTTTTTTATATTCGGCTAGCAAAAAAAAGTGGCATTCGCTAGGTAGTTGATATTTATTATATTATGTTGAGTTAGGTGCATGACAATCGATCTACAATGTAGCCAGAACTCTCGGAGAGAAATGGTGTTATGCGAGCCAGATAGATCTCTGAGAATCTTATTTAGCCGACAGCAGCCGCCTATTGAATTTGTAATTCATATGATTTTTCATTCAAATATTATATTATTATTTAGACTAGTAACTTATGTCAAGCTAGGAGAAATTTGTACTTATGGAGACGTTCAAAAACAATAAGAAATGTCGGTCTCACATCACATTTTCTTGCCATCTCTCTACACGTATTATATCGTGATATTTTAAAATATTTAAGCATAACACTAATACGGTAGCTATTTATGATAATTTTCATATTATTTACCAACCACATAAATGTACCATAAATGTATGTCTTTTACGCGGGTTTTTATTGGTCTTTTAGTTTGTCCTATGTAAGAGAGACCACATTCACAATCAAGCTTGTACACTCCTGCATCTTGCAAAGGATATTAGACTTGAGTGATGGTAAAAACTGAATGTTTTAATGAAAGCACGCAGTGGCAGTACAGCAGGCACACGCTCGACTGTGGCCGGACTCTTTCACTTTGACGTAGGCGCGGGACCCGAAACTTGTTGTCGTGCAAAACTTGCTTGATGTGTTGGATCTCGGCGCCAGATGTTTACTGTCACAGATCTCGCGTGCTCTCTGAAACAAAGATTTACCCACAGTAGCTAACTGTGAAGAATGGTCGTGAGAATCAGCATTTAAATATGTCGGCATGGGTATTTTTCTATACACAATGTGGCCCAGGATTCCGAATCACTAATACTTCTAGAAAAGCTAAAGAATTATTTCCCTCTTACTGGAACGTGAACTGAATTTTATAAATTATGGAGTTAAGATGGTCTAAAAATTGTAGCCAGATGCGAGACAGTGTCTAAGTAATACTGCATATTCTACGGGCATGTTGTTTTCTTCCAGCTTTTTCGTTACAATTGGGATGCATTCTTCAACAGGTAAGCATGTGAACAGTGACTGCACATCCAAACTAACCGTAGTTTCATTATCTGCCAGATGTAAGTCTTTAATTTCGCTGACAAAATGTTTTAAGTCCTTTGTGCGTGTTCTTGCGTGGCCCCTGAGCGGTAAGAATGTTATCGCTAAGGGTTGAGCCAATCTGCAGATTGGTGAATCGATTTGGCTCAATATTGGACGGAATGGAGCATTGAGCTTGTGTATTTTTGGTAACTTATACAACTTCGGTGGTTTGGAACACGTAGGTATTATCGATTATAAGTCCAGATTTAATTTTTCGGAGTATCTCTTTATGAGGTCACTAGTTGTTTTAAGAGAAGTGCTTACATCCGAATAAAAGTTCTTGTATTTTAGAATTATAACCTGACGTATCCATTATTACCGTCGCATTTCGAGATTCGTGAGCTCTGAATTGTTGTTCAACGTTATAAATTCATTTTTGGGAAGATTTGGTTTCGGCACTGAACTATTTGTGCATTTGTCTATGTTACGTCGAAGTTCAAAATTAATAATTTTAAACTAAAGCTAGTCGTGGTTAACTGACATTGGGACGTGGAATACCTCAGTCCCCCTCCCCCCTCCCCCGCCCCGTGACCATCGATGCTGTAAAGTACTCGAAACGTCGGGAATATAAAATAAATTAATATACGCGATAAAATCCGTAAAAACTAGTTTTATTGAAATTAGTAATTAAATATCTGAGTTTTTTACTCGACATTGTTTTTCTTCTAAACATTCCTTTTTCTGCATTTTTAGCACTTCAACCTTTAATATTGCTTTAGATGAATGAATGTCCTTACACATATATTTCGAATGTATTACACACATATTTCGGTTTTTATATTAATAAAAAAATATAAAACTGGATGGTGCCATTGCCACAGGAATTGATTCTTTTACCACAGTATAATTCTAATAGTTCCAATTATTTTACTTAAAAAAATTCAAATGTATGTTTAAAGGTACTTATAATATATACTACTTAAAGTATTTACAAAATTAAAATACATTCTAATGTAAAGTTATTGCTAATAATGTTACCTTAAACATATTATTGGTGTTTAAAATTTACCTGCAAAATTAATAGTTTATATTTAATTTTATAGCTTAATGTAAGAAAACGACAAATTTGATCACCTCGCCACAATAGATGGCGTAACCGATAACTTCTTATTTCTGAAGAAATCATTTATAAAAACTTAATTATCCTTGTTGATTACTAATATTTGGTATTATTTATTTAAAATACATCAAAATTTATTGTTTCCGTATCCAAATAAATACAAAATAAATAATTATAATTCCATTTGAGAAAACCCTAATTAACTGAATACAAAAAGGAGGAGGTTCTCAATTCGAGTGTACGTTTTCTTTGTACGTATGTTACGCGATATCTTCTCAGATTGTGAACCGATTTTAATGATTCTTTTTTTATTAAGAATGCTTTACCTCAAGGATGGTCCAATTAAATTTTGAAGAAAACATTCTAAACCCCCAAGGGTGTAAAATAGGGGAAAAAGTTTCATATTGGACTATTGCTTACAGAATTTCATATGATATCGTCGCAGATTGTGAACCGATTTTAATGATTCTTTTTTTATTAAGAATGCTTTACCTCAAGGATGGTCCAATTAAATTTTGAAGAAAACATTCTAAACCCCCAAGGGTGTAAAATAGGGGAAAAAGTTTCATATTGGACTATTGCTTACAGAATTTCATATGATATCGTCGCAGATTGTGAACCGATTTTAATGATTCTTTTTTTATTAAGAATGCTTTACCTCAAGGATGGTCCAATTAAATTTTGAAGAAAACATTCTAACCCCCAAGGGTGTAAAATAGGGGAAAAAGTTTCATATTGGACTATTGCTTACAGAATTTCATATGATATCGTCGCAGATTGTGAACCGATTTTAATGATTCTTTTTTTTATTAAACAGGTTATACTTCAAGGGTGGTCCCATATAAATTTGGAGAAAAAATTCCACCCCTAAGGATAGCAAATAAATAGCTTCTTTTTTAGCAATTTGAAGTCAGTAATAGCGAGCAAGAAGAGAAAACGTACAATAAAGACTAATAACTGGATTTGGAAAAAATAAATAGTTTCAGCCTCACCACTTCGGCACACCTTAAAAAATGAGGCAGATAATAAAATCTTGGAGAAACATCAGTTTCCATTATTTAATTTTAAAAAATCGAATCAAGTTTTAGGACATAAGACACAGTTACAGTTTACTGGACATAAGACTCGATAATGACATTCATATAAATGTCATTTTAGTCTCCGCTCACCAGTATTGGAAAACAGTATAAAATAATTAAACTTTAAAAAGAAGTAACATCTGCGATACTTAGCATCAACGATGAACTTGTTTTAACTTTTTTCAAAGCTTAATTATTTTATTCTTTTGAGTGGACTGAGGAATATCACAAGTTCAACTACACTCATGGACGGAGAAATCAACCTCTTTCTTTTTCAAAAAAAGGTTTTAATTTCTCCCGTTGTAAATATCGTGCGCCTAGCCACAAACATTAGTAAATGCTATTGAAAATTTCATTTGTTTTTGTGTAATTATTGCGTAATGTTGCGTTCATACAGCGAAAATTTTTTACAAATTTTGATTTTGAGTTTCAATTTAGGTTTTGTTTGAATTTTTGCCTCGCCTACCTTGTTGGTCGTGTTAAGTGTGAATTCTTACTGAAAATAAACTGAGAATGCCAGATCTAAACGCCACACTAGTTGCTAGGGCTGTTACTTTAATTGAAACTGGGCACACCTTTAAACATGTGGCCCAAACATTACGAGTATCAAGAATCTGTGGCACACACAGAGCTGTCAAGAGGTATCGGCAGACCGAACAGTATACGAGACGTGCAGGACAGGGATGTAAACGAAAAACTGTGGCCAGAGATGACCGGTTCATCGCTACCAGCGTGCTTAGAAACCGGACCTTAACTTTTTCTGAGGTAAGAACGAATACAAAAACTGTAAAAAAAAAAGACTGAAATAGGCCGGAATCAATTATCACTTGCCTGCCTTCTTGTCACATTCAGCTCCAGTTAATTTTGCTCGCAATTACGAAAATTGGAATGACGAAGCTTGGGGTCAAGTTCTAACCACAGATGAATCCAGATTTTGACTGAAGCCAGATGAAGGAAGGATTTAAATTTGGAGACGTCCGGGGGAGAAGTATACTCTGTGCAACATCATTAGAAAAGTGGCATATGGTGGAGTGTCAGTTATGGTATAGGGAGGTATTTGTATGAGGGCACGTACGGACCTCCGCGTCATTGAGAATAGGTCACTAACAGCGACACGATATGCAACTGAGATTCTGGACCAAATTGTAGTGCCTTTGTACCTTTTATAGATGGATTTGTTTTTATGAAGAGTAATGCACGCCCCCATACTGCGGCTGGGTTGTCGAATACCTTCGAAATGTTGAAATCAATGCTGTGGAGTGGCCAGCGCGCTCGCCCGACTTAAACCCCATAGGGCATGTATGGGATAAGCTTGGAAGACAAATTAAGAAAAGAAATCTTGCCCCCGCTATTTGAGAGATCTTAAAAACGCGTTACAGGAAGAATGAAACTCAAAATTTTATTGATAAATTGATTAGGAATATGCCAAGGAGACTGGAAGCAGTTCGAAGAGTTAGATGGGGCAACACTGAGTATTGATTATAGCCCACGTTATAGCCTTTCCTAAGCATTTATGAAAAAAATGAATAAAATGGTAACTACAAAAATGTTTCTTTCCTGTAAAATATTTCTTTTTTTCTTAATTTGGTTAATTTTTATCATTTCATCGTTTGTTTTTTGGTCGTTTGCAATTTTAAATTAACGTATAATAAGCAAAATAAAAATAAATAAAGTTAATTGTCACTAATATCCATGATATTCCGTTTTTTTTTTTCGTTCCTTTAAATTTGTTCATGAGTATAGAATGTTTTCCACACTTAGGTATAATTTTTTAATTTAATTTTTTTTAATTCTTCTTAAAATTTATATTAGATCACCCCTGAAATATAACACATTTTATAAAAGAAGAATCATTCAAATCAAATCATTTTAATCGATTATTATAGTAACTTCTCGTTATTGGAACTCGTTTAAAAAGCCTCGCCATTTTAATACCATTTACACTTTAAAGCAATTTAAAAAGATCTATACAAAAATATATTCAACTTGTACAGGTAAAACTCCTACAGCCTATTTATTATGTTATGATAACGGGTAAAAGTAGATGGAGTCTCTTAAGAGGCATCATTATCGTTGTTTTTTTTTTATTTTACACACTAACATTTATCATTATAGCTTATCCTAAGATGCAAAATCAACGTATGCATTACGTAAGTAATGATTAATGAACAAAGACTTCTATAGGGCTCTGTGGCCTGAATACATTGTGCACTATATTACGGTAAATAAAAACTTTAAGGCCCAGCTACACACTCAATCTTTACGTTAAAATGGCGTGAGGACGCCACACATGTTCTTTGCGAAAACTTCAAAACGCTATCGTGTGGTCGTTGTGCAGTGCGCCATGTTGTTTGCGCAAATTTTTGCGCAAATTGTTTGCGCATGCAAGTAGCGACTTGCTCCGGCTACGACGGCTACGCTTTAGTCGACTGCTAGCGGGCGGGAATACTACTTTCTTTGTTTTATAAACCGCAAACGTTGTTTTCGACAATCTAACACTGATTTTGTTTAATGTGACTACGAAAACGCTGTCATTATTTATTTTATGTCCGCACTTTGTCGACGTGATTTGAAGTTTATTTCAGATTAATTATGTAAATTTATTTCGTATTTGCCTAAGAAACAGTATCTGTCGTAAATGAAAATACAACTGCGTGGCATATTTACCGTGCCGGCTACCCGCCCGCGCCCGCGCGCTCTACTGTTGTGACACAGTTTTTGTTATGAACTACCAAACTAGTAGTACCTATACATAGAAGTCAATGGTGATGAAAGTAAATTGAATATTTGATACAATACTCATTAAAATTGATTGAAACACTTTAGAGTTGTCAAAACAAACATTTCCACAGAACTTGTATAAGAACATAGTGTAATGACGACATAGTTATTATAGTCAAATTATCATCTTATAATGTATTACAATTTTTATTTAAAAAAAAAATAATACAAACAAAAACTTTAACTATTACATATTGCATCCATATTGCAACCTATAAAAGTCCTCTGTTGAACATAGGCCTCCCCATAGATTGCCTGATAGAGGATTGGATTGATCTATGGCAAACGCCTGATAGGTTTTTGCCATAGTTGCCACGCTGGCAGGCGGGTTGACAATTGCAAATTTTAATTATTTTGTGTTGTTTTAAGGAAGATGCAGCTGCTCATCATCAGTTTCAATTTCCCTCTGTCGCCTCTTACGACACCCACGGGACGATATGGGGTGGTGGCATTGATATAATAAAAACCCAAACAAAAAAAGGGGTTTTGTATACTAATGGGTAGTAGATATTTTTACACCGTCACTACTCGGTACTATTACATATTATTTTTTAACAATTAAGAGGTTAAAATGTAACATTTTAAGATACTGCTAAAAGTAACAAATTTAAATTATATGACGCAGTAATATATAAATTATCAAATACCAAATTACGATAATACTTAAATATAAAGGAACAACTATCAAATCATTCATTTCCGCAAATTCAGTTCTTCATAATAACTTCTGACATAACTCAATTTAACCTATAATAAATAGACTATATTAACATGGAGTTCATATTAATTTTTAAATGGCAAACACCACAATACAATTGGGGTCATTTATACAAATTTATATATCCATCCATCCATATTTTTTTATTTTAGTATTTATATATCCACACAGGGAAGATGTGGTATTAAATGTTTGACTGTCTGTCCAAAATGTCAACAGAAATCATAAATGCTGCACACTTTGCAACCAATTATGTCTTCAAAAGCTCATGGTGTCAACGTCACTGACTATTACAAGAACAACGAACCAATTGGACAATGGGATGATATCATCTTCATCCTTCACCTTATATCACTAAACAAAGCTAGAATTTGTTTACCCCAGAAGTGAATGACAGTAATGAATGTAACACAAAACATAACAAAATTGCAGATAAAAAACAACAGATAAAAATATAAAATTGCGATGTAGAGCATGTTCAGCAATCTCAGGCAGACACTGCAACAAGCAATTTCTTGATACATTATATTCAGAATTGTACTAAAAACGAATTACTCCCATATGACTTTTTATAAGAAAATAATTTGACATCATTACATTAAATTATTGCAAATCTTAATACTTAGATGCGAAAAGTATAATTTCATGGAAATTATTATTTAAATTTTTAAACAACAATATAATACTAATACTAAACATTACACACACCATTACATTTATTTTTAATAAACATGGACCTTAACCAAATTTGTCATATTTATGCTAAACAATTTTATTATCATGTACAATAACACGCACGAAACTTTAAAATAGTAGACACATTTACTTTTCATTAAAAATAAATTGTCGCATTAACTACAACGTTAAAAAAGCCAAACGGGTGCTGCAAAGCTTATATGCTGGTTAGTAGATTATTATTAGAAACTATTGCTGTTGATAAGTTGAAAACTCACAAAGTATACAATCCGAGTAGTATAAAATGCCTTATTGTACAAAATAAAACATTACTAAGAAATGTATTAAAACAAAATTGTTACAAATTACTTAACTACCAATGTAAGTAGAGACGACTTAAAATCAAAATCTCGAAAAATGGTAATCAATTATGTAACAATATTACAGTCACCATTATCACTAGCTGATAAGACTCTTTTTCTGTCTGGGTACCATCCTCTTACCTATTTCTACAGCCAAATAGCAGTTCTAGTACTTATTCAGATCTATTTCAGATCTAGTACTTTTTCAGATTTTTTTTATAGAATAGGGTGACAAACGAGCACACAGTCCACCTGATGGTAAGTGGTTGCTGTGACCCATAGACATCTACATCTATCTTCAATAAAGAATCAAAATGCAGATGCGTTGTCACCCGTGAGGACTAAGATGGAATGCCTCTTTTCCAGTAAAAGGGTCTCCGGTTCTCTACACTCACCATACGAAACACAGCAGTGTTAAGCTGGTATTTTACGCTGGTATTCTGTGTGAGCGTGGTCCTTCCCCGGTTGAGCCGACCCATTCGTACTAAAACTATATTACTAATATAGCTGCAGCATGGCTCTACCACGTAAAAACCACGATCTGCTATATATACACTATACAGGGTTAATTTTATAAGTATATCCAAATTTAATATTTAAGTTCAAATATATAAATAATGATATACCGTTTTTGTAGTTTTTGAAAATATGAGTAAATAAGCCTTCTACTTTTATTTGAAATCATCCCAAATATAATGTGATTTATGGGCAACAACTACAGTGCACGCACGCTCCTGTGTGTGCGATTCAATTCACAAAGTTCTTGCCTACTATTTACTTTCTTAATGACGCGCTCACTACTAATGCACAAGTTGATAACTACACGACGCGAATTAGGATACTTATTTTCTCTATACACTTACGGGCTTAGGATCGTCATAATAAATAAAATTAAAAAAATATTTTCATATCAACGACGTAACCGATGACTGTCATTATTATGGCGTATTTAAAAAAAAACTTTTTACACCTAAATTACAAAAGTAGTATAACTAATTCATTGGTACCTCAAAATAGAAACCGTTTCTGTCTATGCATAGACGGGCACGTTTTAGTAAATTATTTTTTACATTTAATAACTGTGTTTGACCACTTTTAACTTCCGTGAATGGAACAATAATCTTGCTGCGGCGGTCTTCGTAAGCTATTGCTACTGTCCAGACGCAAGACTGTGCAAGCAAAAAGAGAAGCAAATAAGTCTGCTTTCTCCTTAGCCAGTGAGCCATTTGGTTTTACCAGCGGAGGCAGTGTAGACCGGCAGAGGTTTGTCTCGACCGCTTTGGCGAGAGACTAAAATGCTCTTCTGCCAGATGGTTTGACAGAGCTTTGCGCTAATGCGTTTAATGCGGTCGAAACTGGCTTACCGTAATGCCTTTTTGCAGGACTTGACTGCTTGGTTAAAGGCTCTCTTCTTATGGCTAACATCCGGAACTTTGCAGTCTTGAGCATAGTCCCAGGATATGTACGCCATATGCTTGTGCTTTTCAGTACGAGCGCATCCAGCATTGAATCATGGGCAAGCTTCACCACCAATGGGCACTTCAGCAAAGGGTATGAAATACTCTATCGTTTGAAGTATCAATCACATCGGTAATGGCATCCGCGCAGTTCGACGGATCAGACTAGAAGCAGATCTGCCGCCAAGGAAAAGATGCAAAGAAATGCCGCATCTCATCCCGATCTGCTGACTTGTATCGCCACATTCGCCGCACACCTTATAAATCGTAGTTAGGTGGGGAATATAACGACACAGATTTCACCGAATATTAAGGGAATACATAAGGAAAGGTTAATTGTTAAAAATAGTAAATGTGTGAGAGCGGATGTTCACCTTGCTCTACTGCTTACGCAATTAATCATTAGCGGCAATAAAACAGCGTAACTGCATTCAGTATAGGCAATTCGACCATACAATAATATCTGGACAGGTACAATGTTCAGGTTAGCTAACCTGAACATTGTACCTGTCCGGATCGGTCGTCAGTACAACAAGCGACTAAGGTACACATCGGGTACCTTAGTCGCTTGTTGTACCAGCCCCAGCGACAAGGAAAAATTTCACGCATCTCTCCCAGCGTGGTCGGTTTTCTGGTATGGGAACAGTCAGTCCTGGTGACAGACATTAAAGTCCCCCAGAAAAACCAACTGTGCAGAAAGGTGCCGATTTAACCACATCAGAGGCTTCACTGAGATGTTCAAATGGCCTAGTTGTCTCTTGAAAACTATTGAATAAAACGTGTTATTCATTTTTAATTTTACAATAAAATCACGAGTAAGATGAGAAATACAACAAAGTGTGATACGTATTCCTCTTTTATATAGATAATAAGCACAAATCCAGTAAGGAATGTCTAACTTTTGCAGGGCTAAGCAAAATACAAGCATTTTATTCAGTTAGAATTATATACTTTGACATAAATAAAACCCACACCCTAACTCAGCTGAATGTTTCAGTATAAAGGCACTGACAGCATCAATACACCTCCGGTTACATTTACCTATGTATTTATTTACAGGATTAAGCGCTACATAAT
This sequence comes from Parnassius orleans, assembly GCA_029286625.1. NCBI lineage: Eukaryota > Metazoa > Arthropoda > Insecta > Lepidoptera > Papilionidae > Parnassius > Parnassius orleans. The sequence continues at coordinate 2,691,781 of JAGSMP010000167.1, forward strand.
ATTGCACAAAATAAATTACGTTTTAAATTATTACATTATAATAAAATGTTAAAAGATGATAATAAATGCCTATTTAATAATTTTTGGTTTATTTCGGACTACTTTAATTTTTTTATATTTCCTAAAATAATATTTGAAAAGGTTCACAGTAACATAAGAATTAAAATAATTATCAAGATAAAATGTTGTTATGATAATTATTCTAATAATACTGTTGTAATCAATCAAAGAAAATTATAAGCTAAATAACCTCTTTTACATCTGATCCTGGTTTTACATTTTTAGTCATAACTGTCTACATTGATTCGTTAAATACAATTAAAGTCATATTTCCTGCACAAAAGAAATATTATAAGTAAGATATTTATCAATATAAAATATCACTTCATTATTTCTATTTTCAACATTTTTATTGGAATAGTCATAAGAGATTGCAATTTACTACCAATATAGATTTTAAGTAAAAAATAATTGCTTTGATTTGTATGCATAAAACATTTTGATTTATACATAGATTTTTGTTCATACATTTCAGTAAAATTATTACATAAAGGAAACATGAGCAAGATTTATTAAAAAATTAACTATAGTGTAATGTGATCTAATAGGGAGCTAAAAATAAGGTCCCAATTGAAGGAAAGATTAAAGTTAATAAATTTTTTGTTATAAGAATTATAAGGAAAGTTTTATATATATACCGGCAAGTTAAAAGCTATAAATTTAATGTATAAGAAATGGTATTTTTGCACTGCTTTGGATTTTTCTAAGAGCTCACTTTAATTTCTAGTCCTTTTGGCAACATTTTGGGGTACAGCTATATGCCTGAAAATTAAATAGGGTTTTTATTTAGAATTATAACCACAGGTCCCTTCTTTTGAGTGTTGAGATGTAACCAATTTTAATTTTTTTATGACTAAGTATTTTACTTATCTATGAAATAAAGTTTGATACAACGAGATTCCTAAAAAAGTACTCATATGTGATATTGATCATCATCATTATTATTAAAGCATATCAAAGTCTACTGCTGAACTAGACCTCCCCTATAGATTACCTCATAGGATATACGCCATAGTTGCCACGCTTAACAGACAGGTTGACAGCCATATTTTTTTAATATGTCGAGATGTTGTGTCAGAGAGAAAGAACTCCTTTTCTTTTACCTGTGTCACCTTTTACGACACCCACGGACGATATGGAGTAGTGGATTATATTACACCGTCGCTACACGGCGACGCACATCGCGCACATCACACGCGATGTGTGATGTGCATTTGAAATGATGGATAGTTTAATGGCAGTTCGCGTTCAATTCAATAAAAGAATTTTACATGGACCTTTCTTATGGTAGGAAGGATTTACCATGCTAGTAAACAATCGTTATCACTTTATACCCTAACAGATCTCAAATGAACATTATAAAATCCCATCTCCACTCTCTAGGCTCTAAAAACATAGTCTCCGAACATTACATTATTTAAAAAAAATGTGTGCATTTCACACGCGGTAGAAATGAAACCTTCAGAACTAACCTCCGAGAGAATGAGACGAATGCAGATTATCAGGAGTAGGATAATTGTAGGGTACATTTATTATAATATTGTTACAAAGTTTAAAGATTATTTTACACTAGTGATCCGCACTCCGCTTCACACGGCTGATTTTTGGATCTCGACAACAGCGCTACCTACCGGGTCCAATTATGAATCCAAATCTTCCAGGGATCCACTCAAACAAACAGAAAAAATTTCATCAAAATCGGTCGAGCCGTTTTAAGTTTTAGCGAGACTAACAGACAGCAATCTATTTTTATATATAGAGATTTTATTCTTTATATTATACAGACTCATAGTTTTCAATTTCATCATCGTGAGTACTTAAATATTTTCTAATCAAGGAATTTCGTCGTTAATCCTTACTGCTCATAGATCATCTCCATAATCTCCATACATAATAGGAGACGCTGAATACTATATTCAATCTCATTCACTCTCAGGCTAAATTCTATAGATGTATATGTTTGTCTCTTTTTATTGTCGCTTTTTCGTTTCATCAGGTTTCAAATCACGATTTTAAAGAAGCTTTCACTTCAAAAAAATAAGTATAATAACTATACCTTGTGGCAATGTTACTGATGTTGACTTTCGACAATGAACATAATGGATTGATGCTGCTGACTGTCAGTGTGTATGGTGGGCACAGATCGAAGGCATTCGATCTGATGGGATGTCCAGTCCTTTTTTTGACAATAAGTAGAGCAATATGGAGTGCGCCGGCACAAGGAACATTCTGCTGACGCTTCCCGATTACAATTTGCACACTATAATAATTTTTTTAGGTTAATATTCAACATTATCACCATATACAGTAATACTCTTCTTATGTAATGAGTAAAAGAATTTGGTCTCTATTCTCTATAACTAGAAAAAACATTTTCTTAAGATAGAATCTATATGTACCACCTGCCATGTTCTTGTATTTTTTTTACAAATATCACCTATTTTTAAACTAGGAACCTTACTATAATTCCCCAGTTATACCACCATTATTAGGCATTTAGCAAATACATTTTTAAAGCCCATAAAATATAAAGTAAAAACACAATTAATCATCTGTTTTTGAAAAAAAATTAAAATCAGCCTATTTTTAAAGGACTAAGCACTGAGCACTTTCGCAAAAATAACTTTAGAAAATTATCCCTAAGTAAATTTTGCTCATGCCACACATGCTTTTACTGCCATTAATCTTTTTGAAATAAAAAAAAATAAAATAACGGAATTTGGCACATTTTTATTTGTTTTTATTTAACAACCTATACTGATAAAATTGAATGCATAAAATGTCATAAAATCAAAAAATAAGGTATACCATAGAAACTTTATAAACAGTCCTTTTAGCAGTCCTATAAACAGTCGGTTCTTTTGAAAGATTGAATGCCAGTATAATTACAGGCTGTGAGGAATTCCATCTTAGTACTCAGGTGACAACGCACGTGTAGCCTGCTTTGTTTGAAGTGTCCATGGACTGCAGTGGCCACTTGCCATCAGGTGGATTGTAAGTTTGTTGCTTCAGTTTTATAAAAACTAGCACATCATTTAGATTTGCCTTATATATATTTCACTTACCAGACAAACAATGCTAAAGAGCAAAGTATAAAAATGTTAAAGTCAAAATCAAAAATAATCTGAAGAATTATAATCCATATTGCATAGTTTACACAGTATGTATGCCATAGTTTATGAAGTAGTACTATTGTCGCCTACAGACCTATAGTGCCATACCGACAAGATAACAGAGTTTTTTTTACAGAAATAAGGGTGATAACCGAGCAAGGAGTGCCATGAGTGAATACTAGTGGTCCGTAGACACCTACATCTATCCTGAAATAAGTAATAAAATACAAACGCGATGTTACCCCGAGGTCTAACGTGAAATACCTCATTACTGAGGACTAACATGAAATGCCTCATTACCAGTAAAAAGGATTAAAGACAAACTCCCACTCAGGAGACAAAATATCTCATAGAACAATTTTCAGCGCTTCCATGAAATTTAAATGATGAGGAATTTTCATTTCTCGTAAGTTTTTCTTAACCATCATGTGACAATTTTGCTATAATATACTAAAATTCATTGCTGACGCACACAACGACATTTCTGTATCGCTAATAATACATTTTAATAAATAGAGAAAATCCATTAATATTATGATGGTTTACATTACGAGTTCCAAACCTGAGGAGCTGGAAGCGAGAAAGGAGCAAGGGACCACGAGTAGCAAAACTCTTGCGGAGCCCCAGAGAACGGCAACCTTTTCTCTGCTGCCTGGCAAGTGGTGAGCCATAAAGGGAAGAGCAAGGCATCCAAAAAGGTGACTTGCCGACCTGACGGACCGTCAAGGGGGTCTATCCCAGCAGGCAGTGGTGCAAAGGCAAAGAAAAAGAATAAGAAGCAGTGAGAAAAAAGCCGTAGAGAAAGGGCTGCGCTGGCATCTTCTAAGAGCATCACCAAGGAGGCTGCTGTTACTGCGGTGCTTGGGGCTGGAACCAGTAGCCGCGCTGAAACTGGAAAGGATAAAGTGGAAGGCGCAGCTGCAGGGAATAGTTCTAAGATATCCGCCAGGAAGCAGCGAGCGGCCAAGCATCCTGGTAAGAAGGAAAGAGTAGCCAAAAGGATGCTGGAAGAGTCCACCTCGCTGAGAGGAGAGCACAAAAAAGTGCGACTCGAACAGCAACTAAAAGTTGCAAGAACCAGCACTTCGCAGGTTGCTGTGTAACTCAGAGGGTGAACCAGCATGTAGATGCAGTGATACCAACAACTGAAGACTGAAATTTAGCACAGAGAGTGGTAACAGTGGATAAAGTCCATTGGGCCATTCACAGTTTCCTTCCCTATAAGGCGGCACGACCTGACGACATTTTCTCGGCACTCCTACTAATGGGGAGGCCTAATAGTCAGACTTGTTACCATAATGAGAGCATGTCTGGTCTTCAGATATGTTCCTAGGGGATGAAGGCAAATGAAAGTTAAGTTCATACCCAAACCAGGTAAGAGCATCTATACGGACCCAAAATCCTATAGACCCATTAGCCTCACATCCTTTCTCCTAAAGACTGATGGATAGGGTGTGTAAAAGGGATCTAAGGAGTTTGGTGCTAATAAGCATACCGCTATACGATAAGCCTACAAGCTTAGGCAAATCGACTGAATCGGCACTTCACCAGGTAATAACAAGGATTGAAGGAGCCATCCAAAAGAAAGAAATATGTCTAGGATCCTTCATAGATAAAGAAGGTGCTTTTGACAGAACAAACTTCTCCAGCATAAAAGTTGCACTAAGTAGACATAAGAGTTGAAACAGCACTGATTGACTGAGTAGTAAACATGCTCAGTTCACAAACAATAAAGATTGCTGGTAAATCTCAAGCAGTCCAAATAAAAAAAGACTGCCCACAGGATGGGGTTCTTTCACCTCTCCTGTGGAATAAAATCATAAATGAACTCATCAGCAAATTAAATGCCAATCACTTCTATACAATTAGTTATGCAGATGACCTGACAATACTGAACTTGGGAAAAACAGCAAGCATGGTGCAAGGAATATGACCTAACCGTTAACCCAAATAAAACGATTCTAGTAATGTTCACACAAAAACGAATGCTGAATAACTATCACCTGCCAAGTCTTTTCAGCACAAAACTCCAGCTATCCTCTTAGGTTAAATACTTAGGTCTTACCTTGGACAGTAAACTCAACTGGAATAAACACATAGAAAACAAACTCAACAAGGCTAGTATAACTTTCTGGCAATGTAGAAACATGATAGGCAAACAATGGGGTCTAACGCCAAAAATTATACTGTGGCTGTACAAAACTGTAATTCGGCACATGATCACATACGCCGCTCTGTTATGGTGGACCAAAACGAATGAAGCTACCACTATAAAGCTTAAGCGTTACCAGAGACTGACATGTATGGCCGCCACAGGCTGAATAAGGTCTACACCAACAGCAGCCAGAGGCTATGCTGGAGCTAACCCCGTTTCACCTACACATACAACAAGAAGCGACTTTAGCTGCCATTAGACTCAAGACCCTAAATCTTTGGAGTAAGAGTAGAGTCGCTCATACAGGTATAATCGATAGAATTTACACAAAAATTCCTACCTTACCCCAAACAATGTGTTTGATAAGAAATATTAGATACAATTAAATGAAACTAACCAGCCGGAGGATCAAACCCAAAAGAGCTTAAGAGTTTTTACAGATGGTTCTAAAACAAATGAAAGTGCAGGATATGGAACTTTCTCGGAAGACCTCAATATCTACATATGCACACCGCTGGGTACCCACAACACAGTCTTTCAGGCAGAATGTATGGGTATCATCCAAGCAGCCATAGCAATAGATGCTAGGAATGTAAGACTTCTCCATCTGAATACTGACTGACAGTATGGTGGTGCCACAAGCTCTGAGTTGCAATGTGGTGAACTCAGGACTAATGACTAATGACTGAATGACTAAATGAGGTATGTAAACACAACAATGTGTTTCTGCAATAGATCAAGGAACACCGTGGATCAAGGGGCAATGACGCAGCAGACATACTGGCTAGGAGAGGATCGGCTCTGGCCGTTATAAGACCGGAACCGATCATACCGATCCCTTTTGGTAAACTAGTTCACTGATATGTAAAAACTTTACTAATCAACACGCTCAGCTTTAGAAAAATCTAGTGGACTGTAGGCAAGCTAGGGAGGTGCTGCCACAAATTAACAGTCGTTTGACCAAGGTCTTAACGAGATTGAACAAGCCTCAGATTAGGATAGCAACAAGTGCTATTACAGGACATGACTCCTTTAACAAACATTTATTTACTATAGGTGTTACAGGTAGTGATAAACTTGGCACTCCCCGAAGTTGCTCGATTAAAGGACTGTTGAACTTCTTCAGGGAGATTTCATGGTTTGAATAATCACAATATTTCTGCCCACACGTAAAATATGCGCTTAGACGTGGAGTTGCGGAAAACTGCCCGCTAAACTAAACTAGTTTTTTAAAATATTAAATAACTATAACATGTAGGTTATTAACCTTTTTAGACTCTGTATCCCCAACATTATGAAGTGACACTTGTTCGGCATCAACCTGAGCCTCCACACCTGCAGCAAGCAATGCAGATGCTCTCTCTTGCTCTAACCTTTCTATCTGTCTTGTGCTAACTATTCTAACATCTTCCACACACTGTTTTAATTCACCAGCAACTCGTACAAGTGTTTGGCCAATATCTTCTAAACGTTTTAATACAGCACTCATATCTGGTAGGCCTGAAAATATTAAATTTTAAGTTAGGCATACAACTTCAGTAGTTTGTAAATATACATCAGTAGGTGGGTCAGCCGCTGGGGTCAGGAAGATTGGCTTTCGCGCATCGGACTCGGAAAGGTCCGTTGCGCAGGTGGAGTTGGAGGCTGCAGAGGGAGGCGCGCCTTGTGTTCTGGTGCGCCTTATCAGAGAAGGAGAAAGGCAGGAGATGTCCTCTCCTGAGAAGGTGCTGGCACTGCGGTGCTGGTATGGCCTCGGATTTATGGGAAAGCATTCCCATGACCCTGCCAATATTCAGCGAAGGTGAAAGAACATGGGGGTTTTAGTTGTACTTGCCAGCGCGAGGCTGGTATGCATAGGCATTACGTCATGTAAAAAAAATTTAAGGGGGCATTTTGCAGCATCAGCCCTAATATGGCAGTAATACTCTATACCGATAGAGGGAATGTGAAATAGAAGATGAGCAGCAGCATCTTTCTGATAACTACTCAAAATTATAAAAAAACTGCGGTTGCCAACCCTATGATAGGAGTAGACTTTTATAGGCTGTAATGAATGGATGGATCGATAATACTATACATTAGATATTGTAAAATAAATAAATCCTGGCTACTAAGTTGTGTCTATGCAAGTGTTACAAAGCACCAAACAACTGGAGATGAAATGCTTAAATGATTCACCAGGATGGCAACAAGCTCGATAGATGATGACTTCAAATAAAGAAGATCATTTATACCTATGATCTTCTTTATTTGAAGTTGGTTGCAGGTGACAATGGACTGCAGTAGCCACTTGCCATCATGTAACCGTTAATTCTTTTATTTCAGACATCATATAATTTTACTTGTCTTAAAACAAATTTAGCATCTTTGTAATTATGATTAATTTAACAACTGTAAAGAGAATGCGGTACTACTGTGTATGGTATGGTCTTGTGAACGGGAGATCCTTTTAAATTGTGACGAGGCATTCCATCTTGCTTTTCCAGGGTGACAATACATCTAAATCTATGGATCACAGCATTAACTTATCATAACAAGTACTGTGTGCTTGTTTGTCACACTTACTCCTACAAGAAAATTAAAAATAATTATAATTCAAAACTAAAATTACAAAAAATCATATTTTTGGCTGGGTTAAAACAAATTCGAAAGTAAAAAGGAAATAGTTGAAAGTTTGCAGACTAAAATTCAAAGTAAGTAGTAAAGAAATACTGCATATTTATTTTGTAAATAAATATTTTATAGCCATTCCCAAATAAGATTTCGCTCTGCTCAATAAAAGTCATATAAACTATTAACAAAAATTAATTTTTAAAAAACTACTCAGAGGATTATTTTTGTATGAGTCCACTTGTTGCACATAGCTCACATTGTGTTCTTGTTCGCATTGCCAATAGCTAGCCACAAAGCGGGACAGTACTTCTCAAAAATCTACCCGCAGATAGAATTGTAATAGTTATGTGTCAACAAACTTTCGCATAAGCATTTACATACTCAGCTCTCAGATCAATGATTCTTAGCAATTATATCTATATTATATGTTTTTTTGTAGCAACTAAAACCTCTACACAACAAGTAAAAAGTGAATTTAAAAATTTAATACTATCAGCCAAAATAGCAAATAATCTAATATATAAAAATTAATGTTTGTTTGTTTGTATTTTATGCGCTGCCATACTGTTATCGGATTGTGCTAAAACTTTATCAACTTATAGCTTGCACTTGCACAAAGTTTATAGGCATAGTAAAATTATCTTATAGTAGGTGGTGTGGTACGCATATCGCACCCACAAATTTATTTAATAGTTTTGTTTAATGTTTTGTCATTCCTAACAAAACAACATACACTTCTAAATTTAGAACAATATTTCCACAATTATTTCTTCTGCAGAAGCAGTGCGCTGGGTACTAGTCTAGTCGTAGCTAGTCTTAATTGAAAAAAAAATAGATTTTCTAATTTAATATTATTCCGAACCATTTTAAAATGGAAAGTGAATAAGAATATGAACACAGGCTGCGACATACTTGTGCTTGTAATAGTTACCCATCAATATCTTATGTATAGTTAAATATATAATTATTATTTAACTAGCGATCTGCCCTGGCTTCGCACGGGTGATTTCTGGACCTCGACAAGAGTGCCACATATCAGGTCCAATTGTGAAACTAAACCATCGAGTGACCCACTCAAACACACACAAAACATTTCATCAAAATCAGTCGAGCCATTTTTGAGTTTTAGCAAGACTAACCAGACAGCAATTGATTTTTATACATAGAGATAAATAAATCTAACCAAATACATAAATGTATAAGGCAGTCAAGCTTAGTACAAAGAACACTTTGGATTGTCAATTTCGCATGTAAGATTTGGGATTTCAATGGATGCCAAGCTTCATAGCAGTTCCTTAAGTTATAGTTTATCAACAGAAATGAGGATCATTCTTCAATTAATTGTATAATAAACTGTGAATAAAAAACCATAAACCAATTTAAGAACAGATTAAATAAACAACTAAAATAGGACAATTACACATTTGAAACTAGGATATAGGCTAATAGTTGTCTCAACTGCTGGCCTGTTAAATAACAATAATAATAACTTCAAAATTTTTCTTGCATTTTTTAAATAAAATCTTAAGCTATAATAAAGGACTAAAATTATCTATATTTAAAAGTAAATAGGTAATTCGAATACATACTCTTGCCATTACCTAATGTAGGATCAGGTTTTGTTTCAGGATTTTCCAACAAATGATAATCTCCACTGGTTTCCAATCCTTCTGCTATGGTCTGCCATGCCTCCTTCGAATGACTATTATTACTTGTCTGGTGGATATTATCTACATCACTCTCTACAAGTATGGTATCTCGTTTAGTCTTAGGTTTTTTTTCCTCCGGTTCTTGATTATTACGTCTTCTGCGTTTATAAGGAGTAAAAAGACGAACTGGACCCATAGCTGAAATTACGAATAAAATTTTTAATTTATAACAAATTACATGCTACATTGCAAACCAGGTAATTATTCACTTTTATATTATCTACACGAACTATAGTATGAGTTAGAGCACAGCAATGGTAAACCAGTGGGGGATTCAGTAGAACTGTTTCTGTGGCTTGACCCTTACTGTCATCTTATTTCATCTTAGAAATTAACTTTTAAGATGCTGTACCAAAACCAGCTCAACTCACATAATATACTAAGTGGGACAAAAATATTCGAAGGAAATGCTAGCTGGTGGATGAAAAATTGACAACTTTTTACAATATAAACCCCTAACCACAAATTAAATCATTATGTTAAAATACACAACAAAACTCTCCAAACAACTTATTTGCTTGCCAAATATCTGAGTCTGAGTATGATATTACATATAAAATTTCTAAAAATTCAAATAGATGTTTCAAAGTGTAATATACTTCTGAAACAAGAAAAATAAATTTTACCTGATTGATCATCACAACATGCCCCGCAAGTACAACTTGTTGCATGTGGTGTTAAAATACCTTCATCGATTAATGCTTGTATACTTCTGCCACCAAATCGAATTGACCTCTTCCAGTCTTTACTAGAGGCTCGACCACATAATGCTTCAAACTCACTAGGAGTATACCATTCCATGCCATACTTAATACATCGGCCCCGACCTCCAGATCCAAATCTTTGTTTGTGAAGCTCAGCTGACGTATTTTTGCACCGTACAGGCAAAACTGGCATATTTGCAGTTTCTGCCCATGACCGAGCACTAGCTGCGCGCGTTGAAGGAGTAGAACTTGAACTAGCATCGTCGTGAGTTTGCTCGCGTACTGGCGGAGATGGAGGATTTTGTATAACGATGTGTGTAGCTTTTATGTCCTCAGCAACAGGCCCGCCCGAAATAAAACCGTTGTCAACACATATCATAGGTTTAAAATGTGGTAGCTGGTCAGACGTGATTACGTTGAATGTGGTGCCAGTTATAAGCGTTCCGACTGGCAAAGACACTGGTACTGTAATGACACCGTTTGAATCACTAGAAAGTCGAGTAGTCTTGATTTCACTCGCCAAAACAGCACGGCCATCAGTACGATCGGAATCGTGCTCGGTCTCCGTCGCCAGCGGATCGGCTTCGGATACTTCGGTAATGTCCGGCATAACGACGTTGTCCGAAGTCCTGTTCTCCGCCATCGCTTTCTTCCGCCCTCCCCGAAAATCCCCCTCACGGAGCGACCGTATTTTGAACACTCACATGAACGAAAATCACTCAAAATGCTCTTATCCGCCTTTGTCCGCCATAATGAAGGAAATGAAGATGAAAACATTCTAACACGTAGGTTATGGCGGAAAATTCGAATTTTGAACCACGTAATTATGTACTCTTATGGGACTTTCTTTTAGAAGGTAGTGATTATATGCTCTTTGCTTACTTTTATGGCACGTTTAGATTATCGGACGAGCAACTCGCCGAATAGCTCGCCAAGTTATTAGTGGACGAGGACGACGCGTTTACATATTCGTCTGTATTCATTCAACGTTGATTTTTCAAACATGAATGAGTACGTCTCGATGCTACGATATTATTCATAGATAAATAGATATGTAGCAAGCTATATTATTGTGTCAACTTAACTATTATAGACTCACTAATATTTTAAAAAATTTAAAATTATTAAAAACAACTCAAAAACTATTGGTCAGACGTTGATCAAATTTATATGGGGCCACATGTGAAGCACCGGCTTTCAAATAAAAAAAAGATTCACCCAGAAAAAAGCTATGAGGTAACACACACAAAAAAATATAGTCGAATTGAGTACCTCCTCCTGTTTGAAGTCGGTAGAAAAAGATGAAAAGACGCCAGTAATAGAAATAGTATTAAAAAGAATATATAAAAGTAGTTTCGCTCTTGTGAAATTTATAATTTCAGTTGAACCGAGTACTATTTTATATTTTTATATATTTTGTCAAAGAAAGGTATTAGAGAAAATTATAACGGTAGATTGGCTAAGTAAATTAAAATGATAGTTCACGGGTCAAGCGAATAATGACGAGTATGTAAACACCGATACGAATACACACAAACATTCCTTTGACTCGTGCTAAAAAACCGTCATCGAGTGGAGAACAGGCGAATACTCGGGCCGAGTAGCGAGAACGCCCGAACAATGCGTTTACATTTTCGTACTCGAGCCTATTCGTCTGTGATGGCGAGTGATGGTAGAGACATTTTACATCAAACTGACCCAATAACATCAAGTAAGAATAAATTTGCATGCTATAAACAATCATAATGCATTAAAAAACAAACAAAATCTTCTCTAGGGAAATAAAAGAACAAAGTACATATTGCCTGTATTTGAAATAATAATTTGTTGATTGAATAATATTTAGTATGGTGCTATAAATTTTTTTCATGAATAGATAAAACAAATTTGCATAGTAATTTTTATTTTGTAAATTAAGTAATTTTTCGTTAGTTCTAAAATATTAAATGTATACCTACTTATATTTAAAGTACTCTGTGCAAAGAGTTTAAATCACTAGGTTTACTCTGTGCATACAATAATAAACTATAACTACGGTACGGTTTTTTTACTCATGTGCTATAACCATAGACTTAGAATATACTGGCGTATAGACCACCTGACAGCCCGAAAACGCGTGACCAATTTTGATTTGTCATTGTGTGCGTTAGCTAGTGATGTATATATTACTTAAAAGGACTATCGAAAATGATTGTTAAGGAAGCGGTAAAAAGATTATAAAAAATTGTTTAGTGCATGAAGTTGAATAACTTCAAAAATTAACTGAATTTTACCATGATAGTTCTAATTTAATTAAAAAATATTCTAATAACATGTTCCTGGGAATAAGCTGAACCTACTTGCCTTTTGTTGGATTTTAATTCAAATGTATAAAATCCCAGGTGACTTTACCGAAAAACTTAAAAAAACTCCCCAATAATCAGATCAGAATGTTGTATTTTCGAGCTATGATCTTTGGAGAAAAATATTTATTGCCGTAGGCAGTTTCCCCGGTGTTTATTTTTTAACATATTGTTAATATAAATAGGTAGAAACTTAACTAAGTATATACCTATTTATATTTTATAAAATGTTTTGATGGGGAAACAAAAACGGGGACACGGAGTACATAATGGCTGCTTTATTTTTCATATAAGTATCACTTGTGATAATTACAAACATTTAATAATTAAATAGATTATAGAAGTTTATTTAAACATTAGACTTAAGTATGAATGTAAACTTAATAATTTAAGGAAGGAAACTTGTAGGAATCAGTTAAATAAGATTGCTCTGTTTAAAGGCCAAGATGTTTATGAGGCTTCATCATGCTTCGTGTTTATGTTCTTTCATCTGTCCCTGAAAAGTATAAAGTAATAATAAACTTATTATCATTTTAGCTGCATGAATTTTAAAAACATAATGATCTTAACACAGTAAAGTGCACTAAGTGTCTGAGGATACAGATGCACTCTCTATTCTCTCAATCTCGGTATGTTAAGAAAATGGTCACTCATTCATGGACTGACCGCGGCAAGTGCAACTTAATTTCGCAGATCTATTGATCTGCGCAGCTATTACTTAACCACGAGTTTCTCTTCTCTACGACTAACGCTGTAGGGGATGAACCACGCTATTTAAGCCCTCGCGACAATGTCGTCGGCCATCAAGCATGAATCGGGCATTGACCATTGTGAGTATCAAATACTATGGAATTTATACTATCACGTCTCATGCGCGGTCGTCTAGTAGCGCGAGGGCATTACAAATATCTATACTAACTACGCTAAAAGTTTTATCGTTATGATTTGGGAATATAATCTGAAGTTCCGAAGCTCCGCTCAACCCCTTGGGGACTATAGCATGATGCTATGAATATTGTACTAGTGTGACCGTGAGGCTGTGCGGTTGGTTAAGCAAGGTTGGTTATACATTTATTTTGGTTGATAAATAGATACTTAGTTGGGTTCATAATGGCTTAAAGAGGATAATCTCAAGATTTTTTTGTCTTTAATGATTAATGTACTACAGTTTTATAATGTATGAAAATCTGTCTCTATATTTATATAAAGTTTTGAAAGTTATATTTTTGAAGTCTTATTATAACAATATTTTACTTACTGGTACAAATAATGTAGAAATGACTCCTTTTAATAAAATTGTTTTTATTCTACTTCTTCTTTTATACTTCTCAAGAAAATGTTTGCTGCAAATTGTTGAGTTCTTCTTTGCATTCCAACCAACCCGTCAATGAACTTTAACCACTTTTCTAATTATAGAATCCGGAAAATCTGTTTTGAAAAACGGCAAAATAAAATTACATTTTAGAACGCAAACCGAGTTTATTTTCTTGTTGTGTAGGCAAGTCTATCGATTCATTATAAACATTCAAGATAAATATCGACATTAATTTTGATATAGTTGAATCAATCCCTAGCGTACATATAAAATATTTTGTATAAAATGTATTTACCAAATTCATGCAAATTATCAACAACGTGACTTTTTCTTTGCAAAATATCAAATACAAGAAGAAGCCTTATTTACTCGTATTTTCATAAACTGCAATAACGGTATATCATTATTTTATATGTTTTTATAATTTAAGTTTCAAATTTGGCTACTCTTTGAAAAATAACCCTGTATAAGCTTTATGAGTTTTTTTACTCAGCATATGAAATAACCACTACTACGTGCCATCTTGGTAGATGGGACTTCGGGACACAACACATTATATGGTTATAATGCACTGCCTGCCGTATGTAATGATTATACTCTTTGGTGCGCTGTCGCAGACTGGTACAACTGGAGCACCCACTTACCATCAGGTTGACTGTGTGCTCGTTTAGTCGTTGATCACCTTAATTACACACAAAATCTCAATCGGGGCTCTATTTGTTTTATATGTTTGATAAACTATTCAAAAATATGTTTTCTTTAATATTATTTTTCAGATGCAAGACCTGGCACATGTACCAATTGAAAAGCTTCACATGGTAAAACATACTTGTGGCAAACATTGCAAATCCAAGGATTTAATCCCAACTAAAACGGCTGCTATTCCATTCGTGGACTTAAAGCTTCCTCAATTATATTTATGTTAATAAGATTTACTCTACATATAGCAAAATTTAATATCCTTCTAAAGTCAGATTTTGTAATAATTCGATTATATAACTAAATTTGAAATTATTTGTAATACCTGATCAAGGGAACCGTTTGCCGTATTTTTATAGATTTAACTACAATAATTAGCACTAATTTTAAAAGCGACTATTAGTAAACAAAATCTGCGAGTAATAACTACCTCTGTGAATAAGCCTAGCGATTCCTGTATAATATTTGTTACACTTAAAAGCAAATTAAACCAATCAGTATTAAAAAACTCATAAAGTTTATCCTTTCTCTTTAAAAAAATAGTTAACGTTGAACGGGAGGAAATAGAGGCAGTTTACATACATAAATTGTACAAGGACAAGCATCCAGACGAAGAATATTTATATTAGGACATAATAACACATATAATTTATTTTAGGACATAATAACACTTGTTCAGTGGGAGACCGAATCCTCGGTCCTGCAGTGCGTAGCCAAACGCTTAGCCACTGCGTTACGGAGTTATTTATTTTTACTTAATTAAGTAAAACTAATATAATTGTATATTGTTTATTTGTTTATACATAATTTTATACCGAATAATTGTAGATAATATAAATATATAAAATATATTTATATTATATAGATATAATAAAAAATCAGCACTTTTACTCAATCTACAAGTAATAATATAAACTTTTATAAAACATTCAGTATATAGGTCTAACTTTTATTGTATGAAAATATCGATAAATATTGTTACGCGCCACTATTAATGTCTTGTACATGGCAACACTAGCCACTAGCGCCCTCTAGTATCGAGTAGCAGAACTAGGAGAGTCAAGATCCTTCAAGAAATTTCGGGACCGATATGTACTCGAACATTCTAGATGTTTCTACAGTAGAAGGTTCTGGAAACTATCTGAGGCCCTATGTAAGGCCGGTATAGACCGCGACCGAGGCAGTATTGAATTGGCGATACAAGCGAATACTTCGAAGCGATACAACTGCGAACTAAAGTGATCAGTAGTACAATTGTGTTTTGTTATTAGTGTGGTTTTAAGTTGCAATTAGTGTTCTGTAATTAAAGTGTCAATTTTGGTAATTCACTCGGCAGTTTTTGATTGTCTCGAACCCCAAGTTCGTAACAATATTATACCGATAAAATTATTCGAAGATAGACATTTACAGCACTATTTTAATTCACCTATGTTGTAAGTGGTTGTAACGCTGACCTCTATATATACAAGTAATAAGTACAAGTACGCTGGACTGGCTATACCATACAAAATGCTCATTTTTCGTACCGGGAACTAAAATTGACATAATATGCCAAAGTCTGTTGTCTTATTTAAATCGTATCTCTTTATTTTGAATTTTTAAACTATAAATTGAAAGTATTTTATGTGGTTTGATTATGTTTCATTTTAGTTATATAATAGGAATTATTTTTAATAATAATAAGAGTGTGCGTATTATGTAAAACTCGTTACCAAAAGGAAAGTGGGATAAAATTCCACAAGTGAATTAACAGCTAATATTAAACAAATTAAAACTATTTGATAATATGGGTACTTAAAAATTTGTTACTAATCTTAATATCGTAACTACCAACATGTTTGGCTTTATGTTACAGAGTTTTGATAAACAATAAAATTCAATAGGGTTGTCGAGTTCCTTGTCTATAACACTTATCGATGTTCTTTTCTACCCATATCTGTTAACAACCAAAGTCGCTGACAACAGATAATTATCAAATGTTTATTAATTAACAGGTTTCCAACTAAACCAAGTCTAAAATGATGGCTATAAAGCACAAATGTTGTGAATTAGCGTCTGAAACAAAATGATTATCTTTGTTCTAAACACTTCACAGATGACTGTTTTATTGTACATGAGAAACGCACCACTTTGAAAAAGTGCAGTATACCCACAATATTTTCTGGTAGTACCTGTACCAGTAAGTATAAAAGTATTAGATTATTATTTCGAATGTTTTTTTTATTTCTTCTCTCCTTATTTTCCCAGACTCAAGGGCCCTAGCCAAGTATAGAAAGGTCGCCTGAGGATGAATTTGTGTTTACAAGACGTAAATTTGTTAAATCTGTTTAAATATCATCAATTAATTATATCAAGGGAATAAATTTATATCAGGACTTGGTAACCCATGGTAAACGTAGGGCGACTCACATGGCTGGCCCAAGGTGGACACTCTGAGTGGGCTTGAAGAGCTCTTGGATGTGTGTAAGTGGGCTGCGACTAGAGGAAAGTCCTCTCTCTATATCGCTGCACCGGAGTGGAGTCGCAAGGGAAGAGGATTGTTGGTATGGCGATGCGCCACTAGACTATCCTCCGCGACTTTGGCGGGGCTGTACCACTTGGTGCTTCCGAGTGTTAATTTTTTCCTGGCTCCATAGCCTCCACATATTGGGCTCGGGGAGTACGTTGTGCAGGTGGAGTAAGATGCCGCGAAGGGCAGTGCGCCTTGTGTTCCTGGTGCGCCTTATCTGAGAAGGAAAAGGAGGAAGAGAAGTCCTCAACTAAGGAGGGGTCCTTGCTGATGGGGCCGCGGATGTGTTTGAAAGCATTTCCGTGGCCCTGTCAACGTGTAGCGAAGGTGGAACACCATGGGGTTTTAGTAGGTGCGAGTCCGACATAATCCGTTCTGCGAAGCGGTTATGCGTAGGCATTTCCTCATTTGAAACCCGGAACAAAATCCGTTCTGTAGTTACGAATAAACACGTAGATAGACCAACGCAGCGTCGATCTAGGTTTTATATGATGTATAAAGCTTGCGCCTAAGGCCTAGGTATTAATTGATACATTTATTTATTGTATGGTATTATGTTAATATGATACATAAATAGAATGGACGTTACGGGTAGGCCTGGGTATAGAATTTTTATCGATATATTTTGTCACACTGTCTTATCTCTATTATTAGTCCCGTGGACGTTCACTTCTGCTGTCAAATCGCCTCATTATGTCACGGTGTCTATATATGTAGTCCATATATAGAGGTCAGTGGGTTGTAAGCAAAGACTTGGCGTATAGACCGACATAGTGTGCAAGGGAGAAGATAATTCCTTATGGCAAAAATGCAAGATAGGAAAGGATACCAAATCTCATGACTCTGTAACCGATTTTGAATGAATGTTCGGCACAACTCGGCACGCAAGAAATAGCTCCTAGATATTTTGTTATTTTTTAGAGTGTAATAGTGTTTTTTTTAGTAAGTAACTTTTTTCCAAAATGGTTACTTGTTCTGTGAGTGACTGTGGTGTTAATAATAGAAATAATCATGATAATTGTACATTTCACAGGTAAATTCTCAAGACGTCGTCATTGTTATGACGCCTTTATTTTTGGTTAAAATTTATGTTATACACTGTATCAAATATAGAATATTTTCAATTATTTTGTTAATTTTTATATTTTGCAAAGAAAAAAGTCAAGTTGTTGATAATTTGCATGAATTTGGTAAATACATTTTTATACAAAATATTTTATATGTACGCTAGGGATTGACTCAACTATATCAAAATTAATGTCGATATTTATCTTGAATGTTTGTATTGAATCGATAGACTTGCACACACAACAAGAAAATAAATCCTTGGTTTGCGTTCTAAAATGTAATTTTATTTTGCCGTTTGACAAACAGATTCCCTCCGGATTCTACAATTAGAAAAAATGGTTAAGGTTAATTGGATGGGTTGGTTGGAATCCAAAGAACTCAACAATTTGCAGCAAACATTTTCTTAAGAAGTATAAAAGAAAAAGTAGAATAAAAACAATTTTAATAAAAGGAGTCATTTCTACATTATTTGTACCAGTAAGTATAATATTGTTATAATAAGACTTCAAAAATGTAACTTTCATAACTTTAGATAAAAATAGAGACAGATTTTTATACATTATAAATCTGCAGTACACTAAAGATAAAAAAATCTTGAGATCGTCCTCTTTAAGCCATTATGTACCCAACTATACTCAACCAAATCTAAGGCCCGCCGCTGATTGCTATTTTTTGTCAACGTGACTTATTATTACTGTCACCTGCTGTCACCCACGATGCGCTCACTGAATCTGTTCTTGGGTAACAAATCTCGTTCATTTTTGTAACGGACTTCAACGAGGTTGCCGCGATTTGTGCTCTTGAAATACGTAGAAGAAAAATGAAACGGAAAAAACGCTACTGGGTGCATCCTATATACACGGAAAGATTATTTAAAGGAAAATTCTACACTATATATTCTGAATTACGTCAGTATCCACCAAAGTTTTTTAATTATCTTCGTATGTCTATAAACTCTTTCGATGAGTTGCTGGCTTTGGTAGGTCCTGTGATTACATTTCAAGATACAACATTTCGCAAAGCTATTCCAGCAGAAGAAAGGTTAACGGTAACTTTGAGGTAAGTAACAAAACTACATCAATTACTTATTTAAACAAAAATCTTTAATCAGAGGCATAAAATTTGCAATATCACAATCATCTACAGAGTAATTTGACACATATGATTGTACAGTTTCGTTCGACCATGAGACATATTATCATAAAAGATTGAGTAGATGTAGAGGTGCAGAGGTTGAAATATTGTTGTGAAAGTACACGAGGTGGTGGTGGTGGTGGTTGAGATTGTGGTTGGATTGTAGACATCATTGGCGGAGGAAGTATACGAGCTGGTGCTGGTTGGGCTGGGGATATTATTGTTGCGAAATTATACGAGGTTGTTGTGGTTGAGGAAGAATGTATGTTGCAGCAGTAGAATTATAATTATTATAGTTACTAGAGATTGTGTATAATATTTTAGGGTGTTCAAAATCGCAATCTGTGCATCAATTTTCTGCTCTGGGGAATTGACTTTAATAATGGAACCAATGATAACATGAAATAGTTGTCTGGGTCTGGTGTTGTCTGGATGTCTTGGTGGTTGGTTTTATCTCTTAATATTTCTAATAAAGATTCTTCGTAACTTTTATTCTTCTTCTTTTCTTTTGTTGGTCGTGTTATTGCTGGTGTAGAAGAATCGTTCTCACTTATTGCTTCTTCGTCAAACGATGTCACGTTACTTGAGGTTTCTCTCCCTGGCTCCATAGAAGGTACCAAAAACAGTAACTTATCAAAGTACACGTATCGTTTTCGTTTAGGTGTAGCTTGCCCTGATTTTACGTCTTTTGACAACAAGCTCCCTCGAAAACATGCTCTTAAATTTTCCAACGACGTTGTATCACTTTAACTGTAAAATAACATTCTTTTATTTACAGGTATTTAGCAACTGGTGCAAGTTTCAATGCATTATCTTTTGAATACCTAATTGGGGCCACAACACTTCGTAATATTGTAAATTCAACGTGCCAATCTATATGGGAAGCATTGCAACCTCTGTACATGGCAGAAAAAAATGAAGAAGACTGGTATAAAGTTGCTGATCAGTTTTACGAGCGTACTAACTTTCCTAATATTATCGGCGCCGTCGATGGTAAACATGTTAGAATAACGAATCCAAAGTACAGTGGGTCCGATTATTTTAACTATAAAAAATATTTCTCTATGGTTTTGATGGCATGGGTAGACGCAGATTATAAATTCATCTACATTGATGTCGGATCACAAGGAAGCGCAAGCGACTCGACGATTTTTAAAAATTCGAATACTGGCAGAAGGCAACAAAAGAATTTATTAAATATTCCGATTGGACGAATTCTACCTAATGATGAAAATGGAAAAATAATGCCTTTTTGCATTGTAGGTGATGAAGCCTTTGGTCTGTCGAAAAATATCTTACGACCGTTTTCTAAGAGAGGACTTACAGTTGCCAAAAGAGTCTTTAATTATGGACATACAAGAGCACGTCGAATGGTGGAATGCACATTTGGAATACTGTGTAATAAATGGAGAATTCTACACAGACCTATCGATGTTAACATAGAATTTTGTGATAAGATTGTAATGGCTTGATGTATATTACATAACTATGTACGCGTTAGAGATGGAATTCAATTCACAGATACCGCGTACGAATGTACGCTCAGCAATACGTCTACACATCAGTGGCATCGAAATATGTCCTGTGTCAATATAAGAAATTATTTTACTTCTTATTTTATTTCACCACAAGGATCCGTACCGTGGCAATATAAAAAATATAACTAAACATACATGTTTAGTTATATTTTCATATTATCATAAGTTAACTTATGATAATAATAGTCACAATTCACAAGTGCATACGCAATAATTCATTTAAATTTCAATCTTATGTCAATGTGGGTAAATAATAATTCCGCAACGCTCTAGTGATACCTATACCTAACCTATGCAAAACTGTAATTGCCTATCGCCCTAATTTAATCTAATAATTATAAATAAGTAACGTAGTAAAGTATAATAAACGCTAATTAATACAATTACCTGCATTTTCTTTTTGTTCCTGTGATAAAATTCTTGTTGGAAACAAGTGTAATACTATTTCATCCCATAATCTTCTTTTTAAAATTATATCGGAATATTCCTTTAAATTTTTTGCATATAATGCTGGCCTCTTCTCTACCTCCTCTATTAATAATTCATTGTCAATGTCTTCCTCTTGCAAAGAAGACGACATCTTTAAAAACAAAACACAGCTACACTTTAAATATCAATATCATACGTCTACTCCGAACGCGCGGCGCCGGCCAAGTGACAAAAAGTCACCAGTGAGCGGACTCCCATAGTAATGTACAGGGCGAGTGACAGTCACGTCACTCCGGTGTTGCCTGCCGCTGCAACTATTTGTCACCGTATTATCACGTCACCATAATGAGCGCATTCAATATAGTTTTCATTGACTTCATTGACACTTGACTAAGTGACAAAAAGTCACGGTGACAAAAAATTGCAATCAGCGACGGGCCTAAGAAATACCTTTTGACAGCTGTCAGCCTTATTGCACTAGGCATGACAACCAAAAAATCGGTACGTACAATATTCGATTCTTTAGAAAAATCGATATCTATTCTTTAGAGTTGGTAATCATTTAGTCTTGTTTCGCTTAATACCAGAATAAATTAGAAATAATTTAAAACACAAGATTTATCACTTTCTTCGTATTTATTATTACTGCTTATTTCTAGAGGCAAAGTTGTAAAAATTTGAATTTTGAAATTAGATTAAAAATAAATTTATTCAGTCACTTTCACTACAACTAGTTGAGCTGTCTTTGTTTAGATTAATTATTATTGGATTTTCAATAATGTAGTCAAAATGAATGTCTCTTTCAAAGTCATCCATAATAATTTTCTTTGTTTTCTCCACCACTTTTGCCCAATTATCCTTTGTGACATGACTACATGCTTCATTCAGCAAACCTTCTATTTTCTTCACAAAGCATAAGATTTTTCATCTCGTGTGTGTTTAAGTAGAGTTAATAATATATTTGCATTTAGAACATTTCATATAAGAACTAGCCTTTGATTTGAGCCCAAATCAATTCAATAGCATTATAATGGCAGTGGTATGGGGGTAATCTTTTGATATTCGCAGGAATATTTTATAAAAGGGCTATGAACCACTCTTTGAATTTTTCTGCATCTATTTTCTCATCGTAGTCTGTTGTACAATTTTATTGGAAAGCTAATAAACAATTTTCTACGAGGGTGACACTGAAAGTTCTTAGAAAATCAAAAACTGAACAAACTAGCAAGTTATTAGTTTTATTATTATTATTATTATTATTATATATATATATATATATATATATATATATATATATATATATATATATATATATAGGCATCCTGACACACCTCAGCCTCACATCCATATCCATTTACCTACGCATACACGGTCGTCGGTTAAGGGTACTTTTAATTTGGCCCATTTTCAATATATCGGCAATTTGGTCGATAAACTCTTGCCTAGGGCATCCCTTCCCGACTCTGCCGTTCACCTCTGCAACATAAATTTGCTTTGTCACTCTTTCCTCATTCATTCTTTCTAAATGACCAAACCACCGAAGCATTCCTTTCTTAATCCTGGTCACAACATCATCTTGCAAACCACACTCTTCTCTCTCTCTCACACAATTCTTCACTCTGTCATTCAGATTCAGCCCTAACATACTCCTTAATGACCGCATTTCTACAGCATTTATTCTACTCTCGTGCTTCTTCTGCCACACACAACTTTCACTACCATACATTAAAGTAGGGACTAACATAGTGTTGTGAATTGCCATACGTGCCTTTTTGGACACATTCCGACTTTCCACAATAGAGTGTAGATCCCCATTTACTCTATTACATGTAAAAAACGTTATTAAGAATTTAATTTTATTTAAAAAAAGCCACTAGTATCGATATGGAATATAATAATTATTATTCATAAAAAGAAAACTGAAGATCGACTTCTCGGAATTATTAGTTACGCGTACATACGTGAGATAGACCTTATATATTTAATTACAGTAATGTAATATTAGTATGCTTGAGGGGTGGTCACTCGTTTTCATTTTAGTGACTTGTTCGCAATATACAAGAAGACAATTGCAGTAGACTAAAGACCTTAACATTACCCATTTACTCTATTACCTGCGTTCACTCGTCGTTCTATATCCTTATCATATCTACCATCCCTGCTAAATACACATCCCAAATACACAAACTCATATTTTTGCTCGACCAATTCCCCTTCTATTCTAATTTGACATATCGTTTTACTTTCTTCTCTTTCAAAAACCATAACTTTCGTCTTACTTGCGTTACTTTCATTCCCCTTTCTTTTAATGAACTGTTCATTAATGTAACCATCATTTGCAACTCGGCCGCCGACGACGCAAGTATGACTTGATCATCGGGGTACAAAAGGCATTTGACGGTTAACTCACCCATTCTTAACCCGCATTCTTCAACTTTAAAATTTTCCAAACAACTGTCCATAAATAGGTTGAACAGCCACGGGGAAGCCACACAGCCCTGTCTGACACCTTTATGGATGCCAAACCAGTCCGAGTAGGCCCCGTTGATCCTGACACAAGCACTGGAGTCCCTATACAGAGACTTCATTGCATGTATCAACCCAGCGCTCAACCCAAATGAGTTCAGTGTTTGCCATAACACATCTCTGTCCACTCTGTCATAAGCCTTTTCCATGTCCACGAACGCATTAAAAACCTTTTGGTTTTTGGCCCAAAAACTTCTCCGCGATCACGCGCATGGAAAAGACCTGATCCGTACATCCCATTCCCTTTCTAAATCCCGCTTGCACATCCCAAATTTTTCCATCAGTATCTTTCATAACTCTTTCAATTAGTACCTTAGCATACAGTTTTCCCACAATGCTAAGAAGGCTGATACCACGGTAGTTCTTACAGTCCTGCTGCGATCCTTTTCCCTTATATATTGGGACTATCACGGCTTTGCACCAGTCTCCCGGTACCCGCTTATGTTCCCAACATAAATTAAACAATGTGTACAGCAGGTCTGCCACCACTCCCTCTCCATTTCCCTTAGCATTTCGAGTGATACTTTATCATATCCGGCTGCCTTACCTGCTTTCATACTTTTTATTGCTTTCATTATTTCATCTATGCTTATCTCTCCATTTCCCTTAGCATTTCGAGTGATACTTTATCATATCCGGCTGCCTTACCTGCTTTCATACTTTTCATTGCTTTCATTATTTCATCCTTGCTTATCTCTCTATCTCTTTCCTCTTCTTTCGGAATTTCTATTTCATGAATTCAAACGTCTAAACACTCATAAACACGCTTTCAAAGTATTCCTTCCATCTCCTTAAACTCGAAACTTCGTCATTCAGAATACAGCCATTCTGGTCTCGTATAGCATTCACTCTAGGCTGTTTGAATGTCCCCTGGCAGTTCTTACGAGTTTCCAGAACATTTTAATATTTGCCTGGAAGTTATCCGACATTCTTCTATCATTCTTATCCGTTCTTTCTTGCTTTTTCCTTTCAACTACTTCTTTTACTCTCTTATTTACATATCTAAAGACTGCCTATTTTCATTCAATATCATCATTCATACCGCTAGAATAACTAGCTTTGGTTGCTTGTAAATCTAGCCATGCTCTCTTCTTTGCTTCAACTTCCATCCGTACCTCATCATCCCACCATAAAGTATTATTTTTCCTTTCAATCGTTCTCTTACTTACACCACATACTGCGGTAGCTGCATCCACCAAACCTATCTTGACATTACACCACAGTCTCCAAGTCTAAATCATTCTTACATAATTCATCCATACCACTTATATTTTCTCTCAGTCTACATTTGAACTTCTCTTTCACACCTTCATCTTGTAACCTCTCTATTCTTATACGCTGTAACGCAGTGGTAGACACAGATGTCCGATGCCGCCAACGTCTGAATAGACCATTAATAGTTTTATTATATCTTTTCAAAATAGTGTCCATTTACATCAATACATCGCTGCATCCGATGGAACAACTGAAAAAAGCACTTTGCCCACTTGTTCTTAGGGGTCTCTTCGACGGCATTTTGAAATGCAGCCACTGCTTCCTCGGCGTCCATAAAACGTTTTCCTCGAAGTTTTTCTTTTATTTTCAGAAATAAATAAAAATCGCAAGGTGCGAGGTCGAGGCTATAGGGCGGGTGACCCAGTAATTCCACGTCTGACGTCGCCAAATAGTCGATTGTTTGCGACGAGGCGTTGTCGTGGTGAAGGAGGATCCTACTGCAAGTTCGTTTCTCCTGAACTTTTTCCAAGACAAGTGGCAAACAATTGTTAGTGTACCACTCTGCAGTAACTGTTTTTCGATCCTCTAAAACAATTATTGCGTAATGACCTGTCTTTCCAAAGAACGAGCCCACCATCTCTTTTCCCACGCATCGACCTCTCTTCACTTTAGTTGGCAACTCCTCGAAAGGAAACACCCAGACAGCAGACTGTCTCTTAGTTTCAGGATCATAAAAATAAATCATGCTTTTGTCTCCCGTAAGTATGTCGAACACAGCATTTGAGTCACCTCCGTTAAATCTTTGAACCATTTCACGACACCAATCATCACGACGGAGTTTTTGGGCCTCTGTCAAATAGTGAGGTATCCACCGGGCACAAAGCTTCCTGACCGCTAAATGTTCATGGAGGATTTTGTGCACTTGACTCATACCGATGCCTAAGCTTGTCCGAATCTGCTGATAAGTCACTCTTTTGTCAGTCTCTATCATACGCCGCACAACACTGATGTTATATTTAGTCGTCGCCGTAGAAGGCCGTCGCTCACGCAGATCATTGATGAGATTAGTGCGACCACGTTTAAACTCATTAAATCAGTTGTAAACAGTGGCACGAGATTGGGCTTCATCGTGAAAGGCCAATCGAAGTCTATCATAACTTTCTTGTTGACTTAAATGACAAATTAATAAAATACATACACAATAATATTGGCAAAGAGTTCTATTTTCAAAATTTGTACTTATTTTTTTATTTATTATATTTTTTTATCGTTTACAAGTGGCCAGTTCTAAAAACTTATAGTGGCGCCCTCGTAAAAATCCTCCTCATGCGGATCCCGCATCACCTTTTCCCACGGGCATCTTCAAGCAAAATGCTGCAGTGTCATCGTTTCATCAACGAATATGAAGTTGTTCCAATTGGTTATATTTTTCATTTCTCATAAGAATGTTATTCTTTGCAAGGCTATGTCATGCCTCTCCATAATTATTTTGCGTTTATCATTTTTTTTGGTATCGGAAGCGCATGCGTTTTAAAATGGTTCTCAAAGACTATACTACCATTGTTTAAACCGCCATCAACTAAACTTTCTTACAACTAAGCCGCAGTATGATATTCTTATTTGGATAATATCATAAATAATAATATTAGATATTATTATTTATAATATTCCAGTATATAACTTGCCAAGGTCAAAGAATATAGTAGAATCAGTCCAAAAATTTGTAGCCTAGTCACAAAATAAGACAAACACATAATCACAAAAATACGCACAGTAAGCTTCCAAAATGGCGGGAGATGGAATTACTGTGTGTTTTTTTTCAGCGCGATATGATTTTCTTTGCCTACACAAATGCACACTGACAAAGTAGGAAATTATAAAATAAATAAACTTGTTTTATTCATAATTCATATAATTTCAGCAATTCTAAAAATAAAACTTAAATAAACAAATAATAAATAAAAACATTTCAAGATTCGATTACCTTTTGCCTTTTTACCGTTTATTTGAATATTTTTACCGATTATTCGCATAACAATAAATTCTAATCATTCAAACACTACGGTAAGGTACATAGCGACATATCATTGAAACAACGTCAGGCAAAAATGTAGACTCTGCTTAAATTTTTTATACTTAGTTTTTTTTATTTTAAACATTCGAACTTAAATTAGTGATAAACAACTATACATGTTGTAATGAATTATAGATAAATTCATTGTTCTTTGGATTTACGTAAAAGGTTATTTTAAATTGAGTGAGTACGCTTGTACAAAGTTATTGCGGAATGATTAATGTGAAACATCAAAAGGTATTTCTTAGATTTGGTTGAGTATAAGTATCTAGTTATCAACCTAAATAAATGTTAACCTTAATAAACCGCCAGCCTCACGGTCACACTAGTACAATATTCATAGCATTACGCTATTTTCCCCAAGGGCTTGAGCGGAGCTGCGGATTATATTCCCAAGTCACAATGATAAAATATTTAGCGTAGTTAGGTATAGAATAGATATTTAGTAATGCTCCTGAAACGCCACTAAGCGCCCGTGCATGAGACGCGATAGTATAAATTCCATAGTAATTGATAGTCACAACCCTCGATGCCCGATTCTTGCTTGATGGCTGACGACAGTGTGCCGAGAGCTTAAATAGCGTGGTTCATCGCCTACAGCGTTAGTCGTAGAGAAGAGGAACTCGTGGTTAAGTAATAGCTGCGCGGATCAATAGATTTGCGAGATTAAGTTGCACTTGCCGCAGTCAGTCCATGAATGAGTTACCATTTTCTTAACATACCGAGATTGAGAGAATAGAGAGTGCATCTGTATCCACAGACACTTGGTGCACTTTACTCTGTTAAGATCATTATGTTTTTAAAATTCATGCAGCTAAAATGATAATAAGTTTATACTTTATACTTTTCAGGGACAGACGAAAGAATATAAACATTAAGCATGATGAAGCCTAATAAACATATTGGCCTTTAAGCAGAACAATCTTATTTAATTGATTCCTACAAGTTGCCTTACTTAAATTATTAAGTTTACATTCAAATTTAAGTCGAATGTTAAAATAAATTTCTGTAATGTATTTAATTATTAATTATTAAATGTTTGTAAGTATCAAAAGTAATACTTATGTGTAAAATAAAGCAGCCATTATGTACTCCGTGTCCCCGTTTTTTATTTTCCCATCAAAACATTTTATAAAATATATAAAATATAAATAGGCATATACTTAGTTAAGTATCTACCTATTTATATAAACAATATGTTAAAAAAACATTTCGGGCAAACTGTCCATGGCACTAAATATTTTCTCCAAAGATTATAGCTCGAAAATACAACTTTCCGATCTGATTTTTGGGTTTTTTTTTTTAAGTTTATTGGTAGAGTCACCTGGGATTTAATACATTTGAATTAAAATCCAACAAAAGGCTCGGCTTATTCCCAGGAACATGTTATATGAATATTTTTTAATTACTTTAGAACTATGATGATAAAAATTTAGTTAATTTTCGAAGTTATTCAATTTCATGCACTAAACAATTTTTTAAAATCTTTTTTCCGCTTCCTTAACAATCATTTTTCGATAGTCCTTGTTAGTAAAAAGTACATCACTAGCTAATGCACACAATGACAAATCAAAATTAGTCACGCGTTTTCGCTGTCAGGTTTGTCTATACGCCAGTATATTCTAAGTCCATGGTTGTAAGCATTATTTGACAAAATAGGCTTGGGTAAAAATATCGATATATTGAGATATCAATATTTCTCATAGACTTAGAATATACTAGCGTATAGACCACCTGACATTAGCTGCCGTGCCAGCTGATTTGTCGTGTCGTTAACTAGTGATGTATATATTTAAGGACTATCGAAACCATTGAGAAGCGCGTAAAAGATATAAAAATTGACCATGGTGTTGACTCTTCAAAATAACTGAATTTCGTGATAGTTAATTTAATTAAAAATATTCTAATATTTTGCATTCGCAGAATAACTGAACCTGCTGCCTTTTGTTGGTTTTATTCAAATGTATCTCGGTGACTTCGAAAAACTTAAAAACTCCCCAATAATCAGATCAGAATGTATTTTCGGCTGATCTTTGGAAAAATATTACTGCCGTGGGCAGTTTCCCGGAATTTTTGCAACATATTATAATATAAATAGGAGATGCTTAACTAAATTTACCTGTTATATTTTATATATTTTATAAAATGTTTTGATGAGAAAACAAAAACGGGGACACGGAAAATACTGCTATAATGGCTGCTTTATTACCTATATATTACTTATGATAATTACAAATATTTAATAATTAATAATTAAATATATTATAAGTTTATTTTAACATTCGACAAATAATAATAATAAACTTATTATCATTTTAGCTGCATGAATTTTAAAAACATAATGATCTTAACACAGTAAAGTGCACTAAGTGTCTGAGGATACAGATGCACTCTCTATTCTCTCAATCTCGGTATGTTAAGAAAATGGTCACTCATTCATGGACTGACCGCGGCAGTGCAACAATTCTAAATCTATGATCCGCAACAGTTCCTCTGCTCTACGAATAACTGTGAGATAAACCACGCTATTTAAGCCCTCGCGACAATGTCGTCGGCCATCAAGCATGAATCGGGCATTGACCGTTGTGAGTATCAAATACTATGGAATTTATACTATCACATCTCATGCGCGGTCGTCTAGTAGCGCGAGGAGCATTACACAATATCTATACCTAACTACGCTAAAAGTTTTATCGTTATGATTTGGGAATATTATCCGAAGTTCCGAAGTTCCGCTCAACCTTGGGAAAATAGCATGATGCTATGAATATTGTACTAGTGTGACCGTGAGTCTGTGCGGTTGGTTAAGCTAGGTTATACATTTATTTTGGTTGATAAATAGATACTTAAGTGGGTTCATAATGGCTTAAAGAGGATAGTCTCAAGATTTTTTTGTCTTTAATGTACTACAGTTTTATAATATATGAAAATCTGTCTCTATATTTATCTAAAGTTTTGAAAGTTATATTTTTGAAGTCTTATTATAACAATATTTTACTTACTGGTACAAATAATGTAAAATGACTCCTTTTAATAAAATTGTTTTATTCTACTTTTCTTTTATACTTCTCAAGAAAATGTTTGCTGCAAATTGTTTAGTTCTTCTTTGCATTCCAACCAACCCGTCCAATGAACCTTAACCACTTTTTCTAATTATAGAATCTGGATGGAATCTGTTTTAAAAAACGGCAAAATAAAATTACATTTTAGAACGCAAACCAAGGATTTATTTTCTTGTTGTGTAGGCAAGTCTATCGATTCATTATAAACATTCAAGATAAATATCGACATTAATTTTGATATAGTTGAGTCAATCCCTAGCGTACATGTAAAATATTTTGTATAAAAATGTATTTACCAAATTCATGCAAATTATCAACAACGTGACTTTTTTCTTTGCAAAATATCAAAATTAACAAAATAATTGAATATATTCTATATTTAAAACAGTATGTAACATAAATTTTAACCAAAAATAAACGCGTCATAACATTGACGATGTCTTGAGAATTTACCTGTGATATGTGAAATTATCA
Organism: Parnassius orleans; assembly: GCA_029286625.1. Lineage (NCBI taxonomy): Eukaryota > Metazoa > Arthropoda > Insecta > Lepidoptera > Papilionidae > Parnassius > Parnassius orleans. The sequence continues at coordinate 2,722,520 of JAGSMP010000167.1, forward strand.
GGATTATTTCTATTACTAACAGCACACTCACTCACGGAACAATTAACCATTTTGGAAAAAGTTACTACTAAAAACCACACTATTATACTTTAAAAATTACAAAATATCTCGGAGCTATTTCTTGCGTGCCGAATTGTACCGACCTGTCATTCAAAATCGGTTACAGAGTCATGAGATTTGGTATCCTTTTCTATCTTGCATTTTTGCCATAAGAAATTTTTTTCTCCCTTGCACACTATGTTGGTCTATACGCTAGTATATCCTAAGTCTATGATATTTCTCATATAAGTATCGATATTTATCGCCTATATTTTTAATCGCGATATTTCGATATTCAATATTTATTTTAGAGTATCGAATTTGTATCAATTTCGATATATTTTTTTAATAGACTAAGCATTAAGCAACATAAGGAGCTACAAAAGCATTCATGTGCTGTTGTCGTGTTTTTTCGTCGTCAAAACGATCAGTTATATAATTTTGTCCCTTATCCTACTACATACGATATTTATAACGCAATAATTATCGATACTGTTTAAAAATATCGATATATTTTTCCACTTGCCTACCCCTATGTTAAAAAATAAATGTCATGTCTTGATGTTGGTATGGTAGCTTGGCGCTCTTCCATACATATATTTTTAATATGGAAGCCATAGACTTAGAATATACTGGCGTATAGACCAACATAGTGTGCAAGGGAGAAGAAAATTCCTTATTGCAAAAATGCAAGATAGAAAAGGATACCAAATCTCATGACTCCATAAGCGATTTTGAATGACAGGTCGGCAAGCAAGAAATAGCTCCTAGATATTTTGTAATTTTTTAGAGTGTAATAGTGGTTATTTTTAGTAAGTAACATTTTTCCAAAATGGTTACTTGTTCTGTGAGTGACTTTGGTGTTAATAATAGAAATAATCCTGATGATTGCACATTTCACAGCTAAATTCTCAAGACGTCCTCAATGTTATGAAGCGTTTATTTTTGGTTAAAATTTATGTTATATACTATTTAAAATATAGAATGTTTCCAATTATTTTGTTAATTCTGATATTTTGCAAAGAAAAAAGTCACGTTGTTGATAATTTGCATGAATTTGGTAAATACATTTTTATACAAAATATTTTACATGTACGCTAGGGATTGACTCAACTATATCAAAATTAATGTCGATATTTATCTTGAATGTTTATAATGAATCGATAGACTTGCCCACACAACAAGAAAATAAATCCTCGGTTTGCGTTCTAAAATGTAATTTTATTTTTCCGTTTGTCAAACAGATTCCCTCCGGATTCTATAATTAGAAAAAAATAGTTAAGGTTTATTGGACGGGTTGGTTGGAATCTAAAGAAGAACTCGACAATTTGCAGCAAACATTTTCTTGAGAAGTATAAAAGAAAAAGTAGAATAAAAACAATTTTATTAAGAGGAATCATTTTTACATTATTTGTACCAGTAAGTAAAATATTGTTATAATAAGACTTCAAAAATTTAACTTTCAAAACTTTAGATAAATATAGAGACAGATTTTTATACATTATAAAACTGTAGTACATTAAAGATAAAAAAATCTTGAGACTATCCTCTTTAAGCCATTATTAACCCAACTAAGTATCTATTTATCAACCAAAATAAATGTATAACCTTACTTAACCAACCGCACAGCCTCACCGTCACACTAAAAAAAACATTATAGTACAATATTCATAGCATCGCGCTATTTTCCAAAAGGGGTTGAGCGGAGCTTCGGGACTTCGTATTATATTCCCAAGTCACTTTTAGCGTCGTTATGTATAGATATTTGCATGAGACGCGATAGTATAAATTCCATAGTATTTGATACTCACAACGCTCGATGCCCGATTCATGCTTGATGGCCGACAACATTGTGCCGAGGGCTTAAATAGCCTGGTTCATCCCCTACAGCGTTAGTCGTAGAGAAGAGGAACTCGTGGTTAAGTAATAGCTACGCGGATCAATATAATATAATTACGTTGCACTTGCCGCAGTCAGTCCATGAATGAGTGACCATTTTCGTAACATACCGAGATTGAGAGAATAGAGAGTGCATCTGTATCCTCAGACACTTGGTGCACTTTACTCTGTTAAGATCGTTATGTTTTTAAAATTCATGCAGCTAAAATGATAATATGTTTATTATTACTTTATACTTTTTAGGGACAGATAAAAGAATATAAACATGAAGCATGATGAAGCCTCATAAACATATTGGCCTTTCAACAGAGCAATCTTATTTAACTGATTCCTACAAGTTTCCTTACTTAAATTATTAAGTTTACATTCATATTTAAGTCAAATGTTAAAATAAACTTCTATAACTTTATATGAAAAATAAAGCAATCTTATGTACTCTGTGTCCCCGTTTTTTATTTCCCCATCAAAACATTTTATAAAATATAAATAGGTATATACTTAGTTCAGTATCTAGCTATTTATATTAACAATATCTTAAACAAGAAATTCCGAGGAAACTACCCACGGCAGTAAATATTTTTCTCCAAAGACCATAGCTCGAAAATACAACTTTCCGATCTGATTCTTGGAGAGTTTATCGATAAAGCCACCTGGGATTTTATACATTTGAATTAAAATCCAACAAAATGCAGGTAGGTTCAGCTTATTCCCAGGAATATGTTATATGAACATTTTTTAATTATTTTAGAACTGTCATGGTAAAATTCAGTTAATTTTTGAAGTCATTCAATTTCGTGCACTAAACAATTTTTTTTTAATCTTTTTCCCGCTTCCTTAACAATCATTTTTCGATAGTCCCTGTAAGTAAAATGTATATCACTAGCTAACGCACACAATGTCATATCAAAATTGGTCACGCGTTTTCGGGCTGTCAGGTCGTCTATACGCCAGTATATTCTAAGTCTATGATGGAAGCCATAATAATTTAGATTTTTGGCTTGGATGCTTATCCTTTAAGCCATGTCTTCATTTGTCTCAGTATCAAGTGAAAATAATCCTTTATAGTACACAATATGTGGATGCGTCACATTGCGTAGCCTTTGGAAGATTTTGACGGCAACTTGAGCCAGCAGATAGTTGGCGATAGTATCTCAAAGCGCCTAAGCAGATGACACCTTATCTTGAGATTCACATCACCATTAAAGCAATGTTCCACTAATAGTTCACATACGCAGACATTTAATACATAAAATCACACTACTTTTATATATCAAAATCCACTTCAAACCATTATTTAAACAATAAGACAGGATCAGCAATCCGCCATCGGTCGAGTTCCCGCCAAAACTCCTTAATATGGAAGTCAATGCAAGGACACCCTCCGGAAACGGGGGAGGTAGGTGGTGAATGCTCGTAGCATACCACGCAGCCGGCTACGTGGTTATATGGGACTCACTTTGAAGAAGTGCCTACCCACTAAACACCACCTGGGAACGGTTTTAGCCATAGTGGCCTTTCTGCCGAAATTTGATGCGACCCCCTTAAGGGATAAGGGGGCGCAGTCCCGCCTCTTTAAACGTATTGATTATATAGTCTTTGTACTGTCGCTGTGCCAAACTGTCAAATTATTTAATCTGTGGCGCAACTGTCCAGTGTCGATCAAAATCAATACCTAATGGCCCCTCTACACTACTCGCGAAGTTGATCGAAGATAGGCGAGGAGAATAGTGTAGAGAGGTACTTTGATTTGCTTCATGCAACCTCGCTATGCCTCGGGCGACTTCCGTTCGGTTTTTTGCGCCCGAGTCAAAGGACTTCGCGAAGTGCCCCGAAGTTACACGAAGCGTCTCACTACACTACTCGGCGTACGCCAGTTATATATTAATTTTTTTATATATAAATATTAAATATGTAGCTTGCTACATATTTATTTATCTATGGTTAACGTATTGACGTCGTACTGTTTACATAATTAGGTACCTATAGCAGCTGCCTCTTGAACGTTATTCATTTTAAGGATGCGGGCGGCTCAAGGCGACTGAGCCATTCGCGAAGTTGCACGAGTGTGTAGTCACGTTCTTCGGACTGTGATTGACTTTAACGAGCACTTCATCGAGGTAACTTCGCGAGTAGTGTAGAAGTGGCATAATGCCGTGCGTTCTGAGCCGCTAGCACTTCTTATTAGTTTGTGGTTCTGAGCATAGATAATTATCATATTAGTATGTGTTATATACTTAGACATTTGCATTCTTATTAGTTTGTGGGCATTTGATAGTTCTGTTCTGAGCATTCTGTGGGTGTCTTCAAGGCAAAAGTGTTTACCAGACCACTACGCGGTATACATACCAAGTGTAGTGGCATCCTTTCCCTTCCGTTTCGTCTCATTTACACATAACACATCTATTCCTCTATCATACATCATATCGCATACTTCATCCATCTTATCATTCATTGCTCCACATACATTCAGCGTAGCTAGACGGGCCTCTGCAATCCACTTTTCACCCCTCCGGAAGACAGAACGTGACGGGTGGCGAACCTCGTCGCCGGTTTTTCTCCCGGAGATTCTTCGCACCCCTGCCCCATTAAAGGGGCGCCGGGAACTCGGGGCCATTTCTTTTATTTGCTGGCTCATGGTGCGAAGTAAGGGGTGATAGCTTTAACGCTGCTACCATACGGCGAGGAGCCAAGTCTATCCTTTCGGCTTTGTCGCTCGTTTAGCACCACCCGGGGGACACGTGTAGGGTGGGCCTAGGTTTAGGTGGTCAAAACCTACGGACGCGAGCGACTCATCCCCCATAAATGTAGTAATATAAATAAATGTAGTGTGCTAATTATGTAATAAAGAATCATTTAAAGTTGTTTTCCAAAATTAGTCAAATAGCCTATTATATTCAAGCAGGGTGCAGCTTTTTCATATTGCTAAAAGTAGCCATTTCTAATTATTTGAAGTTATAGCGACGTTATAAGTTAAGCAATATTTACCTATTTTTTATTTATAAACCACATGGGTGCATTTTAAATAATTAATATTTTTGAGATGTGCTTTTTAAAATACATCTGTCAGTATTTTTTATTTTGTATATACTCCAAATTCGTAGGCTGGTGCATTCGACACTTAATAAATTTGGTTTTATTAACTTTTTGTGCTTATCATTGCATTTTATGCATTTTTAAAGATGGTGCAATTATAATCAAGCAAAGTTGTGTTTGTTGTGGGTGCATTTTAAATTATTAATATTTTTGAGATGTGCTATTTGAAATACGTCTGCCAGTATTTTTTTTTATATATACTCCAAATTCATAGGCTGGGGTTGGGGGTACCACGCCGTAGAGGGTTCAACGCCGTACTGAAAATACAGATGCTGGCAGCCATTTTATTTGTTTAAATGTCAATATGAATTTTGCAATCAACATGAAATAGAAGATGATTTTTATTTTCAAATTAATACATAGTATAATCTAAACATTGAAGTGTCTGTTTGTAATATCAAAATAACAGCCTTTTACTAAATACATATGAAAGTACATACGGTATTTATAACAAAAAGACAAAAACAATTTTTTAAATGTTTGTCTTACTGTCTGTTTGTTCCGGCTTATAGCTGGCACTGATAGATAGCTAGTAACACAGGCTACTTTTATATTAGAAAAAGAATTAGAATTCCGCGCAAAAAAATTAAATCCCATAAAATCCAATCGTAATAAATACTAAGCGGCCGAGTTCCGGGAACAGCTTATGTAACTACATATCATGTCATAATTTGTATGAAACTTTAACTTAATTTTACATGGATTGCAGTTTATAAAGAAATATATGTTTCGGTTTTAATTTTTATATCGATAGTTAATCGATAATTTTTGCTTTGCTTTGTGTATTGTTAATCGTCTTTTTTAAATCGATTTAACATTGTTGCATCTCTAGACACGCCAAACTGTAAGCTGTCACCCTCACCATGCTATAATGCAAAGACTATAGTTCTGTGGCCTTTAGCCAAAGAGAATATAATCAATCACTACGTTTTGTACCTTTAGTTTAGCCTTTAATTATTGATTTTTTTAAACTGACTCTGACTTGCGCATTATTAACCAAAAAAGTGTATTGGAAGTAAAATATCTTCCTAAGTTACGTATATAGACATATTTATCTAATAAATATTATTAATTTTATATACATTATTGGTGTAAAAGTACAATAATATTTGTATTAGTTGCATTGCCATTTTTTAAGCGACTCGTGTATTTGTATTATCTGTAACCTAGTGCTTCCTGTATTCCAAGGAGCGATCTGCGAAACAAAATAAAGGAGGGAAATCTTAAAATTTATTTACTCAGATAATATTAAACGTAGTGATCTTTTATATTATGCTCTTTGATATAATACTAATTCGATGAATAGACAACAAAACGCTATGTTTATATAGTAATGCGCATTAAACATAAATTAATTTTAAAGTAAGCTAGCTATAAACGTCTGAACTAAATTTGTTACTGAATTTAACATAGAATTGATTTACTTTGTAAATTTTACAATCTTTGACTTTTTTATTACTATGGAAGAAATACGCTCTAAACATAAATCCATACAAAGCGCTGCTCATCATATTGCCTTAGAGTGTATACATCCTCAGGTAAGAAAACATAAATAAGTATATTCTAGCACTAAAGATATTGCTTTAAAACATTTCAGTTATTTATAATTTAATTACAAGTACAAAAGGAATTAAGATCTATCACTATGACAAAAAAATAATTGGAGACAGACTGAAGTATTGAATCTTTTTACTTGCTTTTTACTAGGTTCACCTGTTTGTATCCATGTATGTATGAATATAATGGAATTTTGTAATTCAGTTTTGAACTACTTTCTAATGTCTGAATAATTTGGAATTTCAGACATATTAAAAACTAAGGACAAAACAAAAATTTCATGACCAACCTAGTATTATCACTAGGATCATCACAGGTCTTTACCAATGCTTGTTATTAAAGTTTTCTTAAACTTTAATTATTACATGTTCAGTTTAAATTTTTATGTTGTAACTGTAGTCAAATTTCCATTTCACAAACATACACAAAGCATAAATAAAATTCAAATTTTAAGCAGGCTATAATAGGCAGTCTTTAAATATTCTAAAGTAATGTAACAAATCATTATTTTAAAATATTTGAGAGTAATTGTTTCTGGTGCTTCTACATCTTTGCAACCAAAATATCCTAAAAAGGCAATGGAATATTAAATAAATATGCACACCATTTTTATTTTACTGATTAACATAATAATAAAAAGTAATATTATCTGAAGAATGGATACTTCAATTTTGTACACTGTGTATTGTAGGTATATTTTAGGTGTTCATTTTTAAGATAAACTGGTTAAGTTTCAAATTATGTATTATGTAGCTTAACTTTTTGTTCTAAAATAATTTTAGAGTGAAATATTATATTGGCCATGTGTGAGTTTGGAGTATAAGGTTTAAGGGTTCTACAGTATTTAATAATTTTTTAGATTATTTCTAAAAATTTAAATGTTACAGTATTTGTTATAACTTCAATCAGAAATGTATAAGGAGCAAAGTATACTCAAATTATGCCAGTAACATTATTTTTCATTATTGTAGTACTGATTATCTGCAATTCAATTTTGCTATTTTATTAGTATTTATTGAAATTATTGGCATTTTAGTAGTACATAGGGTAAAACACCCAGTAGTCAGCCTTTTAGTGAGGAGTAAAATTTGATTCGACTGTATTTTAAATATTAAACATTATGAATAAAAACAATCATTATTAGTAACCCAGTAAGGTTGTTTATTAAATTTACTAAAGAAATTAACAAAACATTATATTTATAATAGAATTATATAAAAAATCAACATAAAACAAATTATGGCACTTTTCACCAGTAGTCAGCCTCATTTCTCCACAAGTCAGCCATGTCTTACCCTGTAGTCAGCCTCTCACTTATTCTTGCATATTTGGCATAGAAATTCTTTATTATGTATATTTCCAAATATCATCATCATCATCATCATTTGCCACCTGCATCCATTGACTTCCTGCATGTCTTACCAAGTCCTCACTCCATCTAGTGAGGGGACGCCCTACACTTTGCCTGCCGGTACGAGGCTGCCACTCGAGAACCTTTCTTCCCCATCGATTGTCGGTTCTTCGAGCTATATGGCCAGCCCATTGCCACTTCAGCTTACTAATCCTTTGGGCTATGTCGGTTACTCTGGTTCTACTGCGGATATCCTCGTTTTTAAGTCTATAACTCAGAAAAACGCCGAGCATAGCCCTCCATAGCTCGCTGAGTGACTTTGAGCTTCCTCATACGGCCAGCAGTGAAGGACCACGTCTCAGATCCATAGGTCATCACTGGCAACACGCACTGGTTGTACAATCTAGTTTTAGGTGATGAGAAGATGTGTGTAATCTCCCAAACGCTGCCCAGCAGAGTTGAATCTGTCGATTGACCTCTCGGTCGAAGTTGGACTTCGATTTGCCGACGATATAGTCCTTATGGCAGAATCGCTCGAGGACCTAAGCACTATGCTCAATGACCTCAATAGTGTCTCCCAACGGATAGGTCTTAAGATGAACATGGACAAAATAAAAATCGTGTTTACGTCCATGTCACACCTATGCTGGTAGTTGTTAGGAGCACTAAGCTCGAAGTTGTTGACGAATATGTTTACCTGAGACAAATAGTCCGACTAGGTAAGTTCAATTTTCATATATGTCCCCAGCGAATTCAGTACATTTCAAATGTACCATGCAAGGCAATTTCACAGGCAATTGTCACATCCAATATTCTTTAAGTCAATAATTTCTGTGTCGCTAGTCAATTCCACTTCACAGTTTTTGCATCTTACTTTGTTGATTGTACATATAGTATTTTTCTTCCTCCTTTTGCTATTTTTGGAATTCAACCGCTTTTCCGCTTTCCTTTTTTGTAAATCTTCTCTTTTTTTGATTTTCTTCTTTCTTTGTTTTAGCTCCAAATCTCTTAATTTTTTTTAATCAATATAACATTCTTTTTCTGTTGCATCACTTCTTCTTTTTGTTTCTGAAATTGTCTCCACTCTTTGGAAGAAATCCTCCTCCCTCCTATTCTTTCATCCCATTTCTAATCGCCGCCATAACTTGTGTTAATTGCTCTTCTTTGTATTGATGGATAGATTTTTGACATGATAGAATTCTAAAATAAATGATTTTCATGCTAAAATAACCTTGCATAGATTTAACCCTTATTAAAAAGGCTTTAAGGTACTATTTTGTGTAACAGGACTAACGGCTGACTACTGGATTTGTAGACCCATTGGTCGGCCCCTGACATGCAATTACATTTGTACGCGGCTGACTACTGGTAAAATACACTTTTCGCCTTATAAGAGTTAAACCCAAAGTAATGAGCATAATTGGTACTATTTGTTCCGTTAATTTCAACTACATATAAGAAAATCACGAAAAAACCAGTGGTCAGCCACTTGTGGCTGAGTACTGGATCTACCTTAAAAATTCGAAACCCACTAGTCGGCCACCTAAATTACAACATATTAAACAAATAAAATGCATGTAATAGTTAATTTTATCACAAAATAAACATTTTATTGTAACACAGTATAACAATCCACCACAAATTACAACAAATACACACAAAAATTTACCGAAAACTCGAGCATGTTTCCTTAAGAAAAAAAATTGCAACAGCGATCTAGTCATGTCTTTAGCAGCAGTGCAAATTAACGAGTGTAGCTCGTCAACCTGACATGATATTGGTTCGTAGGTGTGCATAATAGTCAATAAGGAGACACAGATTCAATTAAACGTTATTTTAAAGGTGTAAACAAATTTCAACACTATTTGTATGGAAATAATGTCTGTAAAGGCTTGTTACTGGTGCGGGGCTGAGTACCGGGTGTTTTACCCTAATATTTGTTATATAATATTTTTGGATACTTATAAAACTGTTTTACGTAAATATTTAAGAATCTTACATAAATAAAAAAAAATCTCAAAAGCTGCAGTTCAATTCACAGTGTGTGTAGCTTAGGCACTTGTTCACAGTTTGGTTTGTTCATCCATGTCTGTACCATTGGAACGCACAGCCGGCACATGGCTCTCCATACCACGTTCACCCTTATCCTTCTCCTGTCCGTCTACAGCATGCATTCACAGCACAGAATAGCCCAAAAATGTTCCATCCAAAGGGGCTTAAACCACATCGAGTGAGTATATATCTTACCATTTTAAAAGTGTATTTTTTATAGTTTATTTAATTTCTAATGGTTTAATTTGTCTTTGATTGCATTTTATATGAATATGTTGAAATACAAAACTAAGAGTTGATTTTTCAAACATCTGATAAAGTTATTCATAAGATAAAATACAATATAAAAAAATAAAAAATTACAGTAAAATAGTTTATTTGTTTAACTTTTATTCTCTGTTATAATTATTTGATGGATAACTTTTAAACGACGATTGAAAATTTAGCCTTATGTGAATTAAAATTACACTTTTGTAAGACTATAAATTTAACCAGCATGATGAGCTGCTAAAGACTGCTACCGTATAATTCTAACTTTTTAAGGGCTAGACCAAACAGAACACTATAATAGTATTTGTGCTTATCTCAATTTAAGCAAATTAACAGTTTGTTATTCGTAAAACTTTTTGTCCCTTTCAAGTATAGCAATAAAAACTAGATTGAATTTAATTTAAAAAAGTTAAGTAAATTTTCATATTATGTTAGACAATCAAATTTAAGTTATATGAGTTGTATTTGAGTTTTATAAATACTTACTAACAATTTTTTACTAAGCTGATCCAAAAATAGTAAATAGTTGGCATTTTATAGGTCCTACATAAGTATCCTATATAAAAATATATCACATTTAAGATTTCCAAAAAAGGGTATATTTTACTAGTTAAAATTGTGGTAAAGTTACAGCCTATATACGTCCCACTGCTGGGCACAGGCCTCCTCTCATTTCTGAGAGGGTTTTAGAGCAAGGAAATGTCCGCCGCGCTGCCCCAATGCGTGTTGGCGAACTTCACGTCTTCGAAATATTTTTTGTTTGATTTCTCAGACATGCAGGTTTCCTCACGATGTTTTCCTTCACCGCCGAGCACGTGGTAAATCAGCACTTAAAATTGCAATTAACAATTTCATTGGTGCCGGCGGGGAATTAATCCGGGTTGCTCGCGTACTGTGTAACTTACAGCGAGCGCTAACCATCTGAGCTACCACGGCTCTAAAATTGTAGTAGTAAAACTTATTTATATAATTAACTAGCTGACCAGGTAGACATTGTTCTGCTCTTTCTGATCCTTTCCTTTATTCTATAAAAATCCTTAAATTCGCAATAAAAAATATTGAGGGTCACTTATCGGGATAAAAAAATATCCTATCTCTCAATTTGGAGCAAGTAATACACATTTACAAAATTTTATTAAAAATCAAATTCGGTTGAGTGCTATCTTTTTTGATTATATAAGAATAAGGGTGACAAAAAGCACACTATAATAGTATTTGTGCTTATCTCAATTTAAGCAAATTAACAGTTTGTTATTCGTAAAACTTTTTGTCCCTTTCAAGTATAGCAATAAAAACTAGATTGAATTTAATTTAAAAAAGTTAAGTAAATTTTCATATTATGTTAGACAATCAAATTTAAGTTATATGAGTTGTATTTGAGTTTTATAAATACTTACTAACAATTTTTTACTAAGCTGATCCAAAAATAGTAAATAGTTGGCATTTTATAGGTCCTACATAAGTATCCTATATAAAAATATATCACATTTAAGATTTCCAAAAAAGGGTATATTTTACTAGTTAAAATTGTGGTAAAGTTACAGCCTATATACGTCCCACTGCTGGGCACAGGCCTCCTCTCATTTCTGAGAGGGTTTTAGAGCAAGGAAATGTCCGCCGCGCTGCCCCAATGCGTGTTGGCGAACTTCACGTCTTCGAAATATTTTTTGTTTGATTTCTCAGACATGCAGGTTTCCTCACGATGTTTTCCTTCACCGCCGAGCACGTGGTAAATCAGCACTTAAAATTGCAATTAACAATTTCATTGGTGCCGGCGGGGAATTAATCCGGGTTGCTCGCGTACTGTGTAACTTACAACGAGCGCTAACCATCTGAGCTACCACGGCTCTAAAATTGTAGTAGTAAAACTTATTTATATAATTAACTAGCTGACCAGGTAGACATTGTTCTGCTCTTTCTGATCCTTTCCTTTGTTCTCTAAAAATCCTTAAATTCGCAATAAAAAATATTGAGGGTCACTTATCGGGATAAAAAAATATCCTATCTCTCAATTTGGAGCAAGTAATACACATTTACAAAATTTTATTAAAAATCAAATTCGGTTGAGTGCTATCTTTTTTGATTATATAAGAATAAGGGTGACAAAGAAGCACACAGTCCACCTGATGGTAAGTGGATGCTGTGGCCCATAGACATCTACATTAATTTTAAAATAACATTTATAACTAGCGACCCGCTCTGGCTTCGCCGGGGTAGGATCTATTAATGTGGCTTTATTTAGACTTAAGATAATCATTAAATACCATTTATTTCATGTTATCAATATTTCAATTTTAATAAAATCTCTAAATTTTTCGTTAAGAATTAAGTCGAAATCACTCCCGGTACTACTCTCTATTTGTTCGTGAAGTTTTATTGACAGACAGACAGAGAAACGAAAATTTTAAAAATAGTTACTCATGTTAATCTCATGTAGGTATCAATAGCATGTATATAATATTTAGTTTCACTTTTATTTTATATTCACAAATTAGCGAAACCGGACTAATTTTTTTTGAAGTTTATGGCATTTTCACGTATGAAATACTCATATCGCAATGTTTTTTTTTGTAGTCTTTACCGGCGGGTGTGAGTATAGATAGCGACAGTGTGTGAGCGAGAGGTGAATAGAGGTGACGCCATTTTCAATCCCATTCTTTAACCGCACGCGTAGTAGGTACTACATTTGTAAAAATTGGGCGCATGAGAAATGTACAGATGAAGAATCAACACTACAAAAAGGGATCTCTGTCTTAATTGAATACTTATTATTGGTTATTCATATTAATTAGTAATTACCCTTCTTAGTGTTTACCCGGGTTTAGCTGACAATGTTCGGTATTAGATGGTTAAACTTGCTTATGAAGCAAAAGATATTTTATGTCACAATCCCCTGGTGCTTAACAAGAAGTTAAATACGAAAATCTGTTTACTTTCCCCCTATCTCCAGCGATCGACTTGTTGGGCACCCTGATATGTATCCTCGAATCGTGTATAGTAGAGTACATAACATCTGTTGATATTTACAGGATGGCAGAGCATTTATTACACCGACTGAGAGTCCTATCCTCGGTCGAGCTTTATGCCTTACACCACGCGGAAGTCCACTTCCAGGACGTGTGTCTCACCTAAATGAAAAGTTCCAGGACTCTCTTAATATTAATTCAGATACTGATGCATTAGTTGCCAAAATTAGTGCCATGTTTCCTACTGTTAGTGAAACTCACATTAAAATATTATTGAAAAGTAAGTACCATTGTGGTGATGTGTTGGTAACATTCGTAGAAATATTGCTTATGTTCTCTTAGTATAGAAAATGAGTGCAAGCGTGCAGCGGGGCGTTGCGTTTGGCACATCATGTTGTAAAATAGTCGAGTGGTGAATCACCAATCCACACCCCGTCGAACGCTCGTCACTCAGGCCTCAGGGTCTAAGTGTCACAGATTGTTTGAGATAAGCAATGCCTATATTAAATTGATGTTAATATTATATTTTGAAATATTTTTTGCCATATTTACATAGGTCACTTGGTCGTCATCAAAATAGCGATCAATTTTATGGGAGGAGATCCTAAATCTGCTATTCTAGTTGAGCTTAGACTCAAAAGGACAATTTCTGGTCACAATCCAATTCACATAATCGGATTTATAATACAAGCTCAAAAGCGCCAAAACGCTTCGACTCTGTTATTTTATAGGCGTCGTGGGCTTTAACGTATGAAATATTTAAAGAGTTCAAATTGAGAACTGTTTCAAAAAAATGTACTTACTAATTTTGATCTAATTTGGTTAAAAACGTTAAGATGCTGTGACACGCTAGGATTCACAGACAGAACGAAGGAAGGGTTCCTTGCGTGACAAGGGAAGCCTAAAAATCTATGATTATTATTATCCCAACAGATACTATAATCGAGAAGCTGTAGTTATAAGCGCATTGCAAGTAGAGAAGCATCCAATAACCACGCCAGGTCCCTTCAGCATGTCACCATCAATGTCACGCCTACAAAAAAGCGCTGTCGGTGTTTATTCTGCCATGCAGTTTGCTAAAGGAGGATCATCTATACAAGGATCGAGTCATTTGACCCCAGTCACTGGAACACCTCAAGGTAAGGATATTGCTAAAATGTTTTTTTCCAGCATTTTACATTAAACAACAGTGCTGCTGCTAAAAACTAGCACGTTAAAACTATACTTTATAAGACATGCAGAAGATAAAGGATGCAGGTGGCTCACGACCGTGATTTTTGGCATTCCTCGGGGAAGGTCTATGTTCGGCAGTGGACTTGTGAAGGATTATAATGATAATGCTGAAGATGATAAAATATGTTGAAGATATAAATTTTTAGGCAAATTTTTGTTGAAAAATAACCCTGTATAATATTCTGCTATGGACGAAATAGTTATACCAATACATCCTTCTAATATTATAAATGTGAAAGTTTGTATGTTTATGGTTTAATCACGCAAACACTACTTAAATGTATCTACATCTACATCTATGTATCGTGACGAGTATTTCATTTAATTAATGATAATTAAATGAAATACTCGTTATTTCGTTTAGGCAACATTGTGAAATGAAATATTCTATGCAAGAATATCGTGGCAACCCGTGTTTCACAAAACTCGTATGTACATTGTAGATCGCACATAACAGTTTTTTAGTGTACCTAAATAATTAAAGTTCAGGCCAGACAGAGTCGGTCTGGTAAGGTTTCAGAGAGCGGGATTTTTTGCAATTAGTGCATATTACATTTTGTTACACAGAGACCGGCCTTGGCTGCTGAAGTGCAGTACCGGTACCGGGACGATCGCTACGACAAACAGGTGCATGTCACGCGAACCGAGCGCTCTCTTCGGGCGCAGGCTCTGTATTCATCACATAGTCAAAGCAACTGATTATATTATAGCAGGAGCGGTGTAACGCGGTCCAGAGGCGGGCCTTTACGAGTTACACGTTATATTTTTAAAAGTTATAAGTGCGTTTTCTTAAGTTTTAATAAGAAAATATAAAAAAAAAAACTGAAATTAGCTTTATTCGATAAAAATGTCAAACCAAATCAATAAAACTGTTGTTGGTTAATCAAATAATACTTTTTTTTTTTAATAAAAGGGCAGTGTAATTATATTAAATCTTTAATATAAAACCCCTAATAAGACATATGTGCTCTTTCTATGAACTTATTTATTTTTTATATAAGGAAAACAGAATATTATAGGACATAATATGGGCAATTGAACATTGAATGAATACTTAAAGCTAAAATTGTTGCCACTAAAACATTTTATCAAAATTCTATTGAATAAATATGCCTTACACAATAATAACGACATAGTCAACAGTAAATAATATTATACGAGTACCTAATAATAAAAACGATGAATTGGATTGAAATAGAAATAGAAACTTTTTTATTCAATATATATTATAAATATAATGCTTAATTTACCACTAGTTCCGAAAATACCTCTGTTCTGGGAAGAAACAGCAAAAACCCAGCGGGTCTTCTTTTTTGAAAAAGAATAGCTTACACTTTATAATCATTAAAGTTACATAATAATTAACAACACAAAACAAATTAGAAATAGCATAGTAGCGATCACCTCATTCCCAGTGGTTATTATCATCCATAAATTCCTTAATATTATAATAACCCTGTTTATACAATCTTTGTTTAATAAAGTTTTTAAACTTACAGAAGTCTGATTTTGTATATTTTCTGGGATTTTGTTGTAAAAGCGTATACATTGCCCCAAGAATGTAGGTATTACTGTGTGGAGTCGAGTAACTGGTACTACTAGTTTGTGTCTGTTCCTAGTATTTATCGACCACTTTCTTCCAATCATTTGGTGTTACATGTTCACATGCATTGTTCAACAAATTTAACATTTTATTTGCCGTGTACGGTGGGCTGGTGTTGTCTCTTGCTGCATGACCTAAAACGAAAACAATGAGTAAATTTATTTTTTATTAGTGATGCACTAATTAATCAACTTCATTTAAATATTAAATGCTTTTAACTTCGCCCAAATCAAGTCTATTGCGTTATACTGGCAATGATACGGTGGCAGGCGGATAACGGTATGTCACTTTTCTTTTGCCATCTCATCCAAAACATATATTGGCGTTTGGGGCTTGTGTATTCCCACTAAACGCAAAAGTTCTTTTTTCAACATGGTACCGTCGGCTTGTACTCCATTGGTTTGCAACCACGAAATTATTTCATTCTTCCGGTTATTCGCTGTTGGAGGCTTATTTTTTATAAAAAAAAATAAAAAATAAAAATCTAAATTATTTAGAAGTTTTATAAACCATACTTCGAATTTTTCAAATTTCATCTCTTCGTGGTACTCCGTCGTCTTGACAGACTTGAATGCCAGTAAACAATTTGGTACAAATCCAGACAAGGTACCAGCATAGCAAATTATTAACCTTTGACCTTTGCCCTCAGGTACCTTGGTAGACGATTCGGGTTTATCATCAGTCCAAGTTTTAGAAACCGTGTGGTTTGCATTCAGCCATGTTTCATCCAGGAACACCACTTTATCCCAATTATCAATATCTATCACTTTTCGTAAAAAATCAATGCGTGCAAGAGCAATGTCGTTACGTTCCATAATAATTTTTCTTTTGTTACTCTTTTTATAATAGAATCCATTTTTTTTAAATATTGTTGATAAAGATGTAGGCTCCCACTGAACAAATTTGCATCTTTCAGAGAAACTGCTAATTTTGTTAATGTTGGCAGCTCGGTACGTGTGTAGTATGCGTAGATGTGATTACGAATTGCTGCGGCGTCGAAATCGTCTATGTCAATTACAAGGCAACGTTTCTTTCTCTTTTTATTTGGAGTAGATAACTTATTCTCCTCCGTTGATGTATCTCCAAATTTTTCTTTGCTGATTCTAGTCACAGTAGCTCGTCCAATTCTAAGAGCCTCAGCAATATATAGCAAATAGTCACGCAAAGGAATCACAAACTCGCGAGATTCGCTATTTAAAACAGTTTTTCTGGTTCTTTTTGGCATTGTAATAACAAAAAGGCAATAACAAAACAAAAAACAATATTTAACATAACATCTACTTTTCCAGTAAACAAAGATTAAAATGTTCTTTCCTTTATTCTAAGGGTCTCCTCTTTTCTTACGACCGGCGTCAGGTGCCTCAAGCTATATGGGTATGGCCAAGGCTGTCGACGGCCAAACAAAACACCAATCTCCAATGATGAAATTGAAGTAAGTATACGGTTTTTTTTTCTTGCTTATTATATTTAAAACAAATGTAAAAAATCCCCTTACAGTTGTAGCTTACAGGATACTAACTTATTAGTAAATTATTATTTTTAAATCATGCACAGGTACATTAAAAGTATATTCCCAAAAGCAGAAGAGACATTGATTTTAGACGTACTAGCAAATAAAGATAACAATTTACAAAAAGCTAGCGAAGAACTGATTAGCATGGGGTTTGCAAAGAAAGAAACTATTATGAACCAACAGAAAAAGAAAGAGAAAGAAACGCCACAACCAGCAAAAAAAGTAACGATAGTGAAAACGCTAGAAGAAAAAAATGAGTGTAAGTAACAGATACATTTTAAAGCACTATTAGACGAGTCGCCGGTCGCATTTTGCGTGTGGTCGACGTTACGAGACTTAAAAACTAATGGGATCACATTTATTTTTGCTTTGATATTTAACCCAGTTCAAAAAAGAAAACAAGAAGATCAAGGTTATAACGCGAACGAGAGTGTTTTACGTGGTAGAACTACACCGCAGCTATAGTAGTTTTAGTTTTAGCACGAATGGGTCGGTTCGACCGGGGAGGACCACGCTCTCACAGAATACCAGCGTAAAATAGCAGCTTAATGCTGATGTGTTTCGTATGGTGAGTGTAGAGAACCGGATACACTTTTTACTGTAAACGAGGCTTTCCATCTTAGTCCTCAAGGGTGACATCGCATCTGCATTTTGATTCGTAATAGAGGATAGATGTCTATAGGCCACAGCAACCACTTACCATCAGGTGGACTGTGTGCTCATTTGTCACCCTTATACTATAAAAAAAAGAACGTATACAGAATATTCAACGCGAACTTTTTTTAAAGTATGTTCTTCTCGGAAACGGCTGAACAGATTTAAATGATTCTTTTTTTAATAAATAGTGGTTTTAATGGAAATCCCATATAAATTTAATGAAAAATTTCCATCTCTAATCGTTGAAAAATAAGGTATGAAGATTTTATTTTACCAATCATTTTAGTTGTTATCTAAACTTGTGATATTCCTTAGACCACTCACTCACCCCTAAAAGGGGAAAAATAACTAAATTAAATTATATTAATAAAAAATGAAATCTACTTCAAAAACTATAAAAAATAATGTTGTAATTGCTTTTGAAGTCTGGGCCTTACTCGTAATTCTCCGATACACGTCTTAGCACTGCACTTTGCTTTTATTTTATTTAGTTTTAGTTTTATAAGTCACTTTTACATTTTATTAAAACTTTAATTAAATAAGTACATTAAATACGTACATAATTATCAATAACTAGCTTTTGCCCGCGACTTCGTTCGCGTAGATATTATACTTTAAACTATAGGTGATCCATCAATAATCGCACTTTCATAATAAATTCCATCACCCTGTTTAGGTATGAATTCCGTGATCAAATCTATCCTATTTCCTTCCCCGGGATCTAAACTATCTCGATACCAAATTTCATGTAAATCGGTTCAGCGGTTTAAGCGTGAAGAGGTACATTTCAGTGGCGTGCAACATATTAGTAGGATTAAAAAGTACATTTGAGTTTTCTTTTTCTTCTCCATCTTGGAAAGGTGTGGTGGCTAGTCATCACAGCTAACTTGCCATTCTGTATTAGCTTTTACGAAACAATGAAAAATAGCAATAAATTCATGATTTTGAATGATGGTGTTGACATGTTTCAAAACAAATGTCGGAAACAGAGCAACACGAGCCACCAGCGGACCGGAGGGGAGTAGCCATAGCGTTTTTTTCATGATACAGAACTGTCTGTCATTTTTTGCGGGGGGAAATCTGCGCACACATAAGTTGGCGTCCTGTAATTACGTGAGGCGACTGGCGATTTTTCTACCCTGTCCCTCCCCCTGCTGAGATGTCGTGAGATATGGCTCGACCCCCTCAATCCCCCCCCCCTCCCCGAAATCTCATGTGAGATTCGTTTTTTAGTGTAAATACGTTAATCTGTGCTTGATTGCGTTGGGTTTATTTAAAAAACAAATTTTGCTTAATTATTTTTATATAATTTGTGGAGTTCGTATAACCGTGACAAATATTTAGCCATATTTTACTTAATTTAACCCAATTTTCTCGAAATTTTACACTGTTTCTTGCGGATATTACGTGATATTTGCCCTTTCTCTCCTCCACGTGAGATTGGGTGAGATTCGGCTCGACTCTTCAACAATCGTCTGTCACTAAGAAACTCATACGTAACAAATCAACGACTGAATAACCTACACTTGACATGTAATCATAGTACCGAGAGTAAGCGAGATATATTTACACCCAAAATCTTAAGACTGAGCGTCAGAGTTAATATTTTTTGTTACTTTCTGCGTATCGTCCAAAGTTTGTTTAGCCAGCATCACATCTCCTGTTTCAGTTTCCCTCTGTCACCTCTTACGACACCCACGGGACGATATGGGGTAGTGGATTTTCTTTCACCGCCACTACACGGTTAACGTTCAAATTGGGAAATCAAAAAATGTTATCGAATTTGCTTCAGACATTTTGCTGAAAACTGTTTTCGGAAGACACAGGCAGAAGTGTCACACGATATTTAGAAAACATAATCAATTATTATCCTTTAATGATCAAATGTCGTTGTTAAAAGTTTATAAAGGTGATAGTGTTGAAAACCACTACACAAAACTAATATGAGCTATAGGGCAATAAAAATGTTCGACTTCAGACGTGCTTCTATTTTTCAGGGCAAAGTAGAAAGCGCGCGGTCAAATTTAATAGGTACTTAATAAAAACAAGTCTGTAAAGTTTCATCTGTCCCGTGGTAGCTCAAGGGCTAAGCGTACACTGTAAATTTCATAGTACGCGAGCAATCCGGGTACGATGCCCGCCGGCACCAATGAAAATGTTAATTGCAGTTTTAAGTGCTGATTTACCACGTGCTTGGCGTTGAAGGAAACATCGTGAGGAAACCTGCAAGTCAGAGAAATAAGAGAAATAAATATATTTCGAAGACGTATGAAGTAAGCCAACACGCTTTGGGGTAGCGCAGCGGACTTTGCCTTGCCCTAAAAACCCTCTCAGAAACGAGAGGAGGCCTGTGCCCAGCAGTGGGTCGTATATAGGCTGTAACTTAACTTTTTCAACTATTTTCATCTATATTGTTAATACGAGGGTAAAAACTTAGACATCTGGTCACCCTACATACGTGTTGGACTCTATCTTTCGGGCGATAATAATCTACATAAAGTACTCTATGTCTATATCTGTCCTTTACGAGTGTACGCGCATGTAGAATCTATAGAATTCTTTATCTTAGTAACAATCAAAACAATCTAACAATTTCACACACACATAGATACATTATAACATTATCGCTCGGTGACAACGACAACTCGGATACAGACTTGCCGGATCAGTCGCTCTACCGATCCGTATTTTGTATGATGGCGAGCGGCCTGTAAAAAAGTAAATTTACAGCGTATATACGTCCCACTGCTGGGCACAGGCCTCCTCTCATTTCTAAGAGGGATTTAGCGCAAGGAAATGTCCGCCGCGCTGTCCCAATGCGTGTTGGCGGCCTGTGTTGGTAAACAAATCCGAAACAACACGACCGTTATTATCGTAATTTTAAATTTTCAAAAGAAATAAACTACAATAATGTGATTAAAAATTACTTATACATATATGAAAGGTAACACAATTTTTTTGTAAATTTGACGTGGCAGATCTCTTTTTGCAGCAAAAAACTGAATAATTCGGAATTTTTGTAGGTCTGATGAATTGAGCAGTGCGGCTGCAACTAGTTTTATTATACGCATAGGACCGCGTGAACTTATGCTTTGACAGAGGGGAACTCCTGCGTATGGCTACTCCAATCAGCTGGTGGTCCGTGTTGCTCTATGGTCGGAAATAAGAGATTTACTTATAGAATATTTTTTACCGCCTACCGGGTCCAAATGCAAATTTAAACCATCTAGGGACCCATTCAAACACACGCCAATTTTTTTATCAAATCGCTTGTGCCGTTTTTGAGTTTTAGCGAGACGGACAGCAATTGATTTTTATATAATAGAGATTTTCTCCAATCTCCAATTTCCACAAAAATCTCCTTTATTCCTTTTTATTTATTATGCAGTCTTCGGATTTTTATAGTATACGGTTGACTAAGGAGCACACAGTCAACATGATGGTGTAATAAACCAAAGCTACGTTTACATCTGTCCTCGACTTGGAATAAAAAAGGATCCCCGAATTTACCTAGTAACGGTTGTCAAATTGATCTCCGTCTTATAACTAAAGTACAAAATGTTGACAATTATTATACCTTTACAACTTACTAATATTTTAGACCTGCATCTGTTTTAAATACAGTGATGGATTTATGACGTGTAGTACATAGTGTAGGTACAAACAGAGCACATATTATTTATCATATTCTCTTATATAAATATTAAAACGTATTCACATTATCACCTAGAATATAATATTGATATTATAACACATGATTTGCAAGATCTTGCTTAAGTCGTTAATTAATACGTTCGGTTACTTCCTCATTAGGAATTCTAACGTAACAGACTAGTGTTCTTTGAACCGCGGTCATATAAACTTGAATATAACTGTTGTTGATAAGTTCTATTTAAATTATCCCATATTTCATTTTACTTCAATTTTGTATAGGTATCGATAAGTTCATGTGGATTACCTAGATTCAAAAGTAAAGTAAACTACAATGCTTACCACAGTTGAATTTTTAAAGAAATTAAAAGGTGAGAAAAATAGAAATTTAAATATTTGTTTATGCTAATCTCATTTTGTTGACCTGTATACTTAACATGTATACTTACTTTAGGACTTACTTTATCTTGTTTGGTTTTGATAGTGAGAATTCATTTGAGGTTCACCCCGAAATAAAGTAGGACAAAGACTGTTATGGTAAAAGAAGTTACATTAAATTTTTATTTGTTAAAGGTATTATTAAAATCAATTACTAGCGACAAATTTAACATTTATCATTGGAAATAGTAATAAGCAAATAAAATAAAATTGACAAGCTAGTATAAAAGCTTGCGGAAAGAACACTACTTACACATTTGGAATTATCAAATATTCACTAATTGACTTTTACAAATAGTATAAATTCTTTGAAATCTTTAGGCTACTCATTATCATGCATACATTACTTCTAGTAATAATTTGTTTAAATTATGGCAATGACAAAATTGTGACGTCGAAATTATTTCCAGTAATTGACTTATTACGTGTAATACATAGTATATGTATATGTACATATATATTTCTCTTTTTAAGCAGTAATTGACTTATTACGTATAACATACTATGACTCGACTGTATGACTTGGCATCCAGTATATTGTATACCGTATACTACAGTAAACTACGAGTATAATGAAATAATTTCTTATTACATTTTTAACAACGGTCAACATAAATGTGATAACAAGTAAAAGAAAAAACAAATTATATTAGTGAAAGTTTGGTTAAGAATATTTAGATTCCGGCAAGTAGCAATTTATTCATTTCTAACATCATTTTAATTACTACGTAACCCATTACATTGCAGATAGTGCACATTGAGTAGTCCCTGAGATATTATAATAGTTGTCGCGGCTGCACCTGACCCTTACGTTAATGTATGTTGCGACAACTAACAAATATTTACCGATATAAATATAATATGTGAGACCGAAACTTTAAATTGTTTTTATAATCACAAAAACATAGGTATCAGTAATTATTGGTTTCCTAAAAAACGAAGTAAAATATTTATTTTTTAATACTTCGCGCCGCGTTGCTCCAGTCGAAATATTCTTATTCCTCACATGCAGGTTCCCCTCAGGATGTTTTCCTTCACTGCCGAGTAACACAATAGTTTCATTGGTGCTGACGAGATTCGAACCCGGGTTGTTCGCGTATTGTGAAATTACTATACTTACTTTAACCATTTAGTTGTAATAAAAACAATTTTTTAATCAATTTTAGATTTAGTAGCGATAATTACCAAATAATCAGAAGATGAATTCGTAAACACAGAACTATACCTCTCTGCCGCGGGGCCGGCTGATAATTTGTGCCGAACCGGATACCTTCCGTCTTAAACCATACGACGGTGTTCGTCTCTTCGCACTTGCACTTAGCTCCGGCTACAGGAACGCTTTTGCGCAGCATCGCATCCCGGTTCCTTCTCGTTAAGAGAGCGGAGCTGGAGCTCTCCACTCTTTCTTCCTTTTTGGCACACGCAGGGACATTGCACGCGCTACCCCAAGGTTTTTATCTATAGCGCAACAAACCATCTGTGTCCATCCCCTTCTCTTTCTAGCTTAACAGTAGCAACAAAAACAACATATGATAACTTTTATTTATAAAGGCTAATTAAATGAGGGACAGGAAAAATTATACTATATAATATTTTAAGTTTTTCATTTTCTCTTTTTAAACAGTAAAACAAAAACTGCAGAAGAAATATAACACGGTTGCAGATCGTGTAATATCAATTGCTTTAGAGAGCGTAGACTTCAATGAGGAAAGAGCTGAGCAAATTCTTAGTGCCGTTGTTCAAGAGGAGGAAGCACCGAAACTTACAAAAACCATGGAAGTTAAAGAAACACGGCGGCCACAAGCGGTAGAAATTTCAAAAGGGTAGGTATTTTATTAGCATAATAGCTTTGTTGAAAGATAAATGAACTCAATTATCATCATTTAAAAATGGACCAAAAAGATTAATGAAAAACATTTTTATTTTGGGTACCTCCCATACATTTTTTTACCCGTCTATTCCATCGTATGGGGTGTCATTGGATAGGTCTTTCAAAAATATGGGGGGGTATGGAACAACATTCTTTTCGTTTCAGGGGTCCGATTGCAAAATATTTGATTTTAAAGTGGTATTTTTTTATTAGAGACACGTGTTCCCCGCCTCTACCAACTAAACCGCTGTTTTTGAGAAAAGTGAAAAGTATGCACGATAGTAGTATGTGTATATAATGAAGTTAAAAGGAAAACTATCATAGCTAAGTAGGTTTAACAAGTTAACGAGTAATAGTCGACCAACTTATAAAATGCATTTGGATTAGTAAAAATTTCGTTACAATTCCATAGAAAATGACCTAAAACTAGCTGCATATAACTTAAAAAAAAACATTTCTTGAAGAAAACAACTTATGCATTACTACTATAGTTTACGTTTTCCTTAGCGGGTAGGCAGTGGATCGATCGCCAAGAAAACGATACTGACATACCACTTACCCTTATTTTTTAGTTAGAAGTTATTGTAGGCCTACAGCTTCACTTGTGGTAATCTTGGTTTACGTGGGCGATCCTCAGGATAGTTTAGGGCAGTGATGGTTTACGGGAAGCTTTGCACTGCCGGGGACTAATAGATGGATAGGGAACTATGACCATTTTTGTACGGACTTGGCATGTGAATGATTTGATGTAGATAGTATTATTTTTAAAATCGAATCAAAATCGTTTTGAATACCAGTCCCTATAAGTCTGCTTCAAAAATAAGCCTTTCAGCTACCATCGTCGTCTTTGGGTTTATTTTTAGTTTTTTAGTCGTTATAGCGGTCAAACCGCGGACGCACTTAATACGCTCATAGTATCAAGAAGACCTTTTCTAAGTTCACGTATTGTGACGGGCAACTACAGAACCCTAGGTCTACACTGGTCTACACCGTGCGTAGCTCGACACGTACTTAGCCGGTTTTTATTTCTATTTATTATATTCTGACTAGTTGTATTTCAAAACTCACCTTGTTTGAACAATTACATAAGACTTGATACTAACAAAGTACAAAGTTATATTTTACCCGCATGATTTGTCTCGACTAATAATAATCCAGTAATATAAATTGGTTCATTTATTAAATATATTTTTTTTCTTTTCTGAGAGACGAAGGAAACTTCGTAACTTTCCTTCGTCTCTCAAAATAATATAACATTTAAAAAGTATTTATTTTATTTATACAATTTAAAACGTAGTGTATTTTAAAAATCAAATCTTAACTAATTTTTTCTTACATCCAATATCAGAGTCTGATGTGTTACCAAAAAATATTAAATAAAAATAATTATTTTATGCGTATCTACATTCATTAAAATCACTGTTCTTTAAAATAGCAGAAATTGTATGTAAGAAAGAAGTATATAAATGGTATGGTGATAACCATTTTATAGATACTTTCCAGTGTTAATCTTTCGTCCAATTGCTTCTTAGCTTCTCACATTTTAACCTCACATAAATGTTGATGGTGCTTAACGATTAAAAAAGTAAAGCTATGGCCATCAATAGGTATGTGACCATCATTTCACAAGGACTATAACGATAGGGCGGTATTGATGATTTTAAGAATTGAATATTAAAATTTAAATTTGTATGAAAATCTTATTTGGTACAAGCGATCCGCATCGGCTTCACACGAATGATTTCTGAATCTCGACAACAACGCCACCTACCGGGTTCAATTGTGAATCTAAACCATCCAAGGACCCATTCAAACACACACAAAAAATTTCATCAAAATCGGTCGTGCCGTTTTTGAGTTTTAGCGAGACTAACGGACAGCAATTGATTTTTATATATAGAGATTATATGCACGGTAACAGAAAATAATTGCTAGAAAGTGCAGAGATTGATTATTCGACTCTTGAAGGTTGCATTTCGAGCATAGCGTATTCAGCGACAGTAAAGCTACAAGCGAGCGACAATATTGTGCGCTAAGGAAATGAATGGATGCATAACAGAACACAGCGATAGCACAGAATAAATAAGCGATAGGGTTATTAATGCTGCGCAAATGACGTCTGACGTCAGCGGTTGAGCCGCCCTTGCGGCAATACGAGTGTATTGACGTGGCGACCACATTAAGCTAAAATTGGTTATAGTTTCTAATGTAGTTATTTTTTAGATGCAGAGGTTTTGAACATTTTTCGGAAGCCTAGGATAATATAATAATACCCATAATTATGTTAACGTTTCAAAATTTAGAATATACTTTTGCAAATATTTTGAAGAAATAGTGACGCCGCCTCAATATCGAGGCGTTGCTATGGTGACGCTGCTGCTGTATCGCTTTACTGCCAACTCTTCTTACTTGCGATTGTGATGAC
The DNA here is from genome assembly GCA_029286625.1 of Parnassius orleans. Classification (NCBI taxonomy): domain Eukaryota; kingdom Metazoa; phylum Arthropoda; class Insecta; order Lepidoptera; family Papilionidae; genus Parnassius; species Parnassius orleans. The sequence goes on from JAGSMP010000167.1 coordinate 2,749,137, forward strand.
ATCTATCATTATCAGAGGTGCCACTTCAGCTACTTTATAGCTAGCAAAAAGATATCTTCATAGCTGCATATTTTGGCCACTTTTTTGGCTACTTTAAAAAAAAAATTATAATATTTGTCCCTGGACGAGAATCCGGTGTGAAACTCATCGTGAACCGACCGACCTTTAGTAGTCTTAGTAGTCTTGTGAATACTCTGCTGAGTGGGAATATTAATAGGTCTTTACCTATGAAATTGCCGTTTTGCAGTACTGGCCATTTCAAATCAAAGTAATTTTTGTTTGGCTAAGAATTCTAATTACAAATTAAAGACCGCACACTGCAGACTTTCTATCGGGCGCGAGTTTAGTCGGTTTGGGCTGCTAGTGCGCACACTAGACCAATTAAACAGTCGGGCTAGTGGTGAGTGCACACACTAGCCAACAGTTGGCCAATCGTTTGCCAAAAAATTGCAGTTAGTAAGCAGTTCTTGAAGTAAGTAGTCGCGTAATGAAACCTAAAGTATTGTCCAGAAATGTTATTATTATTGCTATTATACAACGAAGGAGACTGATCAAGAAGAGCTACCGAGAATACTGGGTGCATCATATATACAGTGCCAGATTACTTCTTCCCCCAGCTTTTTCTTTAAATTTAAATCAGAGTACTCTTTTAGCTGTTTCTTATAAAGTGCAGGTCGTTTTTAAACTTCCTCTATCAACTGTAAAATAGATGATTCGACAAGCAGCGCCATTTTGATGCATGCGCACGTCTTTTCTGCGCCAAAATTCTCAGCGAAGTGACGTTGTCGACCGAGTCGGCCGACTAAACCAATCGGCGTGTATGCGCGCTTCGAAAAGCGCTGTACTGATTTAGCAGTTGGCCGATAGTTGACCAACAGTTTAGTTTGAAGGTGTAGTGTAGCCCATCAAACTGATTTATCGGCCGATAACTAATCGTTATAATATGAGCAATTGCATACATTTTAATATTGATTAAGAAACCGACTAAACTCTCGCCCGATAGAAAATCTGCAGTGTGCGGAGTCTCTTAATTCTATTTTTAAAACATGGACTTCTTTTTTCAAAATTAGTCATTTGTTTATTGATTAGCGTTATGTTTTCATCGCATTTGAATATTTTTGTCATCATGGATACGTTAAAAATTCGAGTAATTATGGAATATGAGTACTGTCGTCGCAGCAACGCGGCACAAGCGGCACGGAACATCAACGACGTTTACGGAGCGAATACTACAAACGAACGCACCACCTGTTATTGGTTTGCCCGCTTCCGTTCTGGAAATTTCGACCTGAAAAATGAAGTCCGTGGTCGTCCGAAAACTTTGGTGGCGGTTTTTGGCGATTGTGGAACCTGATGATACTCAATCTACGGCAATCAGCTACTCTATTAGCAGCAGCAGACTAAATTAGCAGTAGCTTTCGACGTTAGCATCAAAACAATATTGGTCCATTTGAGTCAAACCGGCAAGGTAAAAAAGCTTGACAAATGGGTGCCCCACGAACTCAATGATCGCCAGCGCGAAGTACGCGTCGAGACGTGTCTTGCACTGCTCGACAGGCACACAAACGAAGGAATTTTTAACTGCAGTCGCATACCTGCGACGAAAATGGATTCTTTTTGACAATCGCAAGCGCTCAGCAAGATGGTGGTATCCTGGTTCAGCACCTTAACAATGCCCTAAACGAAAACTTACCCCTAGAAAAGTGATGGTCACTGTTTGGTGGTCTAGCGCCGGTGTGATTCATCACAGCTTTTTACCAAACTTAATGATCATTACCGCAGATGTGTACTGTGAAGAATTGAACACAATGATGGAGAAGCTCGCACGTCTACAACTAGCTTTGGTCGATCGTTCATCCCTGCACGACAACGCTCGACCTCATACTGCACAACAACAGACGGTCTCCAAGTTACAAGTGCTGGGGTTGGAAGCTATCCTTTATCCGCCGTACTCAACAGACCTTGCGCCTACAGACTTCTACTTTTTTCAGAATTTGGATAACTTTTTGGCGGGAAAAAATGCCTTCCTTTGAAGAATTTGTTGCCTCCTGTCCAGCTGATTTCTTCAAGAAGGATCAATAAACTGCCACTGCGTTGCCAAAGATGTATCGATTACATGGGTGATTACTTTGATTAAAAGAAATAAAAAAATATAGAAAAAAAATACGTTAACTTATTCCATAAAAAACGGCAATTTTATAGGTAAAGACCTAATGCTTCTCAAAAAAAAATACGTCTTCTACTTTTTAGAAGAGATATAAGTAAAATCTTTAGTTCTAATTTATACATAATAACACATTATTGTTAATGCTCCTTTCGTAAATTCCTTCATACGTAGGCTTCGGAGCGCAGGGATCACGCACCACTCCAACGTGCGCTTCAAAGTGTATGCGTAAAAGCAATAGGCGAGCAATTAGGAAGGCACATCGTTGCGTACGCACATTAAACGTATGGAAGCGCACGCCGTGGAGGAGAAGACACGTACGTGTGAATGAAATGTCTGTTTGGAGCTAAGCTCCGGGCTCAAAGAAGAAAGAGAGAGAAGATTTATACCACTTATGCTCTTCCCATTCTTATCATGTCATTTTGCCATGAAATACGCCTGCTGCTAGCTAAAAAACCAGATATGGTTAAAACGGTGACCGTCGAGGCGTCCATCACGCAAGACAGAACTTTAATAACTCACCTCACTTCACTATGCGGAGCGAGTTTCGAAGCTTACGTATGAATGTCGACTTCCCTGCTATTTATTCTCAACAATAATTGATTCAACATATTATGTAATTTGAATCATTCAATACTGATTTTACTTTTTAACATGATTAAAATTGACCTTCATTAATATTTATTTGTTATCCATTATAAATTAAACAATGTGCAAAGAAGTCGATATTTTATTATGCAAAAATGTTGTATGAAAATATCTTCTTACATATTATTTGAATTGAATTATCTAAATTTTTTTTCGATTTGAATTATCTACAACATGAAAAAATCAATGCCTCTTGAGTCCTCCCTATGAACATGGGTGTTTAAAGCACTCTGATACATTTATAAATTAAAATAAGTTAACTAAAACAATTTATTGATTGCAAATGGCACAAGCAAGGAAATAAAATTCGTAAACCTAATTAGATCTATAAACTGTTCTTACAAAAAAATAAGTCATCAATACCGCCCATTACGAAATCACGTCACTCACCCGCTCCATACGGTCAGAGCGTGCGTTGCCGTGGAGCAGCAGCCGTGCCGACCGCCCCCCGCGCCCGCCACCCGCCGCCTCAAGATCTGGACCGAGCACCTGAAGTACGTCCGTTTGCATGCTTACGTGTGCTCTTGTGTACGGTTGTCATAAGTAAACATGGCATATCTACGTTTGCTCGAAATGAACTTTTTACATACAATATTTGGAACCAATAAAAAGCCGCAGGTGCTTGTATTTTCATATTTTATACTGTAAATACTGGAAATTTTTGTTTTAGTAAAAAGTTACAGCCTATATTCATCCCACTGCTGGGCACAGGCCTCCTCTCACTTCTGAAATCGTTTTAGAGCAAAGAAGTGTCCGTCACGCTGCCCCAATGCGTGTTGGCAGACTTCACATGTCTTCGGAATGTATATTTTTATTTCTCAGACTTGCAGGTTTCCTCACGATGTTTTCTTTCATCGCCGAGCACGTGGTAAATCAGCACTTAAAATTGTAATTAACAATTTCATTGGTGCCGGCGGGGATCGAATCTAGGTTGCAGGCGTACTGTGAAATTTACAGCGAGCGCTAAGCCCCTGAGCTACCACCGCTTGTTTTAATAGTTTTAACTTAATTAAAAAATATATACACCGACTAGACTAGAATATATGTGATAAAAATATTAACTTCAGCAGTTATCGCGGTGCATAAAATAAAAAAATATACCTACAGTGAAATTGAGAACAGAACCCTTATTTACGTAGAGTCAGTTAAAAATAAACAGTTTATATAGCATGTATTTTTCGTACTAGTTCCGAAAACTTATAATTTCTGAGAAAATGTGGATGCATCCGTTTTGGTTGTGGCAGTCACCGCTAGAAATTCGTTATAGGCTTCCATCCCAGTTTTATTGGGACATTGAAAACTAAAATAAAGGGTAGAAGTAACTGAATGATTTCACTAATCATTTTCATTTTAACCAATATCTGTTTGCACTTTGCGTTATATAACAAACGCAGTTGATATTTTGAAGCATGTTTTTTATATATAGTATAAACAGTAAGCAAAAAATAAAAATTTTGGCTTTTATTAGAAATAATGCTAATATTTTTCTACTATAATAATTAGATGTTTGATAATCATTTAATATTTTCAATATTTTATAGAATGTTTTAAAATAGATATTTCTAAAAAAAATTTGTGTCCCTTGGAAAAGCTTTAATCGTTTCCACGCTAATTGAAAATATGTGTGTCGTTATTAAAATGTTTGCTTTCGTATTGTGTTATAATAAATGTTGTAAAATGAAGTAAAAGCGGTTAAAAATTGTTAACTATGGTTTATGTCAAGTTTACAGTTAAGAGTATTTGTAGTCATCATTATAGCCATAATCATAATCATCGTTTTTTTAGCATCATTAATGATTTATTTAAGAAACCCTTTAGTTGGTCTGAAGCACTAGATATAGTTAATCTGAAGCACTAGATATAGTTAATTAAAGTAAGTACCTATAATATTGTCTGTAGTATATATTTTACTAATTGACCTAACCTAACCAGACCTAACATCTTATTGTATTCATTTGTTTATGTGTAATAGATTTTTTTTAATTAGGGATATTTAACTAAAATTCAGATATTTAGTAGCCAGGGAAATCTAAAACAAAATTTTTATAAATATTTAGTGTTCATTAATTTGACTATCATTTTGTACCAAAAAATTTCAGGCCGATTTTAATAACGAGCACCAGTGTGGAATCGAAATATAAGTCTCAACATCGCGTACCAAGTAATGGCCCTAATCCTTCACTCAGACAAGGTCCCAAGGATAGTCTTCTTCTGTAAGTAAAATTTTGAACTTATATTTTATACTTATTTTTACTGGGTGGCGGCGGGCTTATACAATGAATGATACGACTAGTGCATGAACACGGGAATTCCCGTTTCTGGAACCCCTGGAATATCCCGGTTATTTTGGTATTTAAATAGAACTGGTTCTGCAGAGCAACATCCCGGTTCTCCCGGTTTTCCAAATAATTTAATTGTATCATGTTTTCGAATAGCGTTACTCTTTAATTCTTCTTTACAGTCATACGCGCACGCACCGTTACCAGTTCCTGTAAAATACAAAGTTGCCAACTCAGTGTGCTCGCCGCGCCTTCCCCTCTACCCTTGAAATCATGGAGTATTCCTAGTAGTCTTACCAAACAGTCTTGCTAGTAAGAGTTGTTAGTATTTTTTGAAGACTACTGGGAAGAAAATTCCCAGTAGTCTTCAAAAAATTGTCTTTAAAAAAGCAAACATTCAGTCAAATTAGGCCAAAAATGTTTAGATGAAGTGCATAATTTTGACAAACTTACATGTACCTTATAGAGTGGGACTATTAAGAATTTTCTTTCAAAGAGGTTATCAGTAAGGCCTACTTGGTAAGAAAATTCTCAGTAGTCTTACTTGTAATACTATTGGGAATAAAATGTTTCAGTAGTCTTACCACTAAGCCTTCTTGGTAAGACTACTGGGATTACCCCAAAATCGCGCGCCTTCAGAAAGTACCAAAAGTTTGTACTAAGTGTTTTGTAACAAAAAAAATTATGTTGACAAATTTAGAGGAACGCAAAAAAGTGTGTATAAACCAAAATATCATGGATATTTGTGACAATTGAGTTTATTTATTTGGATTTTGCTTATTATTTGTTAAATAAAATTGGAAACGTCGAAAAAACAAACGATCAAATGACAAAAATTAACGAAATAAAAAAAAATTACAGAAAAAACATTTTTGTACTTAACATTTTTTTTTCATAAATGCTTAGGAAAGTGGGCTATAATCAGTACTCAGTGTTGCCATGTCTAGCTCTTCGATCTGCTTCCAGTCTCCTTGGCATACTCCTAATCAAGTTATCAATAAAATCTTGAGAAATTGCGTTCCATTCTTCCTGTAATGCATTTTTAAGATCTCTCAAATTAGTGGGGGCAGGCTTTCTTTTCTTAATTTGTCTTCGAAGTTTATCCATACATGCTCTATGGGGTTTTGGTCGGGTGAGCGCGCTCGCCACCTCGTAGAATTGATTTCAACGTCTCGATGGTATTTGACAACTACGGACGAAGTATGGGGGCGTGCATTATCATGCATAAAAACAAATCCATCTATAATAGGAGCAAATGGCACTACAATTTCTTCCGAAATTCCCATTCTCAATGACGCGGAGTTCCGTACGTGCCACCATACAAATACCTCCCCATACCATAACTGACTCTCCACTATAATATAACTCTTTTCCAATGATGTTGCACTGAGCGTACCCCTCTCCCGGGTTTCTCCACACTTTAATCCTTCCATCATCTGAGTTCAGACAAAATCTGGACTCATCTGTGAATAGAACTCGAGTCGAAGCTTCGTCATTCCAATTTTTGTGATTGCAAGCAAAATTGACTCGAGCTACTCGATGATATGTGGCAAGAAGGAGACCTCCGGCAGGCAAATGTGAATTTATTCCGGCCGATTTCAGTCTTTTTCTTACAGTTTTTGTGATTACTGTAACCTCTCAAACTTTTTGGAGCTTCGTTCTTACCTCAGTAGAAGTTAAGATTCAGTTTCTAAGCACATTGATAACGGCGAACCGGTTATCTCTGGCCACAATTTTTCGTTTACGTCTCTGTCCTGCGAGTTTCGTATTTTGCCCGGTCTGGCAATACCTCTTGATAACTCGGTGTACTACAGATTTTGATACTCTTAATGTTTAGGTCACATATTTGTAGGTGTGCCCAGTTTCAATTATACTTTAATGCTGATCTGCTGATCAGAGCAGAGCTAGCAATTTGAGTGGCGTTTAGATCTAGCATTCTCAGCTTATTTGCAGTAACAATTTACATTTAATACAATAAACAAGGTAGTCAAGGCAAAAATTTAAACAAAACCTAAATTTAAACTCAATTTCAAAAGTTGCCGAAACGCAATATTACGCAATAATTACATAAAAACAAATGAAATTAGAAAAAAAAACGTTCCAAAGATTCTTTTTTTAATCATCATCATCATCATCTTCATGGTCCTGGGCCACCTGCATTGATCGATTTTTTTTTAATAGCATTTACTAATCTTTGTGGCCAGTACGCACGATAATTATACAACAGGAGAAATTAAACCTTTTCTTTTTTTGCGTTCCTCTAAATTTGTCCATGAGTGTAGTTATATTAATAGATACCTAATTAATATGAGTTATTACCTTTTCATTTTTTGAATGTTCCTCCTAGACATACTGGATCTTTTTATAAAAATTAATATTTGATTATCTACTTTTTAATTTTAAGTTTGCACTTAGCAAATGTTTAAAATATTTTCTAGGTATTCGCTAACCGACTGGCAAACTTTTGCCAAGAATGACGTTTGATTAAATTAGGAAAAATATCAACTTTATAAAATACACTAAGAATCGAAAAGAAGTGGCGGCGGGAATCGAACCCGGGTTGCTTGCGTACTGTGAAATTTACAGCGAGTGCTTAGCCCTGGGCTACCATGGCTCCATTTTTACACATGATGTACGAGTAGATGAATCTCTTTTCACTAGGCGAAGGTCGATAGGGTTCAAATACTATAGACGTTGTACATTTTTTTTTTATATAGGATAGGGTGACAAACGAGCACACAGTCCACCTGATGGTAAGTGGTTGCTGTGACCCATAGACATCTACATCTATCCTCTACATATAATAGTGCTGTAAAGTGTTCACTTTATAGCAATATAATATTGCTATATAGTGAAATCCTTTCTTTTTAATTTGGTATAACAAAATTAACTAATTTGAAACACTAACAAACTAATAATAACTTAGTAGTCGTAAGCTACGGTACCCTCATTTTCATTACAGCTTACCCAAATCCGCTGTTAAACTTTGGTCTCCCCCATAGATTGCCTTATAAGGGGGGATATTTGCCGTAGTTGCCACGCTTGGCAGGTGGGGTGTTTACATGATCGGGATGTTGATGGATTCTCTTACGCCGCGTGTACACGTCTTAGATTAAAACGTTTAATAAAATGCCCGATTACTTTGAAATTTTTACGGAACGTTGTATTCGTTAAGCGCGTTTTTATATACTTTTTGAAAAAGTTTTTGAGAAAAAGAAATAAAAGGCCGGGTAAATCTTGGTTTTTAATTAACCAATACATTATTATTACTAAATTTACAGCGAGGATTATATAGTATGGAATGGAGCTAATCCCGATTTGCGTATCGGCAACGCAGTGAAGCCCGAAGGACCAGAACATCGAGAAAAAAAGTTTACACTAGCCCGCGGTCCTTCAGGACTTGCAAAGGGACCCGCCGGTATTGCCAAGGGTTCTTTATACCAGAAGTTTGCTAAAAAGTCGAATAAAATGTAAGTAAACTCCATGTTACTGTGTCTAAATGTATAGTTTTGATTGCTATATTAAATATAGCCAGAGACGAAGTATAACACTTTCACTGTCCGGTTTTCAGACACATTAGTAAGACAATAGCAATGACCTATATGTAGTGCACGGGACAGCGAAAGGGTTAATATACTAGCACTATAATCTCAGACACCCTTATAAACTATCATTGCTAATAACTAGTAACTGTACAACCAAATTGAAATGGTTGTAAGACGTATCACTTCACTTCATAATGATCATTTGTATTGTCCGATCTAATAACAACACAAATTTTTTGAAAGAACAATAAGCATAAATACGGTGCGATATGTTATTATAAAATAGACTAAAGCCGAAAATATTCCTAATTTACAATAAGGGTCATTGTTACTCGATTGTTCAGCCCTCTTCTGTACGTGTCTCGTTTAAAGTAAATGTCAGGAAAATCTGATGGCAATCGACTACTGTATACGAGCTGTATTGAAGTTCGTTTTTATTCTAGAGGCTGTATTTTCTGGCTGTATAAAGGCTGTATAAGCACTTATACGGTTCTTATAAGTAAAAAATTAAGACAACTTATACAGCTTTATGCGTTAGTAGCGCTGTGCAGTAGTTGTACAAGCTTAAAAGAGGCTGTATAATAGCTGTATTACAGCTGTTATTTGGCGTGCAAGGAAACTATTACACTAAAGATATTGTCTTATAAGTAACTTTTAAAGATACCTAAGCTTTCTAAATTGGGTTTTGAACGGAATCACAAATGAAATTATAACAAAATGAACTTCATTTTCGATGACTATATTGTATTGATATACTTTATGATGTACGTTGTTTATGAACGATGGCGACATTTTATGTCAGAGTAAAAAAATGTATTTAACATATTAATATTATACTGGAGTTGAGTTTTGACGGTGATCATTGGTTAATTGATGGTGCAAAATTAGATTTACGGTAAACTTGTATATGTTTTCTATTAAAAAATTGCCGCGCCATCAAAATAACCAAATAATATAAGGACAAAATACTAAATAGGTACGAGTAACTAATATCGGTTTTATAGGTTAGAATAAAAAATATATAAAAATTAATGGATATGAAGGCACATTGGGGCACAGTGATCATTAGTGAAACTGAAGGTAATGGTATAGGCTAAAACTAATGTCTAATATTCGTAAAATTATATTTTACATTTTGTTTTTATGGGTCCTAAAATGGCGACAATTTGCAAAACAGCCAAAACGGCATTTCAAGGGTCTTATAGTCTTAGTAGCTGTACTATGTATGTTATGGATTCTATCATGCAGCCATTGGTTTTTAATCCGTTATATAATAGAATATTTTTATTACTTACGCTGTATAGCAGTTTTTTCAACATAACATCTCTTTAGAGATACGTATAAAAGATAAAAAATCTTGTCTTGGAAACAGTGTTGGATAACTTTTATTTAGATTTAAAATGATTTTCTAACTGCACCAAATATTTTTCTTTTTTTCCACATATTGATAACAAATTAATTTTGTTCACTAGCACAATATAAACGCGCAACGTATGCAATATGGCGATATTATATCACATATACAGATTTAAATTGTACTATGGCTGTTATTTATTTTTTTAGTTTTATATCACCCTCATAGACAGAAGTCATAAAACTACTGTATTTACAAGAGTGTACAATTACGCTATAAAAATAAGTTTTAGAAGGGAGTTTGCATACACCATTGTTCAGAAATAAGATTTGAGTGATAGTATAATAACACTTAGAGCTGTATAAGCAAGTGACAGCACGCAAAAAACAGTTTCTATACAGCTTTAATGATATAATCAGATTCAAGTGTTAGAAAATACTTAAAGTTGTATACTAGAGTTTTCATATTCTAATTATGAACCCTAAGCTTACTTATATCCCATAATACAGACTTTATACAGCTTGAGCTGTATAATAAATCATAAACCGATACAACCTCTTTACAACACTCTTATACGCTTCTATAAAACTCTAAGTTCTATGTGGGCTGGTATATTGATGTTCATAACGCTTGTGTGCTGCTTGGGATACTACACTATACCATTTTCATAGTCTATAGCTAAGCGTTATCTGCAAATCCTAACCAAATAAAAATAATAATATTTAAAGTATTAATTATGCATATGCGATATCACAACGATATTATAATCAAATATTTTTGTTTCAGTGTCATCTAAGTATTTCGAAAACTACAACAGTCGTGAATAGAGTAGATACAGAATATTTTTCTATAATTTTAGCTACTTTGTAGTCGCGTCAGTCCCATACATTATAGGTATGCTAGGTACATAAAATATACTATATTAATTGAATAACAGTTTAGAATAGTCTATAGAAATGTATGGGGATATGTCTATCATCAACTACAAAATCCACATCGATGCTTTTTGAATATTAATCAATGGACTGTCCACTGTATATTACCATGTATGACGCGCAAACGCTCGACTCAGCGACTATTTAGTCGTGCAAAAGCCGTTAAAGCATAAATTAATGTTTCTATTAAGCAATCTGGCACTGAATATCGGATCTACACAATGCCTTCCGTGGTGCGTATGCATTAGATACCATTTTTATGCTTTATACAAAGAAGAGCTTAAGCGAGAATTTTCTTATTTATAATGGCAGTTGTAATTAATAAGTGTAATTGAGTGCTGCAAAACGCACGGCCAATAGATGAAACTAAAGAAAATATAAATCGATAACTGGTTCGACAGTATGAGCACCACCATCGACCAAACATTGTAATCGTCATGAATTCTTCACAAGCACACAATTCGACTAAACAGTTTGGCCAATTTAACATTTAACAATTCATAAACTTAACAATTAAGAATGCTTGAACGTTTCTGATTTCAGGAAGAAACTTATATAAATAATGGGAATGCATCACATATTTTACTAAGTTTCACTTTTGTAAAATTCTTAAATATAAAATATTATACTAAATATTTTCGGTATTGATATTTCGAGGTTTCAAAAACGGACTATAAAGTATTAGATATGATATCTAGCAAAATAGAGATTTATAATGCTAATATGTATATGTATATAGACAAACGAAAACGTGGTGCGCATGCAATAGATAAATTGATGCCTAGTTTAAATTAGATTGGAAAATATGTTCGGTACATAATAAACGTAAAACGTATTAAAATTACCTTTTAGTTAGAAAACATTCAGTGAATTCATCTAGGCAATACCAATAAAAAGAAATAAAGCTATTATTTAGGTTCCAGCAGCGCACCGTACTAATCATGCACATTCCATTTTTATATAGATATAAATCTGTATTGTATGTGTTACATGTAGACGTTGAATCAACGGACTAATTGAACGAACGGTTAATCTTCTGTCGACGCGTCTATACCTGCCCATATCAAATACGACCTATAAGCCTATAACAATCGACTAGTTAATTACTAACTAGTTAATTTTGATGGCTCCGTGGCGCAATGGCTTTGCATTGAGTTGCTGCGCTAAGGGCCGCGGGTCGAAACCCGCACGGATCAAGTATTTGTAAAAAAATATTCCGGCACGACATAGGAGAAAACACTAATGTGGGGTAACTTTAAAACATTATGGGACGACGCGTTACGAACGTAATCGACGTTTATAAATTTAAGTATTGTTTTTCCCGTGAACGCAACTTCCACTCCTTTCCGACTTTTACTCAATATAAAAAGTCGAAGTCGAAAGTAAAAAGTCGAGAAGATTTTAGAGTAAGTATTTTAGGGAAGCTCATCTTAATATAACTTATTAGATGTGTTGTAGGCAAGAAGAAACAGCAGGTTACGCTTTTTTATTTTTAGGCTATAATAGTGCCAAAAAAGAAAGTTACAAAATCTGACCCAATGGTGCTGGAGTGGTGGTGGACCCGGTAGTGGTGGAGTTAATAATAAAGATGATTGTTATTTTTCGGCTATCAAGTGTACTAACAATCAAGAAAATATAATCCAAAAATCAGGGAATATATTATTTTGTGAATTAAGCCTAGTTACTTGTACACAAATAATTTTTTTCAATTATTGCCATATTCAACATGACATTTTGTTTTTCAGCACAGCATAATCGAGTTTGCATGTATTCAGAAGTCACATCAGGTGCTCATGTAATAATGTTAAAAGATAAATATCATTGCTGAATATGAACCTCCCCATAGCTTGCCTCAAAAGAGGGATATTTGTTACATAGTTGCCACGCTTTGCAGGCTGGTTGGCAACCGCAGTTTTTTTTTTCAAGTTGTTATCAGGGAGACGCTGCTGCCTATCTTCTGAAACGACGCCCACGTAACGATATGACGTAGTGAATGTTATTACATCACCACTCCACGGTCAACAATAAATATATTACAGGGTATTATATTTATTATATAATACCTAGTTAAAAATATTAATTTAAAAATATTTGTATTTTTTACTATTTACGAACAGCTGCTATAGTTTCGTTCGACTTGTCATCTAACAACCCGTCATTATACTTACGACAAACGTCAAATATTTTTATTTTGTACATATAAATGTAAAATACATATTTATTCAAATTGTTAGTTGAATCTATTTTTGGGTTTATTTCTTAGGATTCTAACCTCATACCTGTACCCTGTACACCCCCACACGTTGTAACCGCAGTTCCATTCAAAAATGAAACGGCTCCTTTTAAAACTGTAAATTACGGAGTAAATGCAAATTCATACCGGAGTAAATGCGGAGTAAATTTAGTGTAGATGATTTTTTTTTTATTTATCTAATGCCCAAGGGCCAGTTGGTCGTATTAATAAAATACATAAATTGTTAAACATGTAAAATATCGTTACTACTTAAGATTTAATATTCTTCTTTAAAAATACTTCCTAAAAGAAACATACTTCCTTTAATTTATTAACAACATAATTAACTTATATGTAAAGCAAACATTAATATTACACATAATATTTAAGTTTTGACTCTTCGGGATTTTTGAGAATATTTAATTTTTGTTAGAAGCAAATCCAAAACATTGTCTTCCTAGTTTTATAGCGCGATGAACGTTTTAGGTTTGTTCGCTGGTTAAGCCGTAGCAGCGACGAGCACATTTTTATTAATCTCGCTACATAATCGACTCATTTTACGTTTAGTAACAAAGACCGCAGGAGTTCAAAGTATACAACCGTGAAAAGCAAAAATAATCTGTTCAAATTATCCCCACGAAAACTGTCCAGTATTTATAGCTCGTGTTTTTTAATTAAGTAATAATATATTTATAAATCGACACCCTTACAGTACACTAAATAAAAAATACTTGAAATTAGCTGGTAAGATCTATGTAAACAGGAATTGTTCAAAAAAGATTCTTCACTTCTAGAAGATCCTTCGAATAGGCTATCGATTCACTATTAATTAAGTGTTATATTAAAACGTACGAGAGATTCTGGATCTGCGATTGCTAATCCGCATATCAAGCGAGATCATTAAATCTCTATTGAACAGCTAATCATCTCCACAACGGAAGAGGCCCATTTCCGGCAATAATTTTAAGGGCTGGTGAAAAAGTAGAAGTAATATTTTTAATATATAAAGACGTAACGTTTAGATATTAGGATAAAGTAAAATCACTATTTTATGCTATTATAAAATCACATTTTTTTTCAGTTACTATTATATTGTGATTTACAAGGTTCTTTATTTTAATTGGGTATAACTATATTTTTTATATTTTATTACTTATTAAACCAATTTAAGCGTTTATTGCATTGCGATTATCACTTGTATATTGTATTGGTTTTTTACTTTAGCAATGTAGCCTTATAAGCCATAATAACTACTCCTTGATTTTATAGTAAAAACATGAGGCTGAGGCGTTTGATCTGGAAAAAATTTAATGGTGGAAATTTTTCAACTTAATATCATACAAAAAGTAACGCGCGAGTTCGAAATTACTCTTGATACTATTTAAAATAATCAAAAATTAAAAATTTTGTACAACCGACTTCAATATCTATTATTAAGGATAACTCAAAAACTATTGGTCAGACCTTGATCAAATTTATATGAGACCACATGAGAAGCACCAACTTTCAAATAAAAAAGAACCATCGAAATCGGTTCACGTAGAACAAAGTTATGAGGTAACACACATAAAAAACATTCAATCGAATTTAGTACCTCCTCCTTTTTGAAGTCGGTAGAAAAAGGGAAATTTCTCAGTACGACGTAACGACTTATAAAAAATTTATGGATCACAGTAAGCAATTAGATGCAAATTACAGATAACACTAAGATAGATGTAGGGGCATAGGATTATTACGTAGGGGGTGTTCAAGTATTACGTAAGCAGGCTTAGGGGAGGGTATTCAATTTTTTCTTACTTTTGCTGACAACAACAAGGGAGCGGGGGAATATTAAAAATCTTACATAGGATAAAAAAGATTAATAATCTTACTATTTTTATTATTTTATTATGGTATACCGAATTTCTTTTCATATTTGTTACTAAACATAAATAAATGAGTTTTCCGAGTTGACTTTACTTTACACTACCACATGAATAAGAAAAAATTCTTATCATTTGGGGGAGGTGGAGTTCGCAATTTTCTTATTTGTTATTCACGGGGTTAGGGGTCTAAAATCATAGAAAGTTTGCTTACGTAACACCTGAACGCCCTCTAATATGCAAACCAACAGCAACATTTCTATCACCATGTAACACCGGTAGCCTTACGTTAAAAACGATTGAATGACAAATTGAATATCTCGGCGCGTCACCTTATCTAGTTGGTTACTTCTTCCTAGCCCAACGTAGATTGGTAACTTAAATTAATGCTCTTGGTTAGTTACTGTTATTTTATAGGACAGCGTTTGCCAACCGAGACACATTAAGAAATCATGTCATGAGCATTGGCAGTCAAAACAACGCCTTTAAAAACTAAAAATTATACTTAGTATTCTATCACACATATTTAAAAAAACATGTACATAGTTTAAAGACAGATGGATAGGTAATCTTCTACCCGAAAATAAGAAAATAAAGAGTAACTTATAAGTATATTACCTATTCATGTGAAGCCGCAGAAGAAATAATCGTGGAAATATCGTTTTAAATTTGGAAGAGTTGTATTGTTTAATTTAGAATGATAATATATTCATTGAAATTGAATGATATATAACTTTCAAATAAATTTGTTGTTGCGATACGCTCGCCACCTACTGTAACTTAATAGGGTATTTTACACCATGTAAAAAAAATCAAAAAATATATATTTATGATAGATTGTGTATAAAGTAGACGAAAAATATTGATTTCTATTTATAAAAATGCAATATAAATTTTATATTTCAATTTTAAGAATATTTTTTTTATGTGCCTCTAATCTGTAAAACGCTGTCCGCCATATTAGATACCGTCGTGACGTCACTGGTAAAGAGAACTAGCTAATGTGCTGTGTTATTTCGAAATTTTTCAAATTATCATTATGATTGTTGAGTTTTATTCCGAATTTTATTGAAAAGGCATCATGGAAGACGGATTCGTAAAAGCAGAAAGTACTAATCTTTATTCTATTAATTCGAATTCGTTTAACAGAACCTATAATTTTATATTGTGTGTAATTTTCCAGCTACAAAATGCAATAATCTTTATGACATTTGAAATCAAAGCGAGTTTATTACTTCGCTTTTAGCACTAATATTATAGATATTATAATATAAGCTTAGGTGAGAAAAACTTTTTGTTATATTTTTTTGTACAAACCATGTCATTATTCCCATATAATAGAAGAAAGCACGAATTAAGTAAAACACTGCACTGCACTTGCAAGGGTTGTCAAAATGGCCCACAAAGGGCGGGACAGACGAGCGATTAACCTAATCTATTACAAAATTTGACTTGCATTAGGTCATGCACCTATCAGGTCATGATGTTTTGTTTTGTATAAACGATAGTTAAATATAAGTCATACTTACATCAAAGTGATCTTTACAGAAGTATAGTTTAGATTTTGTAGACAATGCCTTCGGGTCTCTTCTTGCCAGTTTTAACCAAGTATTTCTCATATTTAAATCAGTTGGCACTTGAATCCATAACTTCCCCGGCGTTCATATGCTCGTATTTTGGCTTTCAGACACAACACAACAATAATATAGATGATAACTCATTATTAAAAATCCAAAAGTATCTTATTCCTTTGCAAAATAGGCAAAATTCTAGGACAGTGACGTCATGAGTTGAACAGCATGTCGGCTATCGTTTTCACGCGAAAATTTAAAACGATAGATTAAAATTAATTTTTATGGCACTATTGGGTTTAAAAAAAATTTATATAAAAATTATAGTGGTTCAATATCACTCTAGGATTCATTTAAAACACTTTTTGAAAATGGGTGTAATACCTTGTACTATGCCTATAACCTTCGCGCAAGTGCAAGCAATAAGTTGACAATGTATTACCGCAATCTGATGAACGGTATGGCTGCGCATAAAATACGAACAAACAAAAATTATTTTTTATATATTAGATAACACAGTGGTCGGCCTAGTGGTCGACCAATGGTCAGCCAATGGTCGAAATTCGACCGTTATTTAAATTTCAATCTGCCAGTAATTATTTGTTGGCAACATTTTAAAATTATTTTGCGACGATCTCTTCTCTGTGCGACTGTTTGACATAATGTTTGATATTTCCTGTATGGACGTAAACAAAGTTTTATTTCAATTAATTTAATGCATTTCTAATATACTATATATAAATTTTAGCATTTTGCACTCCTTTTCCACTTAAATTTTTACTATTCCAAACCTCATACTAGGTACTCTGTGCACGCAATATGCTTAAATAGGGGTACAAAAATTTCGCATTACGTATTTGTTATTTTATTATATTAAATAGATAATAAAACAACAAACACATTGGGAAGATAGACTCCGAACTAAAAAAAAAACTGCAAATAATCAAATTATTCATCTTCTCATTACTTCAAAGAATTGTCATTGTCGAAAATACGTCGCAAACCCTAATTTACTTCAACACGTCCGCTACGCACGATATCTGTGGACCGACGGGCTGACAGAAGTGTGGCCGCACAAACGAAGTTTATTGCGATAAAATGCTTTGATCTGTGAGAGTTTACGTTAAGCGATGTCACATTATAATATATATTTATACTGTGGCGATGTGCTTGCAACTTCGTACGAAGTTTTTGGCTACATACATCGCGATAATGCGAATATTCGCGTTACTGCGGTATGTGCGGCCTAGGCATAAGTAACAAGCCCACACGCGGGACTACGCGTTGGGTATCCGTCTTACCCAACCCACCGCACGCACCGCGTGTGACAAGCGGACAGCGCGCACGACGTAGCAGCTCTCTTTAATTTTGAACATTGAAGAAACAGACGCGCGCTGGTGCGCTGTACGTAAGTCATAGACACGCTTAACACTGCGGGCGCCATAAAATTAAGTCTTATTATTACCAAGTTTTTTTTTTGTTATAACTTTTTATGATTGTTAAAATGTTAATTTTAATGGGTTAACACTTACTGTTCTGGAAAACAGCAAGACTGATTTGTACTATTTGTATGTATAAATTAATTTCTTATAAGAATGTTTGTTTACATACAACCAATGTTCTAAAAAGGGACAACTGAAATATTATTTTTTGGGAAAGGCCTCGATTGTGCATTTCTAATAATAATATACATATTATCTATTATTTTAAATATGAGGCTCAATCTTTTGTGCAAAGTATTATTCTAGTCAATTATGTATAATGATTCTGTATTCCATATTTTTGTGAAAGTCGTAGTTCTGTAATCGCAATAAATATATTTGTTCATGGAAGTTTATTTTTAAATTATTATTCCCTTATTGTAATACCAGAAATTTAATGCATGTGAGCACTGAGAGACCATGCCGGGAATTCGCGAAATGAATCGCTAAGGATTCAGTAAGAGGCCTAAAACAATTGTAGAACGAATCCTGGTTTTTGTAAAAGAATGTATAAAAAGTTACAGCCATTAAAGTGTGGTCCCTCAGTTCCCACAGTCTATCAGCGAGGTCTCAGAAAGTACCTATCTTATAAATGAAGTTAATGTGATGACAGCTATTTAGTAAAGAATTTGTAAAGTTTATTTTACTAGATAACGAGCACTGACCTCTATTTATACAAGTAGTCAGTGGTAACGAGACATAAAGTGTTAAAGATAAAAGAAATAAATATCTAAACTGTGGTCCCTCAGTCCACACAATTTTTTTTATAAATTTGTGAAAATTTATTAAATTATTTAAATCGTACTTTTTCCAGTTAAGATTTTAGCAGGTCTTAAAGGATTTTGTAGAAAAAGAAGTAGGGCTAATAGTCCAGTAAAGAGAGATTTTAAATCGATATTTGTTGTGGAAGGTTGATTTTTCGAGCATGTCTTCGTTTTTATATGTAAAACAAGGTTTTAAAAAGCTGCAAAACCTAAACCTAAAATTATAAGAGATACCGAAAAAACATTTTAACAAAATCGATAGAGAATAAAAAACTACACAAAATTGTTTAGAATCACTTTCTTCGAATTTTTAATAGGAAAAGAGATATTTGCATTTGAAAATTGCAATTAAGCTGGCCACAGCCTTAAAAATACCCGAATTTGTAAAAATTCGTTAAAAATAAACGAATTACCATTTTTTTTTTACTTTTTTTAATTGTTTCAATTCAGTCGGACCGACATATCTAGAGAGATTTGTTTTTATAATTTTTTAAAAAGTTATTAACAATTTCAATTTTTAATAATTTTTTTAACCTTTTAATTTTTTTTTCCTTTTACATATCTTGATTAAGGTTCTTAACAAGATATGTAAAAAAAATGGGTTATAGGTAAGTCATTCTTTTCATGCGACATCATAATTGCCCTCGAGTCTACGACTTTGTAATTGTCGTTTATTCGTCTTTGTCACTCCCATAGTATCTCTGTCGCTCCTATAGCGCTCAGCCCAGCTGATGCGCAGACAATCACCACGCATATCGTGCCATTTTGGGCATTGGTGGGACATACACAGCGATATGAGCATTAAATGGGATGGCGTTGGTGTTCGATTACATTGTTTTTGAGTTAGTAATTATTCACAAATAATTTGGAGTGATAATGTTTCCACTTCTTCGTCAGAATCTTCATTAAATAAAATTTATCTAATTTTCAACTATCGTTTTTAGTATCTGGTAGAGAAAGGTATTAAAGTTATCCACGCTGACGAAGATGCAGATATTGTTACAGTTAACACTGCAATCAACTTGAATAAGGAGATTAACAAATCTGTAGCTATTGTAGGAAATGATATATATTTGTTAGTTTTGTTAATAAGTTTGTTTATTTTTATAAAATGTCTGCTTCTAAAAAAACGAATAATATCTTATACACAACAAACGGTTTTAAAAATGTATACTGTTTGCACATGCTTTTGCTGGCTGCGACACAGTGCTATTTTTGGCAAAGGTAAAAAGCAATTATTAAGTTACTGGAAAAAAAATTAAAACTTAAGGACAGCTTTGCAAGTTTTTTACAACTGTGATAGTAGTATAGAAAGTTTGGAAGAAGCGGCAAACAAAATGATAATGCTTTGTATAAACGCTTTGTTGCTTTAGCTACTCAATCACAAGCAGAAATTCGACTTTAAAGTACCACCAACTTCTTCAGCTTTAATTCAACATGCTAAAAGATTATTCTATCAAATACAAAAGTGGTTGGGCAATAATTTACAATCAGAAAATTGGGTCTGGAAACGGATAAACACGATGATGGTTCCAATCATAACTACTGATGATGCTGCTTCAAAAGAATTATAGGATAAGGTAAAAAAAATTAAAATTAATCATAAATTTCCGTTAAATGACACTTTTAATTTACTAACGAAATTTTGTTTGTAGATGTTTTGTGGTTGCTCCAATAACTGTGCAAACAAGCGTTGCGGGTGTCGTAAAGCTGGTCTACGGTGTTCCAATTTTTGCTGTAATTGTAGTGGCATTACTTGTAGCTATGCATTGAATGTTTCTAAGCAGCCTAATTCATAAGACTATGAAGATGAAATTGTTCTTCATGGAGGATCATGCACCTTCCCTGTTGGACCTTCTGCTGACTTCTTATCCGAACGGATATCAAGTTCCGTTCCGTTCCGTTCCGTTCCGTTGACGCCCCTCTTGGCTCCTCGGACCATAGTCTTATCTGGAGTATGGTGCCACTCAAACTAATGTTGCGTTTGCATTCTGCAAGCTGCCGCCGTGTTTGGCACTGTAGGTCGGCCGATTGGGATAGGGTGCGGTCTTTTTTTTGCATTCTACCCTTGGGGGCGGGTTTGCTTCTCGCCGGACGATCCCAGCGTTGTTGCGGATTCTTTCGCTGATGTGGTACTTCAGGATATGGAACTTTTTATTCCATCTTCTATGGTGCCCATCGAAGGCAGATCCCAGCAATGGTTTGGTCGCTCCTGTGAAATAGCATCACGCTATAAGCAGGAGTGCTACCGGGCCTGGGCTGACGCATCAACGTCTCGGGATGTAAACACCAGCGCTGTTAAAAAGAAGTATAACTCCGCCTCCAGGACCTTCAAAAGAGTCATTGCCAAGGCAAGGTCAGAGCACATCGGCAGAATTGGCGAGAAGCTAGTTCGCCCTGCTGCGGGAACTCGTGGATTCTGGTCTCTTGCCAAGGCTGTCCAAGGGAACTTCTGTCAGCCATCTCTTCCCTCTGCACAGAGAGGATGACTCACTGGCCCATGCCGCAAAGGAGAAAGCCGATCTGTTAGGCTCTATCTTTGCGTCCAACTCGACTCTCGATGACGGGGGAACACACCGCCGATCATCCCGTGGTGTGAGTGTTCCATGCTGGATGTGCGGTTTACACAGCCCTCGGTTCGCAAAGCACTCCTCTCCCTGGATGTCAACAAGTTGAGTGGGCTTGATGAAGTCCCTCACATTGTGCTGAAGACGTGTGCTCCGGAGTTGGCACCGGTTTTAACGCGTCTTTTCCGGTACTCCTACTCCCAAAGCGTAGTCCCGAATTCATGGAAGACAACTTAGGTCCACCCGATCCCTAAAAAAGGCGACCGCTCAGACCTGTCCAACTACAGGCCTATCACTATCACGTCCTTTTTCTCCAAAATAATGGAATCCATTATAAACTGCCAGCCCATGAGGATCACCAGTTGATTGTTGACCGCCAATACGGTTTTCGTCGGGGTCGATCAGCTGGTGATCTTCTGGTCTAACTAACTCATAGATAGGCGGAAGTAGAAGAGTCCAAGAGGGAGACTTTGGTCGTTAGTTTGGGCATAAAAAAGGCCTTCGACAAAGCGCTTCTTTCGAAGCTCCCTTCCTATGGGTTTCCCGAGAAATTGTGCAATTGGATCACCAGTTTCCCTTCTGATCGGGGCATTAAAGTCGTAGTAGACGGTGTATGCTCTGATTACAAGCCTATTAATGCTGGTGTTCCACATGGCTGCGTGCTACCACCAACGCTGTTTCTTCTGCATATCAATGATATGTTACAAACTGGTAACATTCATTGCTATTCGTACGATAGCACTGGTGATGCTTTATAGACCAGCTGTGCCAATATTTTTCGGGAAAACGTCACCGAGTACTGGAACAAGTTTGTGTCTGAAGTCGGGTCTATGCTGAACAAAGTCTTGGATTGGGGGCGACTAAATCTAGTCCAGTTCAATTCCCAGAAGACCCAAGTTTGCAGGTTTACCGCTAAAAAGAACCCCTTTGTCGTATCTCCTCAGTTTCAAGGCACTCCCCTTGCTACCCCAGTTAGCATATCGAATAGTGTGCAGTTTTGTGGTCACTTGGAAGGGAAAGCCAAATTGGCCCCTAAAAAGATTGGCGTGCTCAGCAGAGCGGGACAGTATTTCATGTCGGCACATCGCTTGCAACAATACAATGCGAAAATTCGGCCTCACATGGAATACTGTTCTCATCTCTGGGCCGGGGCACCCCAGTGCAAGCTTCTTTCACTTGACCGCATCCATCGCAGAGCGGCTTGAATCGTCGACGACCGAGTTCTTTTTGATCGGTTCGATTCACTGCCACTGCGTAGGGATGTTGCATCCCTTTGCGTTTTTTATCGCATCTACCACGGGGAGTGCTCTGAGGAATAGTTCGGATTAATTCCAGCCACCAAATTTCATGAACGCACATCGCGTCGAAATTCACGATACCATCCTTACCATCTGGATGCTTGGCAGTCCACCATTGTGCACCTTCCTCGTTCAACTTCTCTGTGGAATGGTTTACCACCGGCGATTTTTACGGACCGATACGACTTAGGGATCTTCCAGAAAATAGCCTACTTCTTTCTAAAAGACTGGCAACGTGCCTGCAATTCCCCTGGTGTTGTGGTTGTTCATGGGCGGCGGTAGTCATTTAACCCATTTACTATTAAAAAAACCTACGGCAACGAAGAGACTTCGGGTTTTCCGTTTGAAGATGACGGAGATAACCTTTAAGTAGATGGTAATCAAGAACATGGCAATAAGAATGATAAAAAATAGCGAAAATTTAGATTACCATACCGACAACCGTGAATTCTAAAACTACCGGCATAGGTGTGCCATGACATGGACGTTTAACATGATTTTTGTTTTGTCCATGTTCATCATAAGACCTATCCGTTGAGAGACACTATTGCGGTCATTGAGCATAGTGCTTAGGTCCTCCAGCGATTCTGCCATAAGGACGATATCGTCGCCAAATCGAAGGTGAGTGATGTACTCGCCATTGACGTTAATATCGTATCCTTTTCAGTCCAGTAGCTTGAAAACGTCTTCCAATGCAGCGGTGAAGAGTTTCGGGGATACATCACCCTGTCTTACACCTCTCTGCAGTTGAGGTGTAAAACACAGGGTGCTATAGGTTTCGTACTCTGGTTCTGTACTCCGATAGCCATCGTAGCCCTACTATACAAACACTTCAGCACTTCGATATACCGACAGTCCACTTGGCACCGCTGAAGGGACTGCAGCACCGCCCAAATTTCGACGGAATCAAAGACTTTATCATAGTCCACATACGCAAGACAAAGTGGCAGATTGTACTCTTTGGTCTTCTGTACAATTAATATTAGAAATAATTAGTACAATTAATCTGAAGATTTTGACGACGAAGTGGAAAAATTGTCACTTCAAATTATTTGTGAATACCAACTCAAAAACAATGCGAGTCCGTACAAAATGTGGTTTGTTAAAAAATAAGAATAATCCGTATCTACTTTATTTTTATTTTTCGGACAGAAATAAAATAAACAGTTAACAGATCAATTTTTTAAGTAGTAAAAGTTAAATTAAAAATCAAGCATTAAATAAATTAATTCAGCGTTAAATATGTGATTTGGAAAAAATTAAATTACTTTTTTTTAGGATATTTCTGATATTAGAAATTATTTAAATAAAAGAACACTACTCGGTAACAAACCCCAATTACATGATAACAGTAAAGTATGCAAACCAACAGCATCACTACCCATCTCAATGTAACGCAGGGCAGCCTCTCAGCAACACGATCTTCCTTGCCCCAACGGGCATAGTAACGACAGCGAGACTCGTAGTTGTACCAACTCATGCCTCTCAGACGCCTGCGCGATACTTTATACTGCTAGAACAAGTGGGAGATTACCGTTATATCTTCATTTGTTCCTATTTCATTTTATTTTTTCACCCTCATTCCCGAAGATATTGAATTTCCTATACGAATGATTCGTATCAGTTTTTCAGCATTTCTTATCACTGAGACAAAATTTCAATTAAAAAACAATGTAATCGATTACAAACGTCATCCCATTTAATGCTCGTATATGCTGTGCATGTCCCACCAATGCCCAAACCGGCACGTTATGCGCGGTGATTGTCTGCGCATCAGCTGGGCTGAGCGCTATAGGAGCGACAGAGATGACGACAATTACAAAGTCGCAGACTCGAGGGCAATTTATTTTATAGTAGATATTTTACTCAGGTAAAATCTCAGGTAAACAGTGGATGTCGCATGAAAAGAATGAACCTACCTATAAGATAGAACTTTAATCAAGATATGTTAAAAGGTTAAAAAAAATATTAAAAATTTAAATTGTTAATAACTTTTTAAAAAATTATAAAAATAAATCTCTCTAGATATGTCTGTCCGACTGAATTGAAACAATTAAAAGAAAGTAAAAAAAATTGGTAATTCGTGTATTTTTAATGAATTTTTAAAAATTCGGGTATTTTTAAGGCTGTGGCCAGCTTAATTGCAATTTTCAAATGCAAATATCTCTATTCCTATAAAAAATTCGAGGAAAATGATTCTAGACAATTTTGTGTAGTTTTTTATTTTCTATCGATTTTGTCTAAACGTTTTTTCGCTATTACTTATAATTTTTGAGAAAATTGCAAAAAAAATGGTTTTGAGGTTGGTTTTTATTTTTTTTACAACCCCTGCAGGCCAATTTTCATTTTTTAACTATTGAACCTTGTTTTACATATAAAAACGAAGACATGCTCGAATAATCAGCCATCCACCACAAATGTCGATTTAAAATCTTTTTACTCGACTATAAATATTGTCGATTAAAAATCAAAATTGCAGATGCGTTGACACCCCTGAGGACTAAGATGGAATGCCTCGTTTCCAGTAAAAAGGGTCTCCGGTTCTCTACACTCAACATACGAAACATAGCAGCATTAAGCTGTTATTTTACGTTGTTAGTATTCTGTGAGAGCGTGGTCCTACCCCGGTTGAGTCGAGCCATTCGTGCTACAACCATAATATAGCTGCAACCTGGCTTTACCACGTAAAACCACCCCTCCCGAAAATGAGAAAGTTTTTGGTTAATTCTTGGATTTTTTGTTGAAGTCAAAATTGTCAATGGCCCACTAGGCAGTACCCGATCGTCATCATTAGAGCCCATTCACTGCTAACACAGGCCCTCATACTCGTAGATTGCCGCAAAGCACGGACCGGAGCTATCTTAATCCATCGCCATTACAAATGCAGGTCATCACTTCAAATAATGAAAGTAGCCCTTACGAGACTACTACTCGGAAACCATCAAATATCCGGTCAGAGCTCAGAAAATTATTTAAAGCTTGCATTACAGTTTAAGTTTGGTATTTTTTGCAATCCACAATTTCACGTACTTCATAGTAGGTATCTTTCAGAATAACGATTGATACAATCACCACTCAATGATGCTTGAATCAAAAAAGTGTGATTTAAATATGGTAATGAAAAACAAAATGAAAACTGCATAATTTTTATTATATTGCATATAATTATTTAAAAAAAAGTGTACAGCTAAATTAGATAATAGAGTTAAATTTCCTCAAAATAGTGATTAAATTCTGTTGTTCCATATTATTACTGATCATAGATATAGATAAAAGGATTTGATTCAATTAATGCTATATCTTTCTCCAACTGCCGAAGTTCCTGTTCCATTTTAGTTTTTTTGAGTATTTTCGGTATCGTATCGGTGAGCATGGGTAATTGTAAAAAAGCTTTTTGCATTAGTTGCCAGTTGTGTTTTAGATCCTAAAATATGATAATAGATAACGTTTGGTTAAATAACAATAGAAATAAATGTACTATGTCATAATTGTGGATAATAATCATCATTTCATTAAAACAAGCAATTCATTATACCACTCGGGAAACTCACTTCCAGAAGTTTCAATCGCTCTTCTTCATTTATAAGTTTGCAAAGGCTTTCTTTATTCTCCTCAGCCTGTTTAATTTTTTCCAATTGTTTTTTAATTCTTCTATTTCTTTTCATTAAGTACTCTGGCACTTGCCCGAAATCTTGCCTGAGACAGTATTCTGGGACTTCACCCGAACCTTTGATTTTTTTAATATGCCCGTTTCTCGTATCCACTAACCTAATGATGAAAGTTGTGATGATATGGATTAATTTAAAATTACACTCAATATAGTTAAATATTCATAGTTTTACTTTCATTATTATCATTGTAGTCCATCACAAGTTCATTTGAATACCTATAGGGAAACCCAAACATATCTAATCCGCGCTCCAACCAACACAAGACCCTGAGCCACCTGCAACCACTAAATATGTGCATTGTGAACAAAGCTTCTACCCTGGAACCCTTTTCCCACATCTGTGAATGGTACAAGGAGAGGTAACTTAGTTCGCAAAAAGAACGCAAAGAGCAATAAAATTATACTAAAAAGTACACTAAAAAGCGTCTGAATAATCTGAAATTTTGCAGACGTAGTAAGAACCAATGCCAATACAATAACTTCGTTACTATGACCTGGAATTTTCACTAGGATCATCCACAGGCCGCCCCGCCCAAAGATTTTGTGTTTCCGATTTCATGTTTATCAACGATAGCTCAATTAATAAAGATGCCCCCACTCCATTCTGAGAACTTAAGCCCTCCTCCGTATATGGCTGTTCGTTCGTCCTCAGTCAGAGCATAAGGCGTCTCAACAGACCTTTACGGTAACCCATTGTTGCATGTGAACGATGATAGTATAATATCACAGCTTCTCCAAATCCGTCCTGACTCCAACACCCTCAAGCCCGCGCGGTAACGGACCTTCATTAAAGACGTCTGGACGACTCGCATCCGGGTTATCTTAAAAAATTGTGTTGTTGTCGTCGAAGCGCTAAAATCAGGTTTAGAGTATCGATCAAATCAGCGTATTCTTAAGCTGATTTAAATATAGTTAGCTGCTTTAAAAATTAGGTACGCTTCTTCAAGCGTCCTTTTCTATTAAAACAACCTCTATCTGTAATTCTCTAGAAACATATCTAAAACCTAAAAGCTAGATGGGGTGATGACCTGGTAAGAGATACAGAAAGTCGATGGATGCAGGTAGCTTAGGACTGTACTTCGTGGCATTTCTTGGGAGAAGCCTAGGTACAGTAATGAACTAGTGAAGAGCTGTAATAATAATAATAAATTGATACCTAAAATCCGGAGAGCTGGCCACCACTTTGACTAACTTGTTAGATATAAAGCTACAATTACAATAATTACAATTATATATCGTAAATTTAATATTACTAAGGAGTACTGGATTCCCTTACTGGTTAACAGGAGATGGGCAGCAGTATCGCCCTTATGAGGGAATATTGGGGAGTCTGGGAAGTCTGCAGTCTGTGAACACGTACAGGATCGCCCCCGTCACTACATTAGATTTGATAGACCACAAATCCTCACTAAAGAACACCGATTCCTTCCAAGGATGATTCGCGAGGCTATTGAAATCAAAAAACATCCTAATTTCAATAGAGAAGATGGCTGGGTGCTACCATCTGCTTGGGATCCCATAATTAATAAAATTAAATCCCAACCCAAGCATACAACTGCCTTCAAGATACTGTAAGTTCATACTGCGTAGATCGGAACAAAAATTAATAGTTAGCCGTGGTTAACTATGACATTGGGACGTCATACACCTCAGTCCCCCCCGTGACCATGGCTGTAAAGTACTCGAAACGTCGGGAATATAAAATAAGTTAATATACGCGATAAAATCCGTAAAACTAGTTTCATTTACATGTGTAGTGTTCGCGTAAATATAAGAAATCATTAATATTGGGGAGGTCTATGTTCAGCATTGGACTTTGATAGGCTGTAATGACGAATATTACTTAAATTTAATAATCACCACCTGGAAGGGAAGTGTTGGCGCGGTTGCAACTTCACTCCCGAACATTAAAATATGTAAAAATAAAATAAAAAAGCATGCTTTTACAAGCCTGAAACTTAAACAATTTTAATTTACGTATTAATTTATACATTTATTTATATATATTATAATATGTGGCAATTGGTCGGCCATATAGCTCGACGAACCGACAACCGATGGGGAAGAAAGGTTTTCGAGTGGCAACCTCGTACCGGTAAGCGAAGTGTGGGGCGGCCCCCCACTAGATGAAGTCAACCTGGTAAGGCTCAAGACCGTGCTTTGCAGCATTCCTTGGTGGAGGCCTATGTTCTGCAGTAGACTTGTAAAGGGCTGTAATGATGATGATGATAATGATAAATATAGAAAAAATAATACCCAAGTCCATTCCGTTGTATATTATATTTGTAACAAATACTTCCCAGACGAGCTTAAAGTTGTCACGAATCAAAAAGGTTGGTAGTATTTCATATTTCGTAACATACTTTAACAAAGTTGATATTCTTTAAAATAAACAGAAAATATATTGCCAGCTATGCTATACTCCTCAGTCAATGTCTTATTTACTCTATTGGATTGCGAGTGACAAATTCATCTTAAATGCGAATGAATACACGAGATAGAGAGGGTAAACATGTTTTACACGAATGATTCAGTTTTCAGTGTATATATATATATATATATATATCACGTCAAACCAATAAAAAATAATATGCTACTTTAAAATTATATTTGCTTAATTTTAAAGTAGCATATTATTTTTTATTGGTTTGACGTGATTTTCTTATTTAATTTATATTGAATAAACAATATAAAATGCAGCTTTTTACACACAATAAGAAACGTATAAAAAAAGATGTGTGGAACATACTCGTAAGTATGCAACATTGTGAAAATATGGAATGCAGTAGTGTGGCAAATTTAATATATGTATTGCCCTTACAAAAAATCTGTCTGTGTCCTACTGTAGAACCACTATTTAACTTACTGGTATTTTTAGAACAGTTATATTACCTGGGTTCCACGGGTTTTGCTTTTGCTTTGATAACTTTTTTTATATTAAGCACCTTAAAGTTTACTTTTGGTTTCTCTGGTTCCTTTCCCGGCGGTGGCCGTTTCGGCACTGGTGGAAGATTACCAGAAGCTAAGCATTTGTGGTCAGATTTTTTACTTTGCTGAACAATACCTTCACCTTTTTTTAAAAATTGTTCAGGTGGTTTCAAAGGTGTCTCCGCATATCCAAAAGTACGCTTCAACTGAGGAATTTTGGTTTCTTTTAGCTGCCGCTCCAATTTGGATTCATACCTATGCATTTTAAAAATAAAATAAGCTCACAATAAAATTGACTATATACTTTTCTTTTAAAACTTAGTATTTAAACCCGATGAGTGAAATGTTGCTTTATGCTTAGTAATGGTCTTAACAGACAGAATCTATTTCCTAAAATTTGCATTATTTAAAAGTAATGCTGCTTTTGAAAATTAACATTAAGTTTATGAATGTAGTAAAAGTTAACCAAATGTGCTTTAGGGCAAGGGTGAGGTAAGATTCCGTTCCGGTTGTATATAAGTAGGTAATCTATACCTACATATTATAATAAATGTGTAGAAAAGTGGTGTCTGTAATTCTAATATTTCCCGAAAAAACAAGTCCAGGGGACTAAATAAAGGATACTGAAGTCAAATTAGTGGTTTTTAGATTTTTGTCCGTCTATCTGTCTGTATGTCTCAAATCGTTCATGCAGAATTTCCAGTGGCGTCCGCTGTATGGCATGTAGCGCCATCCTGCTGGAACCACAGATCGGCCACGTCCATATTGATAATAGTATCCCTGTCCGCGAAACAGACACAACGGTTAAACAATCGAAATGTTCATATATGATTCATGGGACAGGGAAAGGATTAATGTGGGCCAAAAGAAATTGGTTATCATCGATCTGTATCTGTATCTGCTCGCCATCGACAGTGATGGCCTCACCAACGTCGTTTTGGAAAAAGTACGGACTAATAACGCCGCCGGTCCAAAATCCGCAACAAACAGTAGGTAACTTTTTGTGGATGCATTGTAATCTGGTGAACCTCCTGTGGGTTGGCATCGCCCCATATACAGCAATTTTACTTATTATTATAGCCATTCATCCAAAAATGCGCCTCAACTCTAAAGATGATTTTTCGGCCAAAATTGGGGTCCTCTTCCAAACGCTCTGAAACCTAGTTAGCTAAGAAATGGCGTTGTTTGTGGTCATTAACTTTAAGCTTAGTTGGATCTTGTACGGGTGCAGGCCCAAGTCCCGACGCAAAATCCACTAAGTTGAAGTCTGCGAAAGGCAATGTTCTTGTGCACTGCGTGGAATTGTGCTGCTGGGTTTTCTTGCACACGTTCACAGACAACGGCGATATTCTCGGCCGATCTGGCGTTCCTTTGACGTACTAGTGTTGGCTGTTTGTTTACCGAACCGGTTGTTTCAAATTTGTCCACCAAACATTGCAGAGTCGACTTTATAGGGCCACCGCGCACAACATTTGCACTAACGAACACTCGTTTTTTTTTTGATAATAAAGTTTTAACATTTGGACGCATTGCTCAATCGTGTAACTTACGATGATGATTTGGCATCAGTAATGATATAGTCACACGTGAGTGGATAAATCGACAAACGTTGACATTTATACAATATGGCTAGTAATAATTGGCTTTATCATTAAATGGTTGCGATTCATAAAATGGTCATTTTGACAGGGACATTTTAGAGTGGGATGGAACCAGCGTGATTACACTAAATTGGCAGCGCTGAGTAGACGGCTTATGCCTGACCTGCCTGCACCTGACGCTTGAAGCGTTAATTCGCTAATACTGTGAATTTGATAGTACCTACAAAATGCAAACTTACGCTCAATCGTAGTCGCTCTAACCTGAAAGAGCCCGATTTCACAATTGGACCCGGTAGGTGGCGTTATTGTCGAGATTCAGTAATCAACCATGCGTAGCCGGGGCGGATCGCTAGTAATGTATATTATGGACTGTCCGTTGTCTGTGCAGGTGTAGTACTATTATTTATTTTGTGGTGCAGGTCCGAAAAATCTGTTTACTATTATTAATTCATTTCATAGTTTATGATGAAATAGGTTAAGGTTTTATGGAATAAGCTATGGAAATAAGCATTTTATCGCCTTGCAATGAAAGCAGGTAAGAGAATCGTTCGCCCCTCTAATCCCATGGGGGTAGGTAGTAAGTACACTAGAGTGTTACTTTTCAGTTTGTGATAACTACTGCTGAAAAAGCATTCCGCTTAATCCGTGACGGTTGGTCATCTTATTTGATAAAGATTTTATGTTAGGTAAAAATAAAAATAAATTGTTTACCTCGGTGTTTTTGGTGGTTCTGGAGGAGGCTTCTCAAGAATTTTGTATATAAATTCGTCATGATGCGTAATTTGAACTAAAGACATTGACGAAATAGGAACGCAACAATAACTAGACGTGATAATATAAATATAGAAAATGCACCTCGCGATTAATATTTAATACACAAAGTTGGTTACCATAGAAACATTTGCACAAAGAGTATATAATTACTACGTTTTAAAAGACGGGATTTCCTTAGTAAAAATAAATGTATGAAAGGAAACCAGGCTACCATACCAACATACGCGCCCGGTAACCACTCGCGGTAGACAATTTTCGAGCAAACTTGCTTTGTAATAGCACAGAATAAATAATAGTATAAGAACAGAAGGATCACTCTTTGATAGCAAACTTGCGAGTTTAAATCTAGTTACAACATCCTAATGTTCATGATACTTTGAACGCCTCGGACACGACCTTCGTCAAATTAGCCTACAGATTAAATCGTCGAAAAAATTAATGCGGCGAGCGTATTAAATCAAAATGCACCTTACGTCCGCGTGCGAGAGTCTGTATAACTTAGCCCGTTACGCGCCTTTGTTAAGGCCGCACCTACTGTAGGGTTAGGTGTTCTGAGAAAACAAATTGAATCCTTTGATATTAGTTGGTAGTAGAATACACCGAGGGAACATTATTGTTCAATGTGAGGAAGGTTAATATGCAACATCGAGAAAAATTAAGATTATAACAACGTGAACGTCTTTGAAACTCAGATAATTTACCTACTTACCATTTTTAACCGACTTCAAAAAAGGAGAAGGTACTCAATTCGACTGTATGTTTTATGTGTCAGAACTTTTTCCTAGGTGAACCCATATAAATTTAATCAAGATCTGACCAGTAGTTTTGGAGTTATCCTTAATAATGCGTATTAATATTGAAGTCGGTTGAACAAAATTTTAATTTCATTACTTGTCTCTCTTCCTCTCTTTTTAAAAAACGCTACCTCCACACTAGGATTTTCTCCTGTATCGCGGGGGCAGTTTACATACATATATTTCACAAGGACAAACATCCAGATCCTGAACAATTATTTGAAGGCCATACAAATACTTGTTTCGTGCGGGATTCGAATCCGCGGCCGTTAGCACTGCAACTCATTGCAAAGCCAAGCCACTGCGCCACGGAGCCGTCACTTGTCTGTTTCACATTTTTTGCTAAGAGTGGCAATGGGAATGCTGCTATTTTCAATCTCTTTCTTTTATCGACTAAGTGTTAAACGAATAACCAGTATATGCTGATCTTGCATTACTAGGCCGTCACTGGTACTGGGAGGTCTACTTACACTGAATATTTTTTTAAGGTCATTGGCATTATACGCGAAAAAATCGAAAACTGCGAAGCTGTGGTCGGGTCGCTGATCAAATAATAAAACTGTAACTGTGACGTCAGCAACTAGGTACCTAATTATCTAGATTTACCTATAAATAATAATATCTTTCCTTAGTAACAGTAAAGAATGAAAAGTCGACATTCCCATTGTTATTTAAGCATCCGTATGCTATGCAGTGCCTTTTGGCTTTTTAAGAGGCCATACTTGAATAAAAACCCAAAAATAAATATCAAAAGTGCCTAAATACTTATAAGAGAAATCGCCAAAGCAGTCGAGACAAACTTCTGTCGGCCTACATTGCCTCCGCTGGTAAAACCGGATTATCTTTAGCTAGCGCATACAGCTAAAGATAAAGCGGACTTGTTCGCGTCTCTCCTTGCCTACAATTCACGTCTGGACAGTGGCAACAACGTTTCACCTAAATTATCTCACTGCGGGACCTCTACGTTGGAGGTCCGTATCAAAAATATGGAGGTTCTTAAAACCCTGCGGTGTCTCGAGGTGAATAAAGCTAGTGGACCATATGGTATATCAGCTATAGTTCTAAAGACTTGTGCACCTGAGTTGTCTCCTGTGCTGACACGCTTGTTCCGCCTCTCATTTAGGACTGGAATAGTGCCAAAATCCTGGCAGTTGGCCAACGTGCAGCCTGTTCCAAAAAAAAGGCAGCCGTGCCGACCCTGCCAATTATCGACCAATCTCAATTAAATCTATACTCTGCAAGATTATAGATTTAATTGAGATTAGCCTAGAGGCATACCTAGAACAGAATGACCTCCTTAGTGACCGCCAATACGGCTTTCGCCGAAATCGGTCAGCTGGGTATCTTCTAGCTTATGCCACACACGTATGGGGCGAGGCACTCGAGAACAGTGGGGAAAAACTGGCTGTTTTGCTTGATGTCTCGAAGGCCTTTGACAGAGTTTGGTACGCTAGCCTTTTGGGTAAGCTTCCAGCGTACGGCTTATTACTATATGGTCTGATTGACTGGGTAACGGAGCTTCTGAGTGAACGGTCTCTCCGGGTCGTCGTCGATGGCTGCTCATCCGATCCTGTTGCGACTAATGCCGGTGTTCCTCAGGGTTACGTTCTCTCCGCAACTCTCTTTCTGCTGCATATTAATGATCTGCTTATGCCCGCCCGGTATCTATGGGTATGCAGACGACAGCACAGTTGTGGAGCGATACCAACCAAGTCCTCGGGCCAGTCGGAATCAAATCCAGTCCGAAAGAGAAACTATGGTAGAGCGTGTGAAGCTCACACTACAGGCAGTCAACGAATGGGGCGATGCCAATCTTGTGAAATTCAACGCATCCAAAACATAAGCGTATCTTTTCACAACCTCTTTAAAATCTTTACAACATCTTTCAATAGATTTGTCTCTTTGTGCCTAATTTGAAAATTAAATTAGAAAAAGCGAGACAAGTGTATTGACTCAATTTATGTATAATTGTAGTTTCTCTCGTCTCGTTCGTATGTATGTAACGTTATTTTAAAATATTGGGGAGTAGCTATAACGTTATTGGAAAAATAACGCTATGGCTACTCCCCTCCCATAGACTTAGAATATACTGGTATATTCTAAGTCTATGTCCCCTCCTGTGTTGCTCTATGTTATCACTTGATACATCCAGAGCAAGCAATTCTTATGTGATACTGAGACAAATGAAGACATGGACTGGCAACTGAACGTCAATAACGGTTTTACGTGTTTTTGGTGTCATATTAATTATTTTAAGTTTTCTTTTAATATTCTGATTACATTCCTAATTTATTATAGTATATATTAATAATATTTATCCGTATTTTCATATTATCACTCATTTAGCGACAATTTCTTGGTATTACAAAATAGTCTAGACTCTTGTAGTCGCCATGTCTAATCCATCTATTCCGCCTAAGCCACCGGATCTGAATTCTTCTGATCCTAACAATATCATTTTATTATTTCTGGTAGATTGTTCTAGAACATTTATCATCATTGTAATAAGCGCCCTCTGTTATCTAGTAACGTCACCAAATGGTTAGTGATTGACAACGTTTATCTATTGTTGTTATCGATAAAAAATAAATCATCTACAATATTTAAGGAGGTGAAACAGTAAACGATACTGTATCCATACCAATAAAGAAATCGGGTGGGCCTATGTCGAGGCTCACGGCCGTTGGTTTTAACGTGAAACGTCTATGTCAGCCAGTACAACCAGTTCAACCAGTCAACAAGATAGCCTTCTTTTTAAAATGTTAATGTAATTCTAAAACACTCGGAGAATTGTAGATGCGTTGCCGGCCTTTTGAAAAGGAGTAAGCTCGTTTCTCGAAGGTCCCTAAGTCGTATCGGTCCATAAAAATCGCCGATGGTAAACGATTCCTAAGAAAACTCCTATTAAATCGCACGGTAGTGGACCACCAAGCGTCCAAATGATGTGGATGGTAACGTAAGTTTTGTCGCGATGTGTATTGGTGAAATTTGGTGGCTGGAATTCACCGAACAATTCCTCAGAGCACTCCCCGTGGTAAATACGATAGAAAATGCAAAGGGATGCAACATCTCTACGCAGCGCCAGTGAATCGAGCCAATCAAAGAAACTCGGTCGTCGACGTCAAGCCGATCTGCTCTCTATGCGGTCAAGTGGAAGCAGCTCGCCCTAGGGAGCCCCGGTCTAGAGATGAGAACAATATTCCATGTGAGGCTGAACCTGCGCTTGTAAAGTTGCAAACGTTGTGCAAGCATGAAATACTGTCCTGCTCTATTGAGTACACCAAGCTTTTTAGAAGCCAATTTAGCTTTCTTCCAAGTGACCATGCTACTGCAGATCATTCGATATGTCGACGCCGAAGATTCCACTTTTGGCTGCGGCAACAAAGGAAGTGCTCTGAAATTGAGGAGATACCACAAAGGTGTTCTTTTTAGCGGTAAACGCGCAAGCTTGTGAATTTGTGAAATAATTTATCGTGTAACGACTTTAGATGCTTTAAATGCTTTCCTAAAATATGTTAGACTTAAAGTGTATTTTTGTAAAAGAAACGAATTTGAAAAACATGGTGACGCTCTCTTATTAGATTTGACGTTTCGCGATGTGCCTTCGACGCCGACCGACCAATCATATGCTATTATTATAGCGTCTAATGGACCTAGTGACGTCATCCAAGATGCCACCAATGTGACACTGCTGTTTGAATTGATTCTTAGTTATTGGAAATTAAATATTTTATTTCATGACGTTTCATTTAATTCCTGACGTTATTCATGACTTAAAAATTTATATGATTTTTTTGGTGTGATGGGAGTCATAATAAATAGATTTATACAATAAAAAAAGCATGCATATTTCCTATTATTATATCGTAAAACATTACAAACTAAGTAACCTTCAACAACATTATCGATACTTTGATGTCGAAACGGTAACATGCCTAAAACGGGTTTTTACGTTACATTTATTAGCATCACCTACTGGGGAATAGCTGAAATGTTTTCCTAATAAATATTCAGCGTAGTTCTGCTATGTTTAGCTAGAGAGCATCACACATGTGCGAGCTCAAAATGTTTGTATGCAAATGTTCATTATGTCCGCTCTATAGTATGCCTATATATAATATTTAAATCTCTTTGCATGGTAGTCATTATCTCAAGAAAATGTTGATGAACACTTCAAAATTATTTCCAATAAAAAGAAAAGGAAAAATAAAACGAAAGTAAGGAAGAAAGAAAAACATGCTAATCGGGTTGACTTAAATAGAAAAATTTCAGTTTTTTCCACCAATTCCTCATTCTCAGAATCGGACTGCGTTACTGGTAATATTTTAACATCTAAATATAAATTAAAAACTAACTCTAACCAAGGCAACATATCAGGACAAAGTGTTTATGAATCTCCCATGTCTTTATCATCCAATATTGCTTATACTCAATCATCTGAAATCCCTCTTTCACAATCATCTGACATTCCCCTACCACAAACATTAAATTCTGCCTATAGTCAAATATCTTCTAAATCTCTTAACACACATAAAAAGCGTTAATGCAAAAATAGATTCACAAAGATTTAAATCTCTTCACCCTTATAATTCAAAAGATTCAGGTCCTTTTATCGTCCATGTTCAAGTAAAAGAAGATTCTCCTGATTTTGGTAAAACTTTAAATGCTTTTTCATTTGGTCACTTTAAAAAAAAATGAAATATTCAAAATATAGTTAATGGAGGCCTAAAACGTATCGGGAGGAATAGACTAACGATTGAATTCTCTAAATTTATTTTTGAATATACAAATCTATTTTTAGAAAATCCTTCTGTAAATGATAAATACAAAACGTTTATTCCATGCTTCCACTTATCTCGTATGGGTGTTATAAAAGGTGTACAAAAAGATTGGACACCAGAAGAGATTATTCCTGAATTATCTACGTATCCAAACACCATACTGTATTAAAAGTAAGAAGATTAAATTACCGAGTACGCAACGAAGACAAAGTCAGATATGAAAGCACTGAAAGTGTCGTAATCACATTTGACGGTCAAATTCTTCCCTCGAAGATTTATTTTTGCTATTCTTCCATCCCTGTTGAAATTTATAAGCTTCCAACGATTCAATGTTTTCAGTGCTGCAGATTTAGACACACTAAAGATTTATGTCGTTACAAGCCAAGATGCTCAAAATGATCACTCTTCTTCTTCTTCTTGCGACAAAAATAATGGGAACTTTTGTTGCTTGTTCTGCTCAGGTAACCACAAAGCCACAGATTCTAGATGCCCTGAAGACACAAGACAAAATAATATTAAAATCGAAATGGCACAAAATTCAATCTCATACCTAGAAGCATTACAAAAATATCCCCAAGTTTCATCAAAATCATATGCTGATGTTCTGATCTCAAAAAGCCCTATAAATTCTTCGCTTTCTACTAATCCTACAATGGATCATTTTCCTTCACACCCTGCTTCATCTAATAAAACTTCTTATAAGAAATCATTATTTATTCCTAAATCATTCCGTCACCATACACAAATAGGATACGACAAAAAAGTCATCAAAAAATTATTGAAGATTTTTCAGTTCCGCAACCAGAGGATGGTTGTGCTCTTCGGGTTTCACCAGATACTTCACAGGGTAAATTTTATTCTATAGAAAGCATTATAAATTCCCTTATTAACATAATCATATCTTCGTATTCGTTAAATAAAAGTATACGTCGAAATTTATTTAACACTTTGGTAAAACTTAAAATACTTTTACCTACAGAAATTCGTTCTCTTTTAATTAATCTTAAAAAAGTAAAAATGTTTGCAATTGTCTTATGGAATATTTAGATTCAAATAATATTAAGTTATAAATATTTGTCATTATGTAGCATTTAATAGACTTTATTTAGTTTTATTTAATATTTTAAATGTGGTAATGAGTTCAGTTTTATTTTAATTCTATATAATATTCTTCATTTAAGTATTTAATAAACTTCAGTACAAGTCATTTCATACTTCATTAGTTCTTAGTTTTATTCGGTTTTTAATCAGAATCATAGTTGTTATTTTTATCATAGACTTAGAATATACTGGCGTATAGACCAACATAGTGTGCAAGGGAGAAGAAAATTCCTTATGGCAAAAATGCAAGATGGAAAAGGATACCAAATCTCATGACTCTGTAACCGATTTTGAATGACAGATCGGCACAAGTCGGCACGCAAGAAATAGCTCCTAGATATTTTGTAATTTTTTAGAGTGTAATAGTGGTTATTTTTAGTAAGTAACTTTTTTCCATAATGCTTACTTGTTCCGTGAGTGACTGTGGTGTTAATAATAGAAATAATCCTGATAATTGCACATTTAACAGGTAATTTCTCAAGACGTCGTCAATGTTATGACGCGTTTATTTTTGGTTAAAAGTTACGTTATATACTGTTTAAAATATAGAATGTTTTCAATTATTTTGTTAATTTTAATATTTTGCAAAGAAAAAAGTCACGTTGTTGATAATTTGCATGAATTTGGTAATTACATTTTTATTCAAAATATTTTACATGTACGCTAGGGATTGACTCAACTATATCAAAACTAATGTCGATATTTATCTTGAATGTTAATAATGAATCGCTAGACTTACCCACACAACAAGAAAATAAATCCTCGGTTTGCGTTTTA
Source organism: Parnassius orleans (assembly GCA_029286625.1). NCBI lineage: Eukaryota > Metazoa > Arthropoda > Insecta > Lepidoptera > Papilionidae > Parnassius > Parnassius orleans. Next base: position 2,788,264 of record JAGSMP010000167.1, read on the forward strand.
AAATGTAATTTTATTTTGCCGTTTGTAAAACAGATTCCCTCCGGATTCTATAATTAGAAAAAATGGTTAAGCTTAATTAGACGGGTTGGTTGGAAACCAAAGAAGAACTCAACAATTTGACGCTTCTAAACATTATGAAACTGTAGTACATTAAAGATAAAAAAAATCTTGAGATTATCCTCTTTAAGCCATTATGAACCCAACTAAGTATCTATTTATCAATCAAAATAAATGTATAACCTTACTTAACCAACCGCACAGCCTCACGGACACACTAGTACAATATTTATATCATCACGCTATTTTCCCCAAGGACTTGCGCGGAGCTTCGGATTATATTCCCAAGTCTCAATGACAAAACTTTTAGCGTAGTTAGGTATAGATATTTAGTAATGCTCCTGAAGCGCCACTAGACGCCCGCGCATGAGCCGCGATAGTATAAATTCCATAATATTTGACACTCACAACGCTCGATGCCCGATTCATTCTTGATGGCCGACGACATTGTGCCGAGGGCTTAAATAGCGTGGTTCATCGCCTACAGCGTTAGTCGTAGAGAAGAGGAATTTGTTGTTAAGTAATAGCTGTGCGGATCAATAGATCTGCAATATTTAAGCTGCACTTGCCGCGGTCAGTCCATGAATTAGTGACCATTTTCTTAACATACCGAGATTGAGAGAATAGAGAGTGCATCTGTATCCTCAGACACTTGGTGCACTTTACTCTGTTAAGATTATTTTTTTTTTTATTCATGCAGCTAAAATGATAATAAGTTTATTATTACATTATACTTTTCAGAGACAGATGAAAGAATATAAACATGAAACATGATCTAGCCTCATAAACATATTGACCTTTAAACAGAGCAATCTTATTTAACTGATTCCTACAAGTTGCCTTACTTAAATTATTAACTTTACGTTCATATTTAAGTCGAATGTTAAAATAAACTTCTATGATGTATTTAATTATTACATGTTTGTAATTATCAAAAGTAATACTTATAAAAATAAAGCAGTCATTATGTACTCCGTGTCCCCGTTTTTTATTTCCCCATCAAAACATTTTATAAAATATATAAAATATAAATAGGTATATACAGGATATTTTTGAAACGCTCCCGAAAACGAAGACAGATGATAGTACTAAGGATACCTATGATGATGGGTAACAAAAAAATTCGGTCCCGAGGAAAAAAAAATCATCTTTTCACAACGTTTTATTAACTTTATTCACGCTCCATCATGTTATTACAGTTATTTGAAACGATATTTCACAAAAAAAATCATGAAAATACTGAAACATAAAACCAGCAGTGGAATTACTGAATTACAATCAGCTGACTAGGGGTCAATGTACGCGCGAACGCCGAATTCGCGCGGCCCGCAACTAGCGATGGTACCACAATACCTAATAATTTACAACACTTGTCTAAATACCTAACTTATTTACTTAACCTACTATTTTGCCACTGTGCTTGTCTCCACGTAGCCACTTTTATTCGAATTCACAGGTTAAATAAACCAAATAACTGGTTCGATTCCCCGCTAATGAAAAAAATACTTAAATAAAATGTTAACAAGGTTAGAGTCATGCTTTGTTATCCATTGTGTAGGTATGTTTATTATTCTGATGTATTCAGTTATGTACCTATTCAGATCAGTTCAGTACTAAGTTATTTAAAAAAATAGATATGAAACAGCTTACCGATCCTTCGTGGCCTTATGAGATTCTTCAAGGCACATTAACATGTTGCCGTATTCACGAGCACTATAAACGTGCCTACGCGTTAGGCATTATTAAAACAAAACAAAAAACACAAAACGTAACAACAAGAACAACATCATTAATTAATAAATAATAAGTAATAACGACAATAATTTAATAAACAAAACAATTGAACTATCGCTCGTGATAGTCAACATGGCACTGTCTCAAAAACTAAAATTATTAATCAAACCCGCCATTGTAACGTCCTTGAAGCATGTGTAAATTCCACAGCGCGAGGCGACACGAAGCAGCGTGTGTGTGAAAGGGAAGGGTAGAGTGAGTAAGTAGTATACCTAATGCATTGTTTCGTACCGATCTAGGTAAGAGTTCGGCGCCCGCGAGGATATTGACCCTATTGTCAGCTGATTTTCTTTTTTATATTTCACTGCTGGTTTTATGTTTCAGTATTTTCATTATTTTTTTTTGTGAAATATCGTTACAATTAGTTGTAACAACATGATGGCGCGTGAATAAAGTTAATAAAACGTTGTGAAAAGATGTTTTTTTTTCCTCGGGATCGAATTTCTTTGTGACCCATCATCATAGGTATCCTTAGTACTATCATCTGTCTTCGTTTTCGGGAGCGTTTCAAAAATACCCTGTATATGTACTTTGTTTAGTATCTACCTATTTAATAATATGTTAAAAAAGAAATTCCGGGGAAACTGTCCATGGCAGTAAATATTTTTCTCCAAAGATCATATCTCTAAAATACAACTTTCCTATCTGATTCTTGGAGAGTTTTTTTAAGTTTATCGGTAGTCACCTGGGATTTTATACATTTGAATTAAAAACCAACAAAAGGCAGGTAGGTTCAGCTTATTCCCAGGAACATGTTATATGAATATTTTTTAATTACTTTAGAACTATCACGGTAAAAATTCAGTTGATTTTTTAAGTTATTCAATTTCGTGTACTAAAGAATTTGTTTTTAAATCTTTTTACCGCTTCCTTAACAATAATTTTTCGATATTCCTTGTAAGTAAAATGTACATCACTAGCTAACGCACACAATGACAAATCAAAATCAGTCACGCGTACAAATCAGTACACTAACTTAGAAGTATATGGACTGGGCATACCTACAGAATTAGCGTGACTGCCTACAATACACTGGCGCATAAAATGGCCGCCTTTTATAGGGTTGTAACGCAGCAATATGGGCAGCTGATATCGATATTTTTATTAATATGAATTTGTTCTCATTTCATATAATTGAATTTGTTGCTTTATTTACTTTATTCCGTAGGTATTTATATAGGTACATGGCTAAATTTTCAATCGTTAAATAACTTATCTGAGGAATAAATAATGTGTCTGGCAGCCTAATTGTGTAACACACTAAAATGACAAACCATACCAAATTGACAGTTTAACAATATCTATTGCGTTGTTTTTGTTGTCGAGCAAACGAATTTTTCAATCACATGAAGCAATGGATATTGTTGGGTTGTCAAATTAGATTTGAATTGCTATCTCTTAAGTTTCGCTTGAGCTGCTTCACCAGGCTTCACCGCATATGTACACTTACGCAGTGCATACTCTGCTACAGATTTCTTGTGTTAGGTACAGTCAAACAAAGAGTTAAGTATGCAGGCAGCTAACTTGTAACTTGTTTTAAACAATGTTCCGAGTGTGCTAAGTACTTACTCAAGTTTTTTTACATCATTTATATAATTGTGAACAAAGTTAAAAAGTTATAACGCACACTATAAAAATGAATATTGACAAAGTAGTGGAAAGATGAATATTTTTGCTTGTATACCAAATTTATTTACTGTACAATATTACTGGGGTGGAGATCCCTGACCCCATATAATAATCCTATATTATAGTATTTTTAATATAAAATAATAATGATTACTTCAGTAAAAATTAAATAAACTGTTTTAAAAATCAATACTTATTTATTATTAATTGGTATATAGGAACGTTCTGCACATAATTGATCACAAATTGTAAGTTATACAAGGATGTTCGGTCTTGCTGGATATCATATTTTATTTATTCATTCAGATTTTAAATTAATAATATTATTTTTCGCAGGTAGGTACATTAATTTTGTTTATTTGAAATTCGAAAATCTGGTATGATCATGAAACGGTGAATGAAACATGATATCCAGGATTTATAAACTATTATTATTATTTATTCATTTCTGAACAAAATTAATCTATTAAAATAATTTCTAGTACAACACTTTGTCACTGCTTTTAGACAGTTTGACAGTAGATCTACCACAAAACTTGGCGCTTAACATGGCGACGCAGTCACGCATGGATGAGCTAATGACGTCACACGAAAGTGTTACCAAAATTCTTCTCTCTTTTCTATTACAGCTACTGCTTTTTTAAAAGGAGACGAAACTGTTTTTGTAGTTTCGTCTCTTTTTAACTGATATTATAGATATTTGTATAACTATTATTTCTATAGTAGAATATGTCGCCTCCATAGGTATATTTATATCTCTATGCTATTTATTGACTGGAAGTTGGCAGTAATTGTAAGGTTGCCATAAAAAAATGAAGACATGGTTTAAAGGAAAAGCATCCAAGCCAAAAATCTTAATAAAAAATGAATGTGAATTTATGAGTGTGAAACTGTGAAAAGTCAAAACAATTTTTTGATTCTATATTCTGCAATAAATATTTTTAGATTTTTAATACCAAAGAGAATGTTACAAAGTTATTGACGGAGTTTGAAGCGTTAAAGTAGCGTTCTGTACCTGCGCAGTAACGCATTACTAGCTTGCTGCATATTTATTCATCTATGAGCATTACGATGCTGGCCAGTCGATTTAGGGGTGGTGTTAATAAATATAAGGTTTATAGCTGTATAGGGGTTGGAGCTAGATCGTTATCTAATGTAGATGTTTTAGACCATCATGAGACGCTAAGTGGGTGTTTGTCTGCTCTTCCGACAAAAGCAAAGGTTGTGATATGTGGTGGTGGAGTTATGGGAGCCGCTGTTGCCTACCATCTAGCGCGACGAGGGTGGGGAGACAAGACTTTACTTATAGAAAAAGAAAAGTAAGAAATTTTTCACGCTTATTATATTTGTAGACTAAAATAATGATAAGCAAATTTTATAAATTATTAATCATTAAAACATAATGCCAAAAATACGAGACCTTTTTCTAAAATAAGTAGATGACATAATATGGGATAAATTTCCTTAAATCTTAAACATGCTTATATTATCAAATTCCATAAAATAGTTGACGAAAAATGGCATATCTTATCATATGGATAGTACATGATACAATTTGAATCCTGGGTTGGACTAAATTTCAGTTATTGAGTTGGGTTAGTTTTAATATCCTGAGGTCTTAATTAATGTACATTAATACTGTAATGCATGCTTAACGTGACCATTTTTTTTTTGTCAAATGAGGGGTGTCTCTTGCTTTATTATAGAAGGTAATAACAATAATAGAATATAATCAAAGCACTTATTATAAAATAATTAAGTAGGTTGCATGAGTTACTAAGCCCCAGTAGTGGCGTGACTTCTACATAGTATTTTTGTATTTGTCGACTGAAGAAATTACTTTTAAAATATCGGGTCTTGTTTTTAGGTACATATGGAGCTCAGTACATGATTTATTTATATATTTTTGTAATTAAAATGGGTTTCACTAATGCGACACTTAACTGAGTTTTATCTCTGGTCCATATTTTGTTCATTTGAGAAAAAACTCTTTTGACGGGCGCATTGCTTCCTGGCAGACACATAATGTACTCAATAATTTTATAAAAGTTCATTAAGTGGAGATTGTTGGCACGGAAGTGCTGGAATAATTTGACCCAACGGCTTTCAGCAGCACCCTTTTTCCAGCTTTCTCAACACTAAAAAATATCAGGTTGCTTTTTCGTTTATCTTTTTCCAAGGTAGCAATTTATTGTTCCAATCTTGTTATTTTAGGGTAAAACTATAGACATCCGGTACTTGCGTACGGAGTTAGGAGTGGGTTCGGGAGGTGTAAGGGAAGCCCCCCATACCCTTCCTCCTTAGCAGAAAAGTATAGTTAATGAGTAATGATTTTTTTTGTCATAACAAAGTTACTTCTGCAACAGCTTCGACGCCAGCCTCAGTTGCTACGGCTCGCACAGGTGCCTGCAGTTTGCTACGGCGGGCGGGGGCTGCTTTCGCTACGACGGCTTTATAAAAACACTAGGGGTAAGGCAGACAAAGACTATGTGGAGTCGGGGCGTGCTGATTCGGTTTTAGTACAAATTTGACCTATTTTATCTATCAAGTCAGGTTGCTCTAAACTCTGCTATGATAGTGGTAAATGAAACTATGTAATTTTTTGTTTTAATTATTTATTTATTGTATACATGCTTTATTGCTCGCATAATTTCTTCAAATGGATCTTTTAAAATTTTTCAACATTTCACCTCCACAAATACTCTATTACGTCTGCAAATTTTTGTGATTGTTATATTTTTGTTTTCTGAAAACCTCTTGACTCTCCACTGCGACTTAATTCGTTGTGTATAAGTCCCGTCCCATCTTCAGCCATATATGGATTGCCTGGGTCCAAATGATTAACTTTTTATGGGTGTACCCGTGTTATAAAAAAACTCATAAAGCATTTCCGGAATCGAAAAACATTGTAAAGGGTTCAAAAGATTTACCCTGACAAACCTCTTATACTGAAAAATAATTAAAATCAAGTACCGAAAGTATAACTAACCCCGCATGACCACTAGAGAAACGGAATGACAATTGACATTTGAAATTGACAGACGCCCACAAAATGGCCGTCAACACCATTCCGTCTCTCACTTTTTACACCGGTTTTTGACATCTTACCTCATAATTCTAGATCAAATTGACTTATTTTCGTTTCGTTATATGCAGTTTTGTAATCGTAATGTTATCGTAATTAATTCAAAGCGCATTTCCAACATCAAAAACAGTGTAAAAAGTTCAAGTTTAACCCTGACAAGCCTCCTAAACGGAAAACATAATAATTAAAATCAAGTACCGGACTTCTATAGCCAACCCTATTTTAGTTTCAAGTTTTGGTTTTCTTCCATGAATGTTTTAATTTTTTCATCTATTCGTACTATAACGTTTTTAGTAACTGCTGTTGTTTTGTTACTGGTTTGTCAGCCAGCTTTGCATCAAGTTTTGAAATCAATAATTCTATTTGTTCGTTCATTTTTAGGATTCTGTAGTTACACAACAAAGAACCCTTCTAGTTTTGCCATGTTCGTCCTTTCGTCCGTCCGTCCGTCCGTACGCGGTTTTGCTCAGAGACTCTAGGTGCTACAAATCTGTAATTTGGCACAGCTATAGATATTAATCACGCCTAGAAAACTGTGAAATAAAATCTTAAAAAAACATTTTTATTTTAGGTACTTCCCATACAAGTAAATGGAGGATGATTTTTTTTACCCTTCTATTCCATCATGTGGGGTATCGTTGGATAGGTCTTTCAAAAACACTGGGGGTGTGGAACAACATCTTTTCGATTCAGGGGTCCGTTTGCGAAATATTTAGCTTTAAAGTGGTATTTTTGAGAGTCATGTATCCCCCCCTCTACCAACTAAACCGCTGTTTTTGAAAATGTGAAAAGTATACACGATAGTAGTATATATAATGTAGTTAAAAGGAAAACTATCACAGCTAAGTAGAATTAAGAAGTTAACGAGTAATAGTCGACCAACTTATAAAATGCACTTGGGTTAGTAAAAATTTTGTTACAACTCCATAGAAATTGACCTAAAACTAACTGCATTATAACTTTATAATGTAATTGTAAACTGTTAAAAATAAACATTTTATATGAATAAAACTACTTATGCTTTACTACTATAACATTATTTTTTCAGGCAGGGAGGATCTTTCTTTCTTACTAATTTCACTTATTTTTTAGTTGGTAGGTAGTTATTGTCGGCCTCATTCAAAGTAATCATACAATCATATAGCCTCATACAGTTTCATTCGTCACATTTTTGGTTTAAGCGGGTGACCTCAGGATAATTTAAGGCAGTGGTGGTTTACGTGAAGGTTTGTTACGTTCATACATGTATATCTTAGGGTTACACTGCTGGGAATATATAGATAGATAGTCAACTATGATCATCTTTGTACCTTGGCATGTGAATGATTTGATGTAAATTGTATTCTTTCCAAAATCGAAAAGTTTTTTTAAATCTTTTTTGAATACCACTACCTATAAGTCTGATTTGAAAATAAGTCCTTCAGTTACGATCTTCCTATTTGGGCTCATTTTTAGTCGTTATAGCGGTAAAACCGCGAACTCACTTATTATACTCATTATCAAGAAAGAGTCCACGTATTGTGACGGGCAACTACGGAACCCTACCTCTACATTGTGCGTGGCCCGAGTTTTTGAATTTTGTTATGGCAACACTTTCCTTTTCTATTGTAATTTGTAACGGTAACCCAATTTGTATATAATAATTATTTTTGTTTGCAACACTAGTATATCTGTCTTGCTGATAGGTTGGTATATTGATAACTGACCGATAGATTTGCGGCGAACTTCACTGTGCACTAGATTTTAGGTTATGTCACCAAGTATTCACTGGACTTTTTTAAATTAATTTTGGCCTTCGCCAAGAATTCTCCACTTGTTTACAGTCTCTGTCGATTCGCCAATCATGTGTTTCCAAAAAGCCACGAGTTATTCTAGTTTATGCTTAATTTTATATTGACGTATAAGTATTGACTGTCTCATTTCCGGAACGGGAAAAACCGTCACTCTCCAAACACCACAGGAATATACTAGAACACTGTCAGAAACTAACGGAGTGAAGCATGCTGGGAATAAGAAAAAAGGACAGAGAAAGGAACACATCGATAAGAGCTAGGTCAGGAGTGACAGAAACCCTTATTAAGATAGACCAAATGAAATGGAGATCGGCGGGTCATATGTTACGGTGCCCCCAGTACAAATGGAGCAAAATCCTGACAGAAAAGTACCCTAGAAGTGTTAAACGAAATAGAGGTTGACAACGTAAAATATGGGATGACGAACTTAAAATCACAGCAAGTCTAAACTGGAGAAGAGTTGCAAAGGACAGAAAGTAATGTAAAATCGCTAAAGGAAGCCTTTGCCAAAAGGCACACTGATCTCCGAGATATACGAAGGGAGGTCAAAAAGTTCGCGGAAAGAAAGGCAAAAGGGGTGAAATTAAACGTGAAATTATTTTTCCTTTTCGATATATTCTCCGATAACCCTAATACACTTCTCAGACCGCACAAATAACTTCGTCAAAGAACTTCTTAGGCGGTGCTGCGCCTTTTTTATGCCACTGCATGGACTCCTGCTTTGACTCAGGTTCATAATGATGAGCCCAAGTTTCATCCCTAGTCACAAGTCGGTTCATAATTTCGTCCCTGTTCTCACTTCACAGGTTCGAAAACTCGCGTGAAACTCGACCCGCTGCTGTTTCTGAGCATTTTTGGCACCTATCTTCTGACCTTAGAGACATGCCAAGATTGTTATGGATAATTCTTAAAACGGTCGTAGATGATACTCCAGTCATTTCTGCGATCTGTTTTTCTTCAGACGAACATCTTCTACAATAAGTTTTTCAACTTTTTCGACAATGTTGGAGGAAGTTGCCTCAATCGGTCGGCCTGAGCGCTGATCATCTTCAATTGAGTCTCTGTCTTGCTTGAAAAGGCTATGCCACTTATAAATCATCGTTTTTCCAGGGCAAGAGTCCCCGTAAACAGATGACATCTCTTCCATAATGATATGAGGCGTTTTCCCTTGCTTAGTGAGGATCACAATCACGGCACGAAATTAAATTTTTTTGTTTATCCTACTATATCTCAAAGGTTAATTGAACCGATCTGTTTTTTTTTTGCGCCCCATGCAAGGACACCCTCCGGAAGCGGGGGAGGGAGGTGGTGAATGCTCATAGCATACCACGCAGCCGGCTGCGTGGTTATGTGGGATTCACTTTGAAGAAGTTCCTTACCCACTAAACACCACCTGTGGGAACGGCTTTGGCCTGTATGGCCTTTCCGCCGAATCGGAGACGACCTCCCTCGGGGGAGGGAGGCGTGGGGCACAACCGTCCGGGGACGGAAGCGCGGGTCAACCAACACAGCCGCAAAGGGCGGCGGTGCTGTTGTTAAGGTGTAGGAGTCGCATGAGCGAGAATGCACGGTCTGCTAACACAACCGCACGGGGGCGGCGGCGCTAGCGGAGGCGGTAAGGGAAGGCGCTCACCGTACGGGGACGGTGAGCGCGGGCGCACAACATAACCGCACGGGGGTGGCTAGCGGAGACGGGAAGGCTCCCACCGTACGGGGACGGTGAGACACAGCTAGCACGACCGCACGGGGGCGGCGGCGCTAGCTGGGAACCGATCTGGCTGAAACTTTGTATTTATAGTTGTATTGAGTCACCAAGTAGTGACAGTTAAAAAATTCTCCCTCCTCTCTCTATCCCTTTCATGCCGCGACCCGCCACAGAGAGGAGTTTCAGGATAAAATGGCTTTTGTATTGTATTGTATTGTAAAATAAAAGCTATAAAAATTGATAGTCTTAGAGTTGCTATTAATTGATAAAATGGTGTCTATGTGCTCAATCCGGTGCCCCGATATTTGAAACAGATCGAGAGGTCATTTTTCAACAAGATGGCTGCCCAGCGCATTGGACTTTGACCGTTCGAGAATTTTTAAATAACAGCTTCCCTCAAAGTTGGATTGAACGAGATGGACCCATCCCTTAGCCGGCACGGTCACCTGATCTGACCCCAATCGACCTTTATGTGTGGGGCCGGGCCAAAGAACTAGTTTATACGAGCATAGAAATAAATACAAAGGAAGAACTAATAGCTCGAATAAATTCTGCATTTTAAACCATGAAGGCGGAAATGAAACTTAAAATCACGACCACAGAAGTGAGAAACCGGGCCCGGGCTTGCATTAGAAATAACGGCCGTCAGTTTGAAAATGAATAATAAAAGATTTCAATTAAAATTTCGTTTTAAGAAGTTGGCTTTGGTTTGTAAGACTTAGATTCAACATTTTTTAAGATATCTGCATGAATGATACCTCAAAACAAAGAGCGATAATTAAGCATGTTTTCAAAAAGGTTTGAACGAATAAACCTTGCCTAGTTTTAAAAAATATATATCAACACTCACGCCTGTCACCCAGAGTATTCCGGTTAAAATTATACGTTGGTTCTGTTTATTCAACTGTCTCGTTACAGATGTGCAATCGAAAAATATTCACGACATTTATTATTGGGGTTTTTTAATTGTCTTTTTTTGAATTTAATGATATAATGAATTCTCATCCGTACATATTATAATTCAATTAAAAATCGTGATTGAAAGCAATCACATGGTTATAAGAATTCAATTTTAATTAAAGCGTCATACAATCTTTCCCGATATTTCAAAATAATACCGAGTAATATCATGTTGCTGGGTGAACACCGAACGCGTGCAACTGATTCCGTGTACGTAACACTCCTAAACGGGCGTACCGGCCGGTACGCAAGCGAAGCCGATCGGTACTACCGCAGACGTCGCGGGCAGTTCATCGATTTGCGACAGGCGATACAAATGTATTTATAATAATAAATATATAAAATATCACGATGCTACATTACGTTATGCAGTATGGGAAGAGATAGCAAAACTACATGGTATACCTAGTAGGTGGATAGGTACTCACCTATCCATCGTATTTTTATCCTAGTTATGTTAAGATATGAAACATGCTTTTATATATTGGGAAAATAACACATTGTATTCTACACGTTCATATATTTGTTTGCATTATAAATCATAAATTTTAACAGAATTACTATCTTAAAAGTTGTGGGGTAATTCGTTAATGTACATCAACTAAGTAAATAATTCTCATTCTCATTCTCATTCGCACTCTCAGAATCAGAAAACATGGTATAAATTTTTACTCGTTCGTCCGATAACAAGTGACAAGATAAGAGTAACAAGACAAGGGAGAGTGTTCGACGCCAAACGCACGTTGCATACGTAGGTCAAGTGTACGGTACACCAACGTAGGAGCGTTGCATTGCATATGTTGCGTTCGTGGGACCAGTCTGTCCCCACTCTTACTATGTCATTTAATGAGTTGTTGAGTTAACTCGCGAAGGTTTCTGACAAAAACGTTATATTAGTTTTATTATTTGTTAGTTTTCTATGTGTTCCTATATCGTTTATCTGTAAATGATGAAAATTAGGTGTGTCATAGTGCGCGCCCGTGAATGCTTCTGCCAAAAAAAGGTATTGCAACGCATGCCAGCCGCAGCTAGTTTAATAATATAAAATGTTAAGTACAGGTACAGAATGTTTCAATGCTTTCATGTTAACACTTGTTGTAAAACATGTTTTGTTTTATGAAATGTCGAACATAATATATTGTCAAAAAACAGAATTTTAAACATGTTTTTATTTTAATGTTTTACCAGTGCAAACTATTGGTTATAGAACACTGTCTCAGATTAAATAATGACCGTCGTAACAGATACATTAAAATCGCTTTATTATGAATAGTTTCCTTAACCTTGCCGGTGAAGGGAATTGGTGGTGATGTAACCCTTAATATTCTCTCACCTCCCTCCACCCCCACAACCTCCTATTAAGGGGATTAATTTTGTTTCGAAAACTTTTATCTGGAAACTGATTTTTAAAATAAAAATAAATGTCTGTTGACTGGAAAATGCAAGGGGGGCAAACCCTTTTTCCCTCACTTCAGTCACTCCTCATTCTCCTCGTGCCGCAGGATACAAAAGTAATATAATTGGGTTTTTCTGTGATGAAATTATTAATAACAGCCCAGAGTCAGGAAGTTGGCGGTCCTGTGCTTAATCTCTCTCCGGTTGTGTTGGAATGTCGTCATATTGGATTACGAGAGTTAGGGAATAGTGTGCACCTGTGCTTGCGCAGAACACACTTGTGTCCTAATATTCTTTCTAGGCTAGTCTTTTTTTTATAGAATAAGGTGACAAACGAACACACATTGCACCTGATGTTAAGTGGATACTGTGGCCCATAGACATCTACATTTTATCCTCAGTTAAGAACGACAAAGCAGATGTGTTGTCACCCCTGAGGACTAAGATGGAACACCTCATTTACAGTAAAAATGGTCCCCGTTCTCTACACTCATTATACGAACCACGGCAGCATTATGCTGCTATTTTACGCTGGTATTCTGTGAGAGTGTGGTCCTTCCCCGGCCTAGCCGACTCATTCGTGCCACAATCACAATATAGCTGTAACATGGTTTTACCACGTATATCTCAGTTAAAACTGGCCACTGTGACTGATATTCGGTCTAGAGGACATTAAATAGTACATAAAATAGCTTGTCTTATTCTTACCAGTGAATTAGACATGGACACTAGGATTTTACGAAACGGTTATATATAGCTAATTTTAGATTTCAGTTAGCTTTTTAGAAATCGTTTTCAGGAGCGGTTTGCCATAAGTTTCGCTTGATAGCCAACAATAGTTTTGTTTTGAATAGCGAACAACAAACGAAAAAACAGATTTAAGAAAAAAGTAATTGTTAGATGTAAATTGGGATAAAAGTACATATTCTAAAAAGTGTAGGCTCTTGACATTGAAGTTTAATGTAATTATTAGTACATACTCGAACAGCTATTTCAAACAGTAGTTATAACTTTTAACAAAAAGTAAAAACCGACTCGGTGGCGGTGTAAAGGGGGCGGTGGGGCTATCGACTTCCTGCATGTCTTACCAGGTCGTCACTCCATCTAGTGGGGACGCCCTACACTTCGTCCGCCGGTACGAGGCCGCCACTCGAGAACCTTTTTCCCCATCGGTTGTCGGTTCTTCGAGCTATATGGCCGGCCCATTGCCACTTCAGCTTACTAATCTGTTGGCTATGTCGGTCACTCTGGTTCTACTGCGGATATCCTCATTTCTAAGTTTATCACGCAGTGAGACTCGAGCATAGCCTCTCCATAGCTCGCTGAGCGACCTTGAGCTTCCTCATCCGGCCAGCAGTGAAGGACCACGTCTCAGTTCCGTAGGTCATCACTGGCAACACGCACTGGTTGTACAGCCTCGTTTTCAAGTTTTGAGGTATACCTGACGAGAAGATGTGCCGTAATTTCGAACGCTGCCCAGCCGAGTTGAATCCGTCGATTGACCTCTCAGTCGAAGTTGGACTTACCTAGTCGGACTATTTGTCCCAGGTAAACATATTCGTCAACAACTTCGAGCTTAGTGCTCCCAACAACTACCGGCATAGGTGTGACATGGACATTAAACATGATCTTTGTTTTGTCCATGTTCATCTTAAGACCTATCCGTTGGGAGGCACTATTGAGGTCATTGAGCATAGTGCTTAGGTCTCCAGCGATTCTGCCATAAGGACTATATCATCGGCAAATCGAAGGTGAGTGATGTACTCGCCATTGATGTTAATGCCGTATCCTTTCCAGTCCAGAAGCTTGAAAACGTCTTCCAATGCAGCGGTGAAGAGTTTCGGGGATATAACGTCACCCTGTCTTACACCTCTCTGCAGTTGGATAGGTTTTGTACTCTGGTTCTGTACTCGGATAGCCATCGTAGCCCTACTGTACAAGCACTTCAGCACTTCGATATACCGACAGTCAACTTGGCACCGCTGAAGGACTGCAGCACCGCCAAATTTCGACGGAATCAAAGGCTTTCTCATAGTCCACATACGCCAGACATAGTGGAAAATTGTACCTCGGACTTCTGTACAATTTGCCGAAGGGTATGTATGTGGTCTATGGTGCTAAAGCCTTTCGGAAACCGGCTTGTCGGGAGGCTCAGTCGTCGAGTCTGCGTGCGAGACGATTCGTAATGACTCGAAAACAGCACGTAGACGCGGCTCAGAACGGAAATCGGTCTGTAGTTCTTCAAGAGAGCGTTGTCGCCTTTTGAAGAACAAGACCACCGCACTTCTGCTCCACGCCTCCGGTGTAGTGCCACCATGTAGGACGGAATTAAAGAGCTTCTGAAGGACTTCAAGTACCGGTTTTCCACCCGCTTTCAGAAGCTCCGCTGTAATTCCATCCTCGCCTGGGGCCTTGCCGTTTTAAGGTGCTGGAGAGCCATTCTAATCTCGCTCAGACTGACGTCCGGGATATCATCGGAATAGTGTCGGATAAGACTCGCTCTTGATCGTTACTCACACTTGCGTGGCTCCAACGATGATGTGTACAGCTGCCCATAGAACCTCTCAATCTCACTCAAAATCTCAGGTGTCCCGGAAACGACGCTGCCAGACTCGGTCTTCAGCTTCGACAGTTGGCTCTTTCTGGCAGACAGATCTCTGGCAAAGACTTTGGAGCCCTGGTTCCGCTCGATCGCTTCTTCAATACGAGCTGTATTGAAGTTGCGCAAAGACATACCAATAAATAAATAGCTACCTACTATAGTATCTACCTGCATACAAATATTATATCTTAATATGTATAGCAAATTTATTTTTATTTACTTTCGAACATAATTTAATTTCCTAAATAAATGAGTTCTGGTTAGGTAGCGCTTGGTCGAGTGAATAACGCGATCGAAGAAGGTAAGTAATATAACATGCCTGACACTCGACTGAACTGACTCAAGTAAATAAAATAATAAAACAGACCTAGTACAGCGGAGTGAGCCTAAGAGCCTAGCACGACCGCACAGCCCATCGAGGACCGCGCGGCCGGGAGGGGCAAAGAGAGATATTTAGTGTTGTTCAGCCTAACACTCTGCTAACGTCACCAGAAGAAGATCTTCGTGTAATAGTTCCAAATCTGACAAAAATCTACGTTGAATTTTCTGCAGAAGTCATAATTTTGGAGATTTTACGACTGAGGCGCCACTTGGAAGAGCCGCCAGTATTTCTTCCCAAGAAGCGGTTCAATGGACTTCATTGGAGCTTCTTAGATTCATCGTAAAAGGGGTCTATTCTGAGTTTGTTCCGATCTGGTGTGTCCTCTCAGTGGTGACAGTATTTTTGTCAAGTGTTGAACCAACTTATAAGTTGGTGAATCGATCTGCCTCACTATGGGACGTAGCGTTTGGTTTGTGTGTTTTCTATAACCCATACAACCTCGGTGGTAATGTAAAAACACATGTAAATTTTACACATGTAGATTACATGTAAAAACATACATAAACACACCTACTCGCTTCGGTCGTGTTCCGTTCCGTACGGAATTTACGCATGTGTGTTGCGACTTACGCAAAATCTATGTAAGACTTGCGTTCGGAACGGCTTTTTTCCGTACGGAATTCCGAACACACAGGCAGTCATGCGGAATTTCAAAACCACTGTACGTGTGTGATAGGTCCTTGATTTTGTATGGATTTGCTGTGTTCGGAATTCCGAATGTATGTGGCCGCCCTAATACGGTAGAGTAATAATTAGTACTAACAAAGAGTATATAATCACTAAGTATCATGTAATTATAGTTTATTAATATTAATTATTAATTAATATATAATAAATAAATATAATTGTTTATTATAATGAGGGCAATTTTCAAAAATTTGTAAATTATTTGCATATGTGGTAATTTAATATGATATTACATAATATTATGTCACAATTACATTTTAATTATATTTTTATTTGAACATTTCACAAGGTAGATATGTAAAACTAGCGATCCGCCCCGGCTTCACACGGGTGATTTCTGGATCTCGAGAACAGCGCCACCTACCGTGTCCAATTGTGAATATAAACTATCCAGGGACCTACTCAAACGATATTCTGGCCAAGTTTTATACATATAAGGGCTATAGATTTTTTTAATTAACGCCCCCGCAACCTCCTTGTGGATGGAATTTCGTAAAATCCGTTCTTAGCTGACCTCTGTGTGGGTGGTCTAAAAAGTTTCCGACCCAACAAAGATACAAGACATTTTTTCTTAAAATTTATTTTTATTTTTCTACATAGTCTCCTTATAACTCTACACACTTCTCCCAGCGATGCTCCCATCTCTCTAACTCGCCCAAAATAGTACTCGGCATTTTTCTATTCAAAATAATTGTTCACGAAGGTGATTGCCTCCTCATTTGACGAAAATCTCTGTCCTCCGAGCGCAATTTTTAGATGAGGGAAAAAATGAAGTATCTTGGGGCTAGATCTGGTGAGTAAGGCGGATGGTCAAGCAGTTCAAACCGTAATTCGTGGATTTTCGCCATAGCAACCGCTGAGGTGTGAGACGGCGCGTTGTCATGGTGAAACAGGATTTTCTTTTTCTGCAATTGTGGCCATTTTTCCGCAATATCTACCTTCAGTTTGTCAGGTAATGATGCGTAGTATGCTCCTGTAATGGTTTTTACTTTTTGAAGATAATCGAATAAGATAACTCCATGACTATCCCAAACAAACAGTCGCCATCACTTTCCCAGCCGAAAAGACAGTATTTCCTTTTTTGGAGCTGGTTCCCCCTTTGCAGTCCACTGTTTTGATTGTATTTTTGTTTCGGGCGTATAATGGTGTATTCAAGTTTCATCTACAGTAATTAATCGGCGCCAAAACTCGGATTTATTGCGCCTAAACTGCGCCAACAGAGCATTGGAAATGTTCATTCGAACACGTTTTTGGTCTTACGTGAGGAAACGTATCATCCATTGCGCTGACAGCTTTCTCATGCCTAAATCTTGATTTAATATGTGACAAACACGTTCTTTGGACATTTTCATAGCCTCTGCTGTCTCTCTCACTTTAATTCGGCGGTTGTCTAGCACCATTTGGTGAACTTTCGCGATTTTATCGTCAGTAGTTGCAGTTTTTGGACGTCCCGAACGTTCATCGTCTCCCACGCTCTCACGGCCACGTTTGAATTCATCAGAGGTGCAGAGTCCCCATACACAGAGTCCAACTCATCTTTGATTTGCGTAGGCGTATTGCCTTTCAAAAACAAAAACTTTATGACAGCTCGATACTAATTTTTTTCCATTTTCACAAAAATACTCGCATCGATCTCACTCACTCAAACGACTGTCAAATAACAACTACGCGTCCAAAATAGCTGAAAATAAAATACTGTTATTAAATATAATATATTATATTAAAATAATCATAAAATACTTTTATTAACAAATATCAATACTATTACATTTTCTTTACAAATAATATATTTATTTTATTATATTTAGAAATAAATAGTTTGGAAAATCCAAAATGCACGCCTCATTAGCGTTTCATTTAATATTGATGAAAAAAATAAATTGTATTCCTTACTTTTAAAATATATTATTGTTACGAGCTTGGGGTTCGAGACAATTAAAAACTGCCGATTGAATTACCAAAATTGACTCTTTAATTACACAACACTAATTACACTTTAAACCACACTAATAACAAAACACAATTTTACTACAGATCGCTTAAGTTCGTAGTTGTATCGCTTCGAAGTCTTCGCTTGTATCGCCAATTCACTGACTCGGTCGTGGTCTATACCGGCCTTATATAGCGCCTCCGATACTTTCCAGAACCTTCTACTGTGAAACATCTAGAATGTTCGAGTACATATCGGTCCCGAAATTTCTAGAAAGATCTTGACTCTCCTAGTTCTGCTACTCGATACTAGAGGGCGCTAGTGGCTAGTGTTGCCATGTAAAAGACATTAATAGTGGCGCGCAACACTGCCCCCTCCTAAGACATGCTCGTCCCGAGCATTATTGGCCCCATAATAACGCGCCAGTCGATCCACATGGACGATCTTAGAGTACCTCTTGCACTTTTCTGTATCCGGTAGGTTACGTCATTGATCCTTGTCACAATCCGGTACGGTCCGTCCCATTTAGCTTGAAGCTTAGGAGATTTCCTTTGCTGCGAACTGGATTGTGTAACCACACTAGTGAACCTTCGTCAAACCCTTTGTTGTTCATTTTGCGGTCATACCGTGTTTTCATCTTTTCAGACGTTTGCTGTCCTGATTGTCTGACGTGCTCATAAATGTCATTCATTTTGTTCCGCAAGTCATTTGCATAATCGGTTATACTGCGTGGGCATCAGGTGGTATTCGGTGATCAGGTCTGCAGGCAGCCGTAATTCTCTCCCAAAATTTGCTAAAGCTGGTGTCACTGATGTACTTTCGTGAACAGCGCTTCGATATGACAACAAAACGGTTGTATGTGCCTGTCCCAGTCTCGTTGCCGTTTTTCCACAACTTTGCTAGGTACCTCCAATGTCTGATTAAATCGTTCTACCATTCCATCAGATTGTGGGTGGTAAGAAGTTGTTCTTGTTTTATGAGTACCCATAACTCGGCAAGTTTCCTGGAATATTTGAGACTCAAAATTCCTTCCTTGATCGCTGTGAATCTCTAAAGGTACTCCAAAACGACAGAAGACTTCATGAACTAGTTTATCTGCAACTGTTGAAGCTTCTGATTTGGAATGGCGAAGACTTCTGGCCACTTAGTGAAGTAATCCATCACAACCATGAAATACTTGTTACCACTTTCACTTTCCGGAAACGGCCCCGCAACGTCAACGGCTATCCTCTCCCATGGTGCACCAACATTGTACAATTTCAATGCACCTCTACTACGAGTTTGAGGTCCCTTTACAGCCGCACAACTTGTACATTTGCGACACCAGTCCTCGACATCGTTACGACAGTGGACCCAGTAAAACCGTTCTCGGATCTTCAGTAGAGTTCGTTTAACTCCCAGGTGACCTCCTGAACAACCATTATGGTACAGCTGTAGAACATCCGGTACTTTAGCTTTAGGGACAACCATTTGCAAATGACAACTGTCTCCCGGCCATTTTCCCATTTACGGCACAGGACTCCATCCTGAATCAGCAAGCTGTCCATTTGGGCCCAATAGCTTTTCGTGGTCGAACTCATCGCTGAAACGTCACTCCACTTGGGCTTAGGAGCACTGGCCTTCATCCATTCTAGAATCGGCTTGATGTCCGAATCTTCCTGCTGTGCATGTCGTAGGCTGTCTTTCCACTCATTGTTGAGCTGGTCTGTCATAAGCATCCTCACAGATACCACTTCCTTACCCTCTTGCCTAGTACAATGCTTGCAATCTTCAGGACAAGGTCTTCTTGACAATGCATCTGCGTTGCCATGAGATTTCCTGCTGCGATGTTCGATCACAAAGTCGTATTCCTGTAGTAGCTCAATCCATCTCGCAACTTGTCCTTCTGGATTTTGAACTGCAATAGCCATTTCAGTGCAGCATGGTCAGTTCAATAGAAATTTCCGCCCCAGAAGATATTTGCTAAAATGCTGCAAGGACTTTACCACAGCAAGCAATTCCCGTCTTGTGACACAATAGTTCCTTTCCGGCTTTGACAAAGACTTGCTGAAGTACGCTATCACAACCTCTTGATCACCATTCCTTTGAGACAACACACCGCCAAGTCCTATATCACTTGCGTCTGTGTCAACTATAAATTCCTTGCTCGCATCAGGGTACCCCAAAATAGGTGTTTTGCACAGACGGTCCTTGAGCTCCTGGAATGCGATATCGCAACTTTCATCCCAGCAGAAATGTCGCTTCTCCTCGGTTAGCTTGTGCAGAGGTTTGGCTATATCTGCAAAGTTCTTTACAAATCGCCGATAATAGGAGCACAAACCCAAAATGCTCTAACCTGTGTCTTGTCTTTTGGAACCGGCCAATCCTTGACAGCGGCAATTTTTCTGATCCGTGCGGATACCTTCTTCCGACACTACATACCCCAAAAGCTAACTTGCCGTTTGAATAGTGAGCATTTCTTCGGACTCAACTTGAGGTTGGCACTGGATCTTCATGAGCACGCGTTCCAGGTTTTGAAGGTGTTCTCAAACGTACGGCCTACGATGATGATGTCATCCAAGTAGACCAGACAGGCGTCGCTAATTAGCTCGGTAGTACAAGCCCATCAACCTTTCAAACGTTGCTGGAGCATTGCACAATCCAAACGGCATGACTTTAAATTGCCACAGACCCTTTCCTGTGGAGAATGCAGTTTTCTCCTTGTCCTTAGGGTCTATTTCAACCTGCCAGTAGCCACTTTTCAGGTCCAGCGTACTAAACCACTTTACGCCTGTAAGCATGTCCAGCGTGTCATCAATTCTGGCAAGGATAGCTGTCCTTCTTCGTAACGTCGTTCAGACGGCGGTAGTCAACACAAACCGCATGCTACCGTCCTTCTTTACCAGCACCACAGGTGAACACCATGGACTAGATGAAGGTTCAATAACACCATCCTTCACCATTCCCTCAATCATGGTTTCCACTTCCTTTTCACGTGCTACCGGCAATCTTCTTGGGCGCTGACGGATCGGCAATTCTTCTCCTGTGTTTATTTTGTGTTGAACTAAGCCAGTCTTTCCTATGTCAGCATCGTTTGACGAGAAAACATCGGCGTACTTGAGTAACAACTTCTTCGCCTTGACCACTTCATTCGGGAGAGAACGCTGCGACAGTCTTCTAAAAGTGTGGTCACCCTCGTTTGTGCACCCTTGCTGGGGTCCCAGTCGATGGGTATTGGCACCTACGCAACCAATCCACTTCTCACAAGTACCAACCAGTGTGCCTTTTTCCATAATCTGTTCCTGATCACAAAGGTTCAGCACACGTACTCCTGAGATGTCGGTGGTTCTGACCAAAGTTCGAGCCACTTTCACGGAAGGTCATTGTCCACCCTTTCCACGAGTACACAACGATGAGCTTGCCCAGGATTCCGAGGAAGACTAACCGGCACAATCGTTTCCGATCTCGGCGGCAGAACAATCTTCTTAAGGCTGTACACATTCCCCGGTATCGCCCCTTCCACGAAAAGTTCCTCATGTCCACATTTCAAAACACCTTGCTTAACATCGATCTCACAACAATTCTTCCTCATGAAGTCTAGCCCAGGATGCAGTCGTCCATTATATCAGCCACGATGACATTATGCAGGTAGATCATGTTGCCTAGCTTCAACTCCATCTCCTTCTCCACGGACGGGTATGCGCTGACCGGTGGCTGTTACCAAATTAATGCGTTCTCGGTTGTATGCGGAGTCCCCAAGGAACTGACTTATGTTGGGAACTGACAACCGTGCGAGAGGCTCCAGTGTCTATGGTCAGTTTACACGGCGTTCCGTTGACCTCGCCTTTGATGATTAGGCTGTTCCCATCATGGGTTTGTGAGATCGAAACTTGGGGTTTTAACATCAGCCAGCACCCGCCCCGCAGTCCTGGCTTTACTCGTTTCCTGCTGCTGCTGGGCGGTGCTGTTAGCCGCACTACCCTCTCGAGATCGATCACCTCCCTTTCTACAGTTCGCTTAGGGCAGCTGGATCGAAGATGGCCCTTTCCCACAGCCGTAGCACCTAGGGCTGTATCCTTTATTGTAGTCGCGAACTGCAGCTGCTGCAACCTCCTGACGCGATGGGATCGATGATCCTGCCGTACGGCTTCCACCTCCAGTGCATGGGCTAACGCGTCTTAAGCGTCTCGTGGTGCCCGAGCCTCACAGCAGCTCTGACTTCAAGGTCGCGGATGCCGTCGATGAATGTCTGCACCAGGTTCCCTACAATGAGCGCAGGTACAGACTGGTATGCTTTTCGAACCAGCTTTTCCACCTCAAGGGCCCACTGCTGCAGGTTTTCGTTGCTGCGTTGCACGCGATCTTTGAGCTGCGCACGAAAGACGTGTTCCAGGTGAGCGTCGCCATATCTCGCCTCCATGCCTCAAGGAGCTGTTCGTAAGTCACTTCCTTACCGAGAGCTTCCAGAACAGTTAAGGCCTGGTCGCGCAGGCCTAGGGTGAGAGCAGTCATGGCCTGACTTTATTCCAGCCGTTCGCCTTCATGACAGCCTCGAACTGGATTTTGTAGGCCGACCAGGAAGAAGTCCCGTCGAACGGCGGCACTTTGAATCCACGTAGCGAAGGTGTTGTAGCTACCACGGAGCTGTAATTCCATCCCCAATTTTAGTTCGTCCAGCGTTTTCCACGTCAGCCATCACGTTGTTAACCCGATTGTTCACTTGGTTGATTCGGGTTTCAGCTTCCGACAGGCGGTTGTCATGTTGAGCAACCCTATCCTTCACCTCCTTATCTCTTTCCCGAAGGTAGCGTGAAGGTCCTTCATGAGAAGCATCTGCTCCTCCTGTCCCCGCTGCAGCTGCTTTTCCAACCGACGCGCCTGTTCCTCCTGTCCGCGCTGCAAGCACGAGGAGATACGCGAATTGAGTCGCGATTTAGTTTTGCCATAAGTTTTTAACTTAGGTATAACTTTATCAAATAAGGTTTACGAAAGAAATTGTTTATGATAAAATCTTGATACACGACGGTTTCGTCGTTGTCACGTGTTAAAATAAAGATATTTTGAATAGCAATTCGTTGTTAGCAGCACGTGCAAAAGTGCATCACGCCACTTCCTATCTCCCACCACTCCACTACGGAGATGTTTCGCAGACATTATAAAAGTTTGGCTCATACATATTTTTAGTTAATACATTATGTATACACATGATAGATTTCTGAATTGTGGATGAAAGAATGAGGAGCGCAAAGGTAGATACAGGGGTTTACAGGGAATCCAAAGTTGGAACGGATCATTACTTGGTCTTATGTCGAATTAATGGTCTGTTCTGACGTTGGCGGCATGGGACATCTGTGTCTATCACTACGGTACAGCGTAAAAGAATAGAAAGGTTACAAAATGAAGGTGTGAAAGAAAAGTTTAAATATATGTATATAGTATAAATATTAGTGAATTGTGTATGAATGATTTAGAATGTGTGGGATAAAGTTAAGAAAGGTTTGGTGTAATGCAGCAACCGAAGTATGTGGTATAAGTAAGAGAATGAATGAAAGGAAAAATAATACGTTTTGGTGGGATGATGAGGTACGGATGGAAGTTGAAGCAAAGAAGATAGAATGGCTAGATTAACTAGCAACCAAAGCTGGTCCGTAGTCCGTACGGATAAAGAATGGGATTAGAAATAGCGGCTCATCGAGCCCGTACCGTCAAGATGCACAGTACCAATAGCGTAAACCCACTAATAACAGTATATCATTATAGCGTTACATTATTAGATTAATTGGAATTTTTCTATTAATGGGAAAATATTTGAAAATAATTGTATACCTAACATTAAATTTAAAATAAAATTTATAACTAGCGACGCGCTTCGTCTTCGCCTGGGTGGTCTAGTAATGTGGCGTTATTTAGACTTTATATAATCATTAAAGACCATTTATTTTAGATTATCGATATTCCTATTTTATAAAATCTCTATTTTTTTTCAGATAAAATTTAGTCTAGATCACTTCTGGTATTACTTTATTAATTAGTGAAGTTTTATTAGAATAGGTTCAGCCATTCCGAAAATTAGACAGACATTTTAAAAATGGATGGCATGTAAATATTTTATACAAAAATATTAACAAACAAAATCAACAATAGTTATGAAGAAGACTCTCAGAACGCGTCGTAGCTCACAAATTAGAAAAACTGGACTGCATTTTTTGTAGTTTATGGCATTTTGTTATCATTGATGCCATTGACAAGTTGGACTAAAGTAATAGAATGTACGAAAAATGCTTATCGCGACGTATTTTTTTTTGCAGTCTTTACCGGCAGGTGTAAGTATAGATAGTGACAGTGTGCGAGCGAGAGGTGAATAGAGGCGACGCCATTTTCAATCCCATTCTTTAACCGCACGGGTAGTAATTCTGGCGGTATGGATGATGAGATTGAAAGAAAAAAGGCAGTTTTTATACGTCTAAATAAGATAGTAAAAGTAGTTAAAAGAAAAAAGCAAGAAAGAACAAGGATAAGAATGATAGGAGAATATCTGATAATTTCCAGGCCAATATTAAAATGTTCTGGAAACTCGTAAGAACTGCCAGGGGAAATTCAAAACATCCTTGATTGAATGCTATACGACGAGAGACGAGAATGGCAGTATTTTGAATTTAATAATTATGTTGGGAACGGGAGATTGGTGCAAAGCCGTTATAGTCCCAATATATAAGGGCAAAGGATCACAGCAGGATTGTAAAAATTACCGTGGTATCAGACTGCTTAGCATAGTGGGAAAACTGTATGCTAAGGTGTTGGTTGAAAGAGTTATGAAAGAAACTGACAGAAAAAATTTGTGTACGGATCAAGTATTTTCCATGAGAATGATCGCGGAGAAGTTTTTGGCCAAAAACCAAAAAAATTTTTAGGCGTTCATGGACTTGGAAAAGCCTTATGAGACTTTTGTGTGGACAGGGATATTTTATGGCAAACACTGGACTCATTTGGGTTGAGCGCTGGATTGATACAGGCATTAACATCTCTTTTATAGAGACTCTAGTGCTTGTGTCAGGATCAACGGGGGCTACTAGGATTGGTTTGGCATTAATAAAGATGTCAGACAAGACTGTGTAGCTTCCTCGTTCTATTCAACCTAATTATGGACAGTTGTTTGAAAACATTGAAAGTTGAATAATGTAGGTTAAGTGAATGTATGCGGGTGAGTTACCGTCAAATGCCTTTTGTACGCCGATGATCAAGTCATACTTGCATCGTCGGCGGCCGAACTTGCGTCGTCAGCGGCCGAAATGCAAATGATGGTTACATTAATGAACAGGTCATTAAAAGAAAGGGGAATGAAAGTTTTTGAAAAATAAAGTAAACCAATATCTAAAATAAGAATAGAAGGGGAGTTGGTTGAGCAAGTGGATGAGTTAGTGGATGAATTTGTATATTTGGGATCTGTATTTAGCAGGGATGGTAGATATGATAATGATATGGAGCGACGAGTGAACGTAGGACATAGAGCAGCCACGACCAAGGCATCGTTCAAACGCTTGCTCTGGAATCTTTATCTAACGTTGCAGGAGTAGTTTGTGGATTTTCTTTTTTTTTTATATCCTTAAATTCCAACTTTTCCCTTTTCCTGTTTTTATTTTACATATTTTGTAGGTGTTTGAATCAGAAACTTCTATATTTAATTATGTATTATTGTACCATGTATGTATAGGCGGATTGCTGCTCATGTATTATGTCTATAAATAAAAATTAATTTCAGTCCGTTAGTCTCGCTAAAACTCGAACCTGGCTCGACCGATTCTGATGATTTTTTTTGTGTGTGTTTGAGTGGGTGTCCCTGGATGGTTTAGATTCACAAATGGTAGGTGGAGCTGTTGTCGAGATCTAGATATCACCCGTGCGAAGTCAAGGCGGATCGCCAGCCATCGCTGGAGTCATTTACATAATAGTTTGGAGTGGGTTTTGATACGTAAAAGTGCTGAGACTTTTTGTATAAAATTTCTGTGCATGTGAACAATTAGTGGAATCTCTCGAATTAGTGGAAAATCAAGTGCTTCGATGGTGATTAAAATCTGAGTTTTTTAACCAATATGGTTAAACCAATCTTACTAGTCTCGAGCACAGGCGCAAAGTAGCCAGCCTTGCGGTGTTTTACACCATACATTTCAAAGTGTGTGCAGAAATTACATAACTTAATTCATCCCTCTCCGATCCATCATCGGACTACCAGACGCTGGACTGGTGTCCACCTACCTCTTTGTTTGCGATATTCCACGCAATAATGCGTACAGCAAAGGAGTGGAATAATTTGTCAGCATCTGCTTATCCATCTGATAACAATGTGGGTGTCTTCAAGGCAGTAGTTTCAGTGTTTGTGTCAGTCAGTCATGTCAGTGTTTGTGGGTGTCTTCAAAGCAATAGTGTTGTGCTTTTGTTAAGCTAAGTCAGTGCGCTTTACCATCTTCGGCTGCATCACCACTTACCTTCAGGCGGGATATTATTTAAAAAACTGCTTATGCGCCAACAACAACTGTCCGCTGGGTTAAGCTGTAGTCGAAATCTCCCAAAATCTTCGTAATGTGACGCATCAATATAATGTGAAGAATTTTGTGAACGAAATATACGTTGGATACGTAAGAGATTTACCATACAAGACGAATTAATCCTTATTACTGATCCTTTCGATCACCTGGTTAGTTTGATTTCCAGATGATCAAGCAACTTTAATTTTTTTTAATGCAGTACTACTAACTTAATGATTTCTTATATATACGCGAACACTAAGCATACCGTCAGTACCAGTACCCTACTAGGAATTTATCCTGTATCGTGGATGCATAAATCATTTGCAAGATACACAAATTATTGTGGTGTTTAAACCCGCGTTTTTCAGCGTTGCAGCATAACGTTTAGGTATAATATATTAATAATCACGCGAGCATATTAATTTCTTTATCACTCTTATTAACTAAACTCTGTTTTTTCATTACTAACATTGTCTTTCACTCATCTGCGGCAAAGACAAAAGGGCGTTCTGATTTTAACAAGCTATTTATGTATGTTAGTATGTATGTATGTAAGATCTCGTTCTCTCACTTACGCCGTGTAACGCGTCCCCTTGCCAATTTGAACCAAAGTAACTGGCACGCAATGAGTTACAATAATCGAACGTTGCTATGACAACACTTCTACCGATCAACGAATAATTTGGAAGTAGTAGCGAGTATTCACTTTCCCCGGGACGTTCTCTTTATTCGGGCTGTCTTCCTTACCTTTTAAACCGGAACTTAACATCAGTGCAGTGCTGTTTTTGCGGCTAAAATAGGTAAGTTTTAATGATCATTTGGACCGTGTTGGAATGATCCAACTCACAAACTGGATAACATAATTCTTTTTCAGTTTATATCAAAGCATGAAAGACTTTCGAAAAATAACAAGTAATCCCAAAATATACATTCAATTGTCTTTAAAATGATGTAAATAACATGTTATAAGGCTTATGCAACAAGAAAAATACATTTAAAATTCAAACCTCAATAACTTAATGATTTTGTGAGTTAAACATTTATAACAACTACACAACACGGTTCATTTGTAGCCTACGTTCAGCAGTGGTCTTTAATAAAATGTGATAACGAAGTGATGTTTATGATTATAATAAGAAATATCGTGATTATCACTACTGCCGCTGTCTACTTACGTCTCCATGATAGTAAAATTCACGCGAACGAATTCGCTAGCATAATTAATAGCAAATAAAAAATCTAATAGCTATAATTTTATTTGTTTATATCATATTTAATTAATTGGTATGTTTTTTATGATTA
Source organism: Parnassius orleans (assembly GCA_029286625.1). Classification (NCBI taxonomy): domain Eukaryota; kingdom Metazoa; phylum Arthropoda; class Insecta; order Lepidoptera; family Papilionidae; genus Parnassius; species Parnassius orleans. The sequence continues at coordinate 2,816,089 of JAGSMP010000167.1, forward strand.
GAATAGGTGCAGGTAGTCGCTGGCATGCCTCAGGACTTGTTGGCGCCTTCAAACCATCTTTGGCTCAAGTTAAGCTTGCACAGTCTTCAATTCGTCTCTTGCAAGAGTTAGAGGCGCGTGGTAGATCCACTGGCTGGAAGCAATGTGGTTCTCTATTACTTGCCAGAACTCGGGATAGAATGACTGTTTATAGAAGAATGAAGAGTCAGTCAGTGTATGTATCATTAAATTCACTATAAATAAAACAGTTATGTTAAATTAATGGACTATCGGAATTTAGTCTTTCAAATGTACGGTCTCGCATCGTCGTTGTAATGTAAAATCATAGAACAACATAGGCCACCGGCGGACCGGAGGAGAGTAGATCCACACGCAGGCGCTCCCCTCTGTCAAAGTATAAGTCCACGCGGTTCTATGCATATAATAAAACTAGTTGCAGCCGCACTGCTCACTAGACTAAATCTGATTCGGCGCGCGCCTGAATCGACGTCTTACAAAATTGCTGAATTGTTCAGTTTTTTTGCAAAAATAAATTTGCCACGTCAAATTTACAAAAAGATGGCGTTAACTTTTATATATAAGTAAGTAATTTTTAATCACAATATTGCTATTTCCTTCTTTTTAAACTTGAAAATTACAATAATAACGGTTGTGTTGTTTCGGATTTGCTTACCAACGCATGTCGCTCGCCCTCATACAATATCTAGATCGGTTGAGCGATTTATCCAAGTTGTCGCTTTCACCGAGCGATACTGTTATATTGTATCTGTGTGTGTGAAATTGTTCGTTTATTGCTTTAATTGTTATGTGTGTTTCGTAGTACAGACGATTGTTTTTGTGTACGCAGATATTCCCGCGCAAAAAATGACAGACATTTTCATATCGGGGAAAACGTTATGGCTACTCCCCACCGGTCCGCCGCAGGTGGCCCGTGTTGCTTCATGTGTAAAATTAACACCCTGGCGAAATATTGTTTTAAATCTTTCATTAATTCATTAAAAATCCACTGCTAACGAACGAAGAAATGAATCTTCATCGAACGTCGCTTCCAAAGCATTGTCGATCTTCGACATATAAAACAAACGTTCAGGTACACTGCCGAGCCCAAAACTACTCAAAGTCCTACGGGCTGCAGCAGCGTTATTTCCCTTCTCACACTAATTTTGACACCGTAGTTGCTTTTGCATAAATGACAAATAATTGAGCAACGAGAAATAAATGAGAAATTCCTGTGTACTATAAAAACCGAAAAAAATTCTGATAGACCTAATAAACATACGTTACGTGGGGGTCTAGTCCTCTGGTAAACTTTTATACTTTTAAATAAGCTCACAAGCTAGCCTGGCGGTCTACATACAATTCGTTGAGATAGTCTGCAAGTTATCGATCGGGATGCGCGGCCGACATGCGTCTCGCGGCCAGTTAACAAATTTGCAAGCGTCTCTTTCAGTTTGTAAGACGGTCTCCTATTAAATACTCGGTTTTGTGTAATAAAAACAAACAAAAAGTTAATAATGTTTATAACAGAAATTTCGTACAAAATTTCCTTGTGTATCCTATTCTTGAGACGAACCATGTGTCCTATACACAAATGATATGTCTCATTTGTTTTCCCGACTTTATTTACCGTTCTTTTTGGCCGACTCGAAGGAAGGTAGTTTTGAATATACTCAAAGGTATTTATGAAATTATGCTTTGGTAAAGTTAAAATCGAATTCCTTTGTAACTTGGTCATCTTTAATCTTCAACAACGCAATGATAGTAGTTTTCTGTCTGAATGTGTCTGGAGAATAAAACACATTAAAATTTTCTAGATAGTTCATGGGGTATACCTTGTGAACTTGTTACTCCGAAGAGATGTCAAGAACTATGGCCTTTGCTCAATGTGGACGATATTCTCGGTGGATTATGGATTCCTGGCGACGGTGTCGGAGACCCTCATTTGTTTTGTATGTCCCTAATGCGAGAAGCCGTCGAAAATGGCAAGTAACGTGTTATTAAAATACTGCATGAGTATACGTTTAAAAATGCTTATTAATCGCTAAAAGTAAATTAAAATTTTTAGGCGTAGGTGTGATGGAAGATTGCGCGGTGACATCAGTACTATCTAAGGACGACCGCGTATGTGGTGTAGAAACTAGTCATGGAGCTATCGAGTGTGAATATTTTGTCAATTGTGCAGGATTCTGGGCTAGACAGGTAAGTTTATAGTAAGTATTTTTTTAATTAAAATTTAACCATATTGAATCACCGTTAGTATGCATTATACCGACTTTACCTTGGTAAATTGCTAGAAATTTCTTAGGATTCGAAATGATTTCTTTTTTTAACCATTCTAAGTCAGTGCTTGACTAATAGCAACAGGCGGCATCACCTGTTGTTAGTAGTCAGTAAGGCAAATATATTTTTAACCATTATAAGCTAGTGCTTGACCACTATCCCACCTGATGGTAAGTGCTGATGCAGCCGAAGATGGTAAAGCCCACTGACTTAGCTTAACAAAATGCCATTCACTCTTGCCTTGACACCCACATTGTAATCGGATGGTTCGATGCTGGCAACTTATTCCACTCCTTTGCTCTACGCATGACGAAAGATAAAGCAAACCGTTTGGTTCGAATGAGTCTACAACGAAGGGGTGGAGACTGGCCGAGCAATTGGTTGCACATAAAACAAAACCGGAAAGACTGGCTTTAATATTAGGTCCTTACATATGAAATTGGCGTTTTGTACGGGAGGAATATAAAGTCAATTTTTTTGTAAAATATATTTAATTAATCAAAGTATGCACCGTTGTTATCTATGCACTTTTGCCATCTTATAGGTAGTTCATTGATCCCTTTACTAAAAAAACCATGGAGGCGAGAATGAATAAACTCTTTGAAGGCGGTTTGGACTTCCGCATCAGAGTTGAATTTTTTTCCTTGTAAGAAATTGTCCAAATTCCGGAAAAAATGATAATCTGTTGGAGCAAGGTTCGGGGAGTACGGTGAATGTCGCAGACATTCCAATTGTAGCTCATCTAACTTAGTGGTTGTTTGTTGTGCAGTGTGTGGTCTTGCGTTGTCGTGAAGCAGCAGTGGCCTAGAGCGATTGACCAATCTCGGTTATTTAGCAGCTAGTTCTTCCTTCATGGTTTGCAGTTGCTGACAATAGATATCTGCCGTAATCGTTTGGCCAGATTTTAGAAAGCTGTAGTGAACGACACCAGCGCTAGTCCACCAAACACTCACAAGTAACTTTTTCTGAGTCAATTTTCGTATAGGGCAGGATTTGGCTGGGTCTCCAGGGTTCAGCCATTGCGACGAGCGCTTCCGATTATCGTACAGTATCCACTTTTCATCACAAGTAATGATTCGATTTAAAATCCCTTCATTATTGTGTCGGTTGAGCAAAGTACCACAGCAGTCGACGCGTGTTTGCAAGTTCGATTCACTCAATTCATGAGGTACCCATCGTTCAAGTTTTTTACTTTTCCAATTTGCTTCAAGTGGATTAATACAGTTTTATCACTTACCCCGAAGCCTGAAGCTATCTCTGAAGTGCTTTGTGATGGATCCGCTTCAACAATAGCCTTTAATTCTTCATTTTCCACTTTGGTCTCCGGCCGTCCACGGGGTTGGTTCTGAAGGTCGAAATTTCCAGAACGAAAACGTTGAAACCAAAAACGTACCGTGCTTTCTTTTGCGACACCAGCGCCGTACACATCATTAATCCTTCGAGCTGTTTCTGCAGCACTGGTGCCACGGTAGAACTCGTACTCGTAAATATACCGATATTTCATGTTTTCCATTGTGCGGTAATAAGCGACGCCAAAGAATAAAATAATGAGGAAAAAAACAAATGAATGACTGTTTTCAAAACTCAAATGTACCAGCTAAATGAATTTATAAATTTGAATTTGGAATTCTTAACCAAAGAGGAGATATTACAGATCAAAGTGGTCAGTACGACAAAACGCAAATTTCATATGTTAGGGCCTAATATATTATATTATATACTAGCGATCTCCCCCGGCTTCGCACGGTGATTTTCGGATCTCGACAAACAGCTCCACCTACCGGGTCCAATTGTGAATCTAAACCATTCAGGGACTCGCTCAAACACACACAAAAAAATCATCAGATTCGGTCGGATTTTAACGCATTTAATTTGAACTTATTCACACGAAAAATCCGTTAAATTATATTTATATTCACATTTTATATATTCGACTTGATTGACATATGTACTGGCGATCACAGTAATAGGTTATAGCGAGAAACCTTGTCCGGCACCTAAATCGCTGCTTTTCATCACTTGCTATTACCACTATCGGAAACCTCTATTTCTCCATGTTTGGCATTTTACCTTACTCTCACTTATGTTGAAGGTATGGTAACAGGGTTAATTTTACCATCTGAATAGGTTTTTATACAAGTGTGAAATCGAGCACACACTCCACCATCTTAGTCCTTGGGGGTTACGACGCACCTTTAGCCTTTGTTGGAAGCTACCTTCAGCGGGAGTACGTTATTAGATTCATAAACTTATGAAGTTTATGAAACTAATAACGTAAAGACTTTTGTTTATATTTATTTTAATATTAGATAAATTTCATTTGAGGAAGCTCAAGGTCGCTCCCCGAGCTATGGAGAGGGATATCCGCGGTAAAACCAGAGTAATCGATATAGCACAACGGATTAGAAGCTGAAGGGGCAATGGACCGGCCATATAGCTCGAAGAACCGAGAAACCGATGGGGCAGAGAGGTTTTCGAGTGGCGGCCTCGTACCGGTAGACGAAGTGTAGGGCGTCCCCCTACTGGATGGAGTGATGACCTGTTAAGAGTTAAGACATGCAGGAAGTCGATGAATGCAGACTGTGCTTTGTGGCATTCCTTGGGGGTGGCCTATGTTCAGCAGTGGACTTATGAATGGCTGTAATGATGATGATGATGAAATTTCGTTGCGCAACTGCGATTGGATCGCCGTTTAACGTCATTATTCTTACTGCAACCCATCACAAGTTCACTGCTGACCTCCTCGAAGAAATGTTACAAAACACAGTGGCTCAGGAGTGCCAACTACATCCATAACAACTGCACATACTGCAACCCTAAAAACGCCAGTTCGTACGACTGCCAAAGGATGTGTTGGTTGATGAAATCTTTTACGCAGGAGCTATGTTAGGTATTGTTATATTACGAAATATTTTAAGAAACAAAACTCCGGAACTTATGTTTTCTTTATCCTTTAGGTCGGTCAACTAGCCAAACCTCAGGTTAAAGTGCCCTTGCTACCCTGTGAGCATTATTACTTACACACGAAACGTATTGATAATCTAGATCCTATGACCCCAGGTAGGTTTATATTTTTATCATATTATATTCACTCTTTTATCTAAAATAATTTTTTAATTTAAATAATTTTACTTTCTTATTTTAGTTGTAAGGGATCCTGATGGATACATTTACCTTCGAGAACGCGACGGTTGCTTAATAGCTGGTGGTTTTGAACCCGTTGCTAAACCGGTATATGAAGAAGAAAGTTAGTATAAATATTTAGTTTAGTTAAAATATTTCCTTTTATTATTCTTTATTAAAATTAAATATTTTAATACTGCCTGTAAGGTTCACATCATGTTTGATTGCGTTAAGAAAGTCGCCGAAAAGTGGTTGGGGCTGCTACAGATGACAAAATAATCACCTCAAGTATTCATCGTCAAGCCCACACCGCTGCTGAATATCCTCCCAGGCCTCTCAAAAACTGCCTTAAATATTATGACAAACAATGAATACATATGGGGAGAAGTTGGTATAGCGATTGTGAATGTTTGCATATTTTAATAGAACCAGACCTAAGGGCTGACCTTCCGACCTCTGTAGTAGGCTGCAGGTGTCCATGGACTGCAGTAGCCACTTACCATCAGGTGGACTGTAAATTCATCTGTCACTTCAGTTTTATTAAAACAACCTAAGGCAAACTATGAACTGCTTACATACTTATGATTGCCATTCTTAAATTGACCTGCTTACGAGAGATGCATTGGGAAACGTTCTTAACTTAATAATATTGGTTTAATGAATTGTAAATTTTTACCTAACCTTTCCCGGCTTTGAAGAATGTTGAGTAAAAGTAAATGCTTCGTTGTTTTTGTTAATAAATTTAATTAATTATTTTATGTCCTAAAATGTAATGATCTTATATTTTATGTTTGTGAGTCACATTTCCTTAACTTTATGTAGCGAAATTCCGAACTGTGCTGTGTAAAAGAATGATAACATGTATAACAAAGGTATTGATCTATATGCTCCGGAAATTTTGAAAGGTTGCTAGGACATCTAGAGGGCATTGCATTTTCAATTTGTGCAATTCTGCGTTGCGCTAACCGCTCAATAATGCCTGGAGCTGCACCTGGGACCTAAGTAGGTCAACGGATCGATCCAGCCAGCGCACTATTTCCGTGACCTAAGCTTAGCTCATTTCGAGCTCTATCCCCGAACTGAGCTGGAGTGTGTACCTAGTTTTCGGCTTCGCGAATCTTTTGTTTCTTTGTGTTCAATTAAAATGTAGCTCAGTAAACGTGACAAATAGTTTTTATGATTTGTTTAATTTTATGTGTTTTTATGCGTTACATATATTGAAGCGTTCATTTGAGTTGCAATCTGCCATTGTCTGTACCTACATAGTAAATTTAAATTTATAATAAGTGTAAAGGTAAAGTTTAGTTAATGCTCGCGTATTGTTTAAATTATCCTGTTTTTGAAGGCTTTAAGCGAATGACATAGACAAAGAATCACCATTGATCATATAATATGATTGATTTTATCGACAATATTACTCAACAGACACTTTATTAAAGATAGGGATAGAGTTTTATTAATATTGTTCTATTTTTGAATGTAACAGTCAAGAGTGCGGCGCAAAGATGCGTGCCCGAAGACTGGGACCATTTTCACGTTCTGCTCCAAGAGTTTCTTAAGCGCGTGCCTAGTCTCAGTCAAGCCGTCTTACACAAACTTTGTAATGGTCTGGAGGCCTTCTCGCCTGATTGCAAGTGGATAGTTGGTGAAGCCCCTGAGGTAAGTTAAAGTTTTCGGTATGCATATTTAGTTGAATTTATAATAATAACTTAATACTATACGATTTATAACATCAAGTTAACAAACTGATATCGTCTTAGCCTCGACCGTTCGTACCGTTCCTTATTTCGTAAGAACGGACAGGCGGCAAAAGACTGTCCGTTCTTACCATAATGGAGTAAAATTATTTTTTTATAATATACCTACATTATATTCCATTGGTATATCACTATCGAGTATATTTTATATTAATTATTAAATGTTTCGTTACGAAATCGTTTCATTTACGACAATTTGTTTGAACAAAGACAAAGAAAAGCTAAAAATTTAATTTTACTACTACATAGTTTTCACATTTTTTTTAAACTATTATAACCCAGTGCTTGACTACTACCCCCCCCCACCCCCCCCCCCACCCCCCCGAAGCTTTACCATCTTTTCCGCACTGACTTAGCTTAACAAAAGCCTATTCACTCTTTCCTTGCATACCGCCCACATTATAATCGAATTATAATGTTGGTTAATTATTAGAAATAATAAAAATAATCTGTTCATCATATACAAAGTATCTGTACATGCACATATATTATATATTCGAATGTATTGCCTCCGCTCTCCTGGCCCCGCTATCCGATGCTGATATTGATTTCCTTAGCTAGCGGCGCGGCAGTCGGCGGTCTGGCTTTCCCAAAGTTTCCTGCCATATACCTAACCATAGTTCTCTAAAATCTCTCGACAGAGACTTGCTGTCTGCGCTTTAAGTGATTGATAATTTTGTTTAACGTTCATGTTCTTTGTATATGAGTTGCTAGTCTTTATCTAATGTAATATTAATTGTGATATGCATAGACACCGCATTTATTTATCAAACCATATTAATTGAAAATTTTCTTTGTTACTTACCTTCATTCTTTATTAGTTTCTAGAAATATTCAAATGCTATAGTATAATAAGAAAGCAATGACATTAGACAGTTATTATGAGTTCGACAAATCGTTAAAACGTTGAAATAACAATCATTATGTGCCGTTTTCTTTTTAAAATTATTGTAACATATTATGGTGTAATGAAAGTGAACAAAGTAATGAAAGTCAAGAAATATTTTTAATTGAATGCAATTTGATTAGTGCAGTGACATTTAACCGAATATAATAATTCATATAATTGTAAAAATATTGTTGGAGCGGCACAAGGCTTTCGTGTATTCATTCAAAGGAAGCAACAAGTCGGCGTTTAGAAGAAGAAAATAGTTGCCGCGGAACGTTTGATTTGATGAATGGAGCAGGTGCGGATTAAGCTAAATTCGTTAGATCGAACGTTTCGAGGTGAATGAGACTTCAACTGAGGACAGAAGAAAACCAACGTGGAAATGAAATAGAATAGCATTTTAACAAATAATAAGACGTGAAGTAACAAATTTAAAGTTGTTTGTAAGTAATAAACCACTCTGTATAAGACTACAATCTTTTAGATGCCTTAAATTGTAAAACGTTTCTGCATCATATCCGCACAATATGTATTACCTCTACGTAATATCAGAACTAGTGGACAACATTATGTCCTCATTTTTTTTGCTACATTTCTATTTAATCTAAAATACTTATATCACCACCTTTTTGTAAATTTGACGCAAATAGACTGACAGATAAGAACATACAGATCTCTTTTTGCAGCAAAAAAACTAAACAATTCGTCATTTTTGTAGGACGTTGATTCACACAACTATGAGCTAGAATTGTCTTGTTGATATTGAGCACCTTTAACATTCTGGCATAATGTTTTAAAATTCTGGCATAATGTGGTATCATGTAGAAGGTATCTTCTTTAGAGTAATTAAATGAAATTACTTAAAAAAAAATTTGTATGCTAAATATTATAGCTAATAACCACCCTTCGAGGCGATGAATGGGGTAGGCCTACGTTCAGTAGTGAACTTTTGAAGGCCTGTATATATTGAAAAAAAAAAATGTCGATTAAATATTTGCAGATATTTTTCGTTGATTAGTACAAATAAGAGACTTGAGTCAATATCTTCAGATGTTCAACTATCACGTGGCTGCGGGTATGAAGACCGTGGGGATTTCGGCTGCGGGCGGGGTGGCCGAGGCCACAGTTGACGAGATAGTGGACGGCTATACAAAGTACGATATGTATGAGCTGGACATTAATCGATTTCTTGGCCTACATAACAATAAGAGGTTCCTAAGGGATCGCGTGAAGGAGGTGCCAGGTGATTTATATAATTCAAACATTATTTTTTATCTACGTGTTACTAAATTCTATAAAGTAGCAAAATGTAACTTTGTAGGTGTCCATTACGGTCTACCATATCCCTTTTACGAGTTCGAGACGGGACGCAACCTTCGTCTTTCGCCGATATATCCTACTTTACGTGACAATGGCGCCGTATTTGGGCAGGTCATGGGATACGAAAGGCCTACTTGGTTTGAAATAGTTGGTAAGTTTATTTATTTTCTTTTCGTTGGTAAGTTTATTTAAGTTAATTTCGTGTTTTAACATCGCAATTTTTACAGAAAAGGACAAGGATAACCCCCAGAAGCCACGACCATTTAAAATTGCTCACACAAAGACATTTGGCAAACCGCATTGGTTCGAAACGGTACAGCGAGAGTACTGGGCATGTAGAGAAGCTGTTGGCCTTGCAGACTATTCTTCTTTCACGAAAATCGACCTCCAGGTAACATCTTCGCTGCTATATTAATATTAAACGCAACGCATTCCCTATAAAATTAAAGAGTAGATATTTATGAGGGCATCTACGACTTTTCTGCCACCAGAGCGGCGCCATTTTGGAATGTGATTAAATATTTGACAGATATCGTGGTGGAGAAGATAATTTGTTTATATTTTATATTAATAAGATTAGAAGTGAATAAACCAAACAACAGATATTCCTAAAAGTAATTTAAAAAAGATTAAAAAGGTCTAAAAAAAAATTAAAGAGCACACCACTGAGGAATTGTTTTGGTGTATTAATATAATCTTCTAGAAACCGATAAACTTTTATTTCAAACTAACTTCCTCAATTAAATGACATTGTGTAATAAAATACTTCACCTTAGTCCCAAGTTGTGGCTAACAACGGTTAGCCGAAGATTATTAGGCCCCATTGAGTTCTATTTGACGCCACTGAGTATGACCTTCGGTTTTGTATTATTATTATAATCATCAGCTCGTAATAAGTTCACTGCGTTAAATTGGCCTCCCCATTTAAGGGAGGGTTTTGCCATATGTGTAATAAATACTAATAGTTGGTCAACTCCTTTGATATACCGCAAAATACCTACAGGGCTGTCTCGACGTCAAGTCGCTTAAAATATGCAAGGGTTGTCACAAAAACATTTCCTTAGATAATGATATCATAACATAATATTTTATCAGTATTCTTCGTAATAATTTATTTTTCTATACAAAGATACAAAGTAATTACTACTTTACAAAACTAGTTGCGTTCCGCAGCTTCACCTGATTCGTCGTGATGGAAACAAAGGCTTGTGCTGGTAGGTACCTACCTAATTTTACTATATTTTACCTATATAGCAGTATCTCAGGTATTTCGCTTAAAATATTGGATAGGGGGTTGAACAGAATAAATAAAATAGGTTAAAATTATACGTTAGTTCTGTTTATTCAACGCACGCGCCGCGCTGCGCCGCGTCTCTTACAGATGTGAAACCGAAAAATATTTACGACATTTATTATTGTATTTTTTTATTTTATTTTGTTGAATTTAATGATATAATGAATTCTCATTCTTACATATATAATTCAATTAAAATCGTGATGGAAAGTAATCACATGGTTATGAAAATTCAATTCTACTTAAAGCGTGATACTATCTTTCCCAAGATTTCAAAATAATACGGAGTAATATCATGTTGCTGGGTGAACACCAAACGCGTGCTACTGATTCCGTGTACGTGACACTCCTAAACGCGGGTGTACCGGTACGCAAGCGAAGCCGACCGAAAACTACCGCAAACGTCGCAGGCAGGGGGCTCTCCTTCATACCGCGCCCTATCGTTGCTCCGTCTAGTCGCCGAGTTGACTCACTATTAGTATTTATTATACATATGGTTTTGCCGTAATTGCTATGTTTGACAGGCGGATTAATTATCGCAGAACTGGATGCGTTGTACTTTTACGCTATTTGCCGTTATTGATCTGAATATTTTGCATTTTGGTATTCTTGTAGTGGCGGTGTAAGTATATCCACTACCCCATATCGTCTCGTTTGTGTCTTAATAGGCGACAGAAGGAAACTAAAACAGGAGATGTGCAGCAGCATCATCTTTCTGAAAGTTGTCGTAATCGTTCAGACTCTGATTTGTATGATAAAGGCAATATTTTGGCTTTCTTGATATTAAGATTGCCAGATATAATGGGAGAAACAGACTGATCTCACGTACGCAACGTATACGATGCAACGCTCCCACGTTGGTGTACACACTTGACCTACGTATGCAACGTACGTTTGGCGTCAGACACTCTTGTAACTTCTTAGCGGACGCACGAGTACAAACTTATAGCATATTTTCTGATTCTGGGAGTGAGTTTGAAAATGATTTACTTAGTCTGATGTTCATAAATGAATATATCCACGCCATAAAGAAAAAAAAAAGTTAAGAAGCGAAGGAATATTTTGGGTACATGAAATAAATAAACAAAGAGAAGAGTTTAGAGAATACCATACATTAGTTAAGGAACTGGAAAATGATGACGAACGTTTTTTCTGTACTTTCGTATGAAAAAAATACAATTTGAAGAGATTCATAAAATTATTTAAAGTGATATAAAAAAAAGAAAATACACATTTACGGAAGTTTATTGGTACCAGAGAAAAACTCGCAGTGTGTAAAATTAAAAACTATTTTTCAATAACATTTAAAGATATTCAGTTTTTTGTGTCTTCTGAAAAATTAGGACGAAATGAATTCCCCTTCTTAAATATATATACGTGTATACTTTAATGGCGCAGGGCAAGATTGTGGTTCACGACTGTGTGCGCAAGCACATATGCACTTTTTATTTCCTCACTCTCATAGTCCGATGGGACGATAAACCGACACGAATATAGAGAGATCAAACTCAGAACCAACGGCTTTGTATTTTCTTTCTGAAGCACAGGGGTAAAATACTCCAGGTCGCTACTGATAACTTCTTGATACAAAACCCATCTGATTTTGGGCACGATCACACCTATTACTCAAGGGGTAAAGAACTGGCCTTGGTTGAGTGTAGTTTTATTTTTTATTTGTTTCCAGGTAGAGGCGTAATATAGATACTTACGTAATTTTCTTCATTTACTTGTAATTAAGTACCTAATTTTAGGTAGGCATTGGATTATAGTTTACATTTAAAATATTTTTTTAATATTGAAGGCAATAAGGTGCCTCACTGTAGTACCAATAATTGGGAATTGACTTTTCTTATTTAGGGCAATCACTTATCTGTTGTATGGGAACCAATTTTTGACTTGATAAATTCGGAACCAAATGCGTTGTGAATTACGTTATTCCGGCCATTTTGTTGTTTTTTACAACATCAAACACAAGCGTATAGTTTACCCAATAATATTATAAATACATTCGTACCGCCTTACTGAATCGATGAGCTGTTCATTTCCCATTTTGGACACAAAACGCGTGCACGGTGCAAGGGTCTATTTGTTTATGACGTGCTACGCGTAAGTTCTAGGAACACACTGGTCGTACGCGTGGGATTGCGTACAAACATCCCCTCCATATTCCCACACCGATCTAGACAACGCAGATCGACGTTGCGTCGTACGCGTGTGATTGCGTTGCATACGATAAGTGTGTTTCTAATGCATAGTTTTTCATACAAAATCAAGAGTCTAGACGTCATAATGCGTTGCATACGTTGCGTACGTGGGATCAGTCTGTCTCTACCTTAATTGTTTCGTTATTTTGCAAATTATCATCAATAATCACTGCTTTTGTTTGTACTCGCATTTTTTTCTTCCTACTAACTCATCATGGCTGTCTAATCCTTTTAGGTACTAGCTTTAACTTGTACGCAATCTTACACATTTACACACCTGTTCAGTAATTTTACTAAATTGAACTCAAGATGCAAGTCGGGCTGAAAGGACACATCATTCATACATATTTACACTGATTATACCATTGTTCTCATTTTCTTCTCGCCATCTCGAGAGTAATAGCTGAAAATCAGTGTTTGCTCTCTGAGCAATATTAATCGCTGAGCTAGGACCCATTTGTCAAACTGCAACACACATGTACATTTAGATCTTAAATTTTTGTAATTATTATTTTTTATAGGAAAAGGGTGACAAACGAGCACACAGTCCAACTGATGGTAAGTGGATGCTGTGGCCCATAAAAATCGACATCCATCCTCGAATCAAAATGCAGATGCGTTGTCACCCGTGAGGACGAAGGTGGAATGCCTCGTCTCCAGTAAAAAGGGTCTCCGGTTCTCTACACTCACCATACGAAACACAGCAGCATTAAGCTGCTATTTTACGCTGGTATTCTGTGAGAGCGTGGTCCTTCCCCGGTCGAGCTGACCCATTCGAGCTACGACTATACTACTAATACAGCTGCAGCATGGCTCTACTGCGTTTAAGAAATGCGTTACTTTGTACCTAGTTTAGTCACTGAATTTACGTGTGTGATTGGAGAAATTATATGTATAGTATAGTATAGATTAGCAATGGAGTGATTAGGGTGAGACCAAAATCAAAATACACAAGTGTGCGTGTAATGTGCATGTGTACGCGATAAATAGTGCTGCACCATGCATTGCCTGCCTCAATTATTTTTATCGATACCGATTGCAATATATTCGTGTCTTCTGATTTGACGCAGATGATGTAAGTGAATATTTTTATCCAACTACGGCGAATCCAAAAGAATGGTTACAATTTTAGAAGGCTATGTATGTTGGAGTTTTCCCTTAATGCACCTCTATATTACTGTTCTACAGCCTATTAAAGTCCACTGCTTAACATAGGCCTCCCCCATAAATTGTATCATAGGGGGGATATTTTCCATAGTTTGCCACGCTTGGCAAGCGTGTTCGCAACCGTAGTTTATTTTTTACTTTTAGTCGTTATTAGGAAGCCGCTGCTGCCCATCTCCTGATTTGTTTCCCTCTGTAGCCTCTTACGACACCCACGGGATGATATGAAGTAGTGGATATTCTTACACCGCCACTACACAGTGGACACCTCTATGAGAAAAACATTTTTCTTCAAAGTACTTACTGCATATAGTCGAATATTGTCTTATGGGAACCAATTCTTCTCGATATTTATTATTTTCAACCATTTTTGTCGAATATCAATATTTTGTGAAAATCTGCCACAGCATCCACTTACCATCAAGTGAACTGTGTGCTCGTTTGTCACCCTAATTCTATTAAAAAAAATTATACGATTAGAAGAATATTTAGCAACGGAAACCTAAAAATAAAAAAAATATTACTAAATTGATTAAGGCTGTATGCATTGCGTACCTACCTACCTTTGCTTGTGAAGGACATTTCGATAAGATATTATCGATAATGTCAATCTCTACAAAAGTGAGGTTGAAATTAGCAGAATTTCACGTATTTGTAATTATTTTAAATTCAATTGCTTTGAATTTAGAGAATTATTATAATAAAATGTGATAATTTTATCTATCCATTTAAGTACAAATTGTTTGTACCTGCTCTAAAACACAGCATTTAGACAGCTAAACATTTCAATCGTTCCTACGGGTTAAATGTTTATTAATGTGGGAATTATTTCCGAGGTGAGATTTATATAGTCATAATTAATTACGTCTATTAAACACTAATTTTCACTTTAAAACCTGAGATTTTGCAAATAAAAGTGGGATTTGATTTGTTCACGAATGATGCTAGGCCGATAGCGTGTACGTGAATGGTCTAGCCTATCTTTCTCACTAACATACGCGTATACTATGCTCTTTCTCTTATGCATTGCCAAACTATTCTAACATTAGTTATTTACTAAATCTATTGGAGAAACAAATAAATGCTTTATATATCTATCTACATATCTAACTTCTTTATTTTTGCTTTTATTCAACAGAGTATTTGAGCTTTTCTTTTTTTTGCCACAGGAATTGTAATTTTATTATCCAGTAGCGTCTTCTAGGTTATCTACTATGAACGTACAACCATTTGTATTGAATCGGATTTCGTGCGTCTCCGACGTAATGTTATGTTATGTTACAAAGTTGTTGCGTAGTTGCGATATCCACCGTCACAATTGAAAGGATTCCAATTGATTTTTACAATCATCTTTAACACTAGCAAGGCGGCAGGGGTCACTTGACCTGAATTTGTACTTGTAGCGCTGATTATTTTGTCACTATTTGTTTATACAGTTTTGTACCTCCTGACTTTTAATGAATTACCATTGTTTTATAAAGAAAAGTATTTATATTGTAATATGTTCATTGTTCATACAAATACAAATATTGGTAAATCCAATTGGGCATGCCCTAAGCGCATTAAAAAAATTACGTATAACATGATTATACGGAATTTTTTAAAATAGTTTAATACACACAAGTTTTCACTAATAACCTTATTATACTTGCATTTTCCGATAATTTTATGTCAAATTTCAATTTAAAAAAAAGTTTGGAAAATCCATAAGTGCACGACTCATAATGCTCATATGATCGTCATATCATCATTCAGCTCACTCCATAAAGAAACGTGATAATAAGAGACGTGATATTTCATCGTACGTGATATTCCATACGGTTTACCAAACAAAGAGAATCAAAAATGTTTTGTTATTATTATTGTTATTGTTATTGAATAGTGATATAATAGTGTTCATATATACCGTGGCAATGTCAATAAAAAATCTGAAACTTATGTTTTACAATTCAAATATGGTGTTGACGTGGTCGATCAAATGGCGAGAATATGTAGCACAAAAGCACCTTCTAGAAGATGGATAGTACAAGTATTTTATATATTATCTGCAATAAATACCTTGGTTTTGTACCAAAAAATTAACAACAAAAATATTATTATTCTACAATTGGCGGTCAAATTGAGTAACATTTTAGAAGAACCCACTCCTGAGACGTCACTAACATTTTATGGCCTCAGAAAAGACAGCTGCCGAGTTGAAAAAGAGGCGTAATTGTTATCAACTCGTGTAAAAATAAAACGAATAAAGGTTGTGACTTATGTAAAAACGACTATGTGGCAGAATCAACCAACCAAAAATGTTCATATGTCATAACTGTAAATATTTTTTTACTATATACACCTTTTTACACTAGAAACCAAAAATATTTCATTTGCATTTGTAACAATAAATATTGCCTATTATTTCTAAAATTATACTATACATACATAGTTAGAGACTAGGTAGCAGTGATGGGTCAAATGATCCTTGACCGCCTTTGTATGCTAGCTGTTTTTCCCGTGTTGCTAGTGTTAAGTAGTTTTTGTTTTGAACAAATTATTGATTACATATTTAAACATTTAATAAAGTTATACACATCAAAACATTTTTAACTTTATTGTAAATTCATTAAGAGTTCAGAAAACACTCGCTGATAGTTCATACCGGGAGTAATAATTAGTAAACATAATTATTTAAAATTAGTTTCAATTAATATTATAAAACTTTAAAATTAACCACACAAGAAAAAAAACTTGGTCTGGTTACAAATCCTAAATTATGAAAAGATTTTCTACAAATAGCATCAATATGTGCTTTACCGAGACCACAGAGATCCTCTGGATTCCAATAACATCGAAATTGTATGGAAAAAATATAGTAATTACATATTTTAATTATTATTATTATTTATAGTAATCCTGTAATTTCCACGTTAATGGTATACACTGATAAAATCACCAACGTTTTAGTGATTTTATTAGCAGCGTAGTAATGGTATAACATATTCAGAGGGCTTACTCCCGAAATTATTTTCTAATTTGATTCGGTTTTCGAACCAAAATGGCGTTTTTTTAAAGTGATTTTAAAAACGTACTCTGGAACCAATTGGAATCGAAAAACACGATCGAGTTATGATCAAGTGTTATCAGCGCCGTTAGGCGCATCCGGATATTTCATTATCCGGATGCGCCTATCATTGCTATCAGCACTAGCTTCAGTTTCGATATTTCGCAGTTTAAATGACTTTTTATCAAATTTGATCGATTCAATGCTCGATTCTATCGGAAGTAGGTCGGCAGGTCATTTTGAATTAGTTTACAGTCGATGATTGGTGTGTAGGTACATGCAAATAATAATTTTTTTATCTTCTGCATAAAGAGTTTTCGAGTAAAATCACCGCTAATTTCGTCGCGGACAGTCAGATGTTGAGGACTGAGGCTTTAGGCTGAATGATGTTTTTGATGTTATTAAGAACATGATGAGGAGCAAATCGCAAGGGCACGACGGCATCAGCTTGAGCATCTTCTTCCTATCTCTCTGAGCAGTTGATGAGAACTATAATTGTGCCTATAGTAAAAAATAGAACTGGAGATATCTCCGAAAAAGGAAACTATAGGCCCATCTCGGATACCTAACGGATATCTAAAATTACATGATGCTCACTTCGGCTTTAATAAGAGCCACTCCACTGTGAGTGCAATATTAAAACTCAAAAATACTGTTAGGTATTATACCAATAGGAAAACGCTAATTTATGCAGCTTTTTTTGATCTCTCAAAGGCATTTGCTCTGGTTAATTATGATATTCTGTGGAAGTTGCGTGACGTGATTTTATCAAGTGAGATGATCGAAATATTTAAATACTGGTATGGCCACCAATTAAATCAGGTCAGATGGACGCTCCGACGAGTACAGGTTGGAATGTGGGGTGAGACAGGGTGGTCTGACTTCACCAGCACTCTTCAACCTTTATATTAATCAGCTGATCATTGAACTCAGCAACACTGGTGTCGGCTGCTCGATTGATGGGCATTTCGTTTACTGTATAAGTTATGCAAATGACCTGGGTTTGCTGAGCCCATCGATTAACCCACGGGGGATATTACTGAATGTTTGTCATACTATGCTCACTCACGGTATCATTTATAATGTTAAAAAAGTAAATTATTGGTATTCCACGCTGGGTCAAAAATTGAAACGATTCCTCCTGTTAAGTTGAGAAATTATGTAAAGTTAAATAGGGTGTTTCAGTTCAGGTATCTTCGTCACGTATTAACTGAGAATCTTACTGATGACGCGGATATAGAAAGATGAAGAAGCGCTTTAGCGGTTCGTTACAATTACAACATGCTGTGCCGTAATTTGCACGCTGTACAAAAGAAGATAAGATAGTTCAAAGCCTTTTGACAGTCATTTTACACGTGTAGTCGATGGGTTAAGTATACGCAGAGAGCCTACAATGCCCTGCAGGTACAATATAATATTGCCTTTAAGGTGCTGATGAGACTATCCGCGGTATTGTAGCGCATCAGGGATGTGTGCATACTTTGCAAATGAATTAAATAGTTTGTCAAAATTATTCAGCGTTACTTTATAACGCGAAAAATCCCCGTTTATTACCTAAAAATAGTAGATTTAGGCTATTACTTATTGAATATTTACATAAAAATATTTACACGTAGGCCCACGCACCTTACAAAACATTATTAATAAAAATTTGGATTTATCATCCCGTCGCATTATTCGGTCATTTTTTTTCCAAATGCAAAATTTGTTTTAAACACACTCCAGTGCTTTTACAGCCTGAGATGGCTCCTTTGCCAGCAGCCCGATTGATACCTAATAAAGTTTTTGAGCACGCATGTAGGGGTGGAACTCGATGGTCTGTTCTTTAGAAAGGAAAGTTTACGACGGAACGCCAGGGTTGAACGGTCATGTTTAGTAATATTTATTCGACAAATATATTATTCGACAAAAGCTGCTCACCTGGAAGTCTTATCATCGTTGTCATCGGTTATGTTTCCTCGCGTACTTAGACAGATTTGTAGAGCGGCGTGGTGTGTGCTCCTTCCTTTATTCGGATTGCAGAACTAATTTCATCGAATACAAAGGTATATGCTTGATCAAAAAAAAAACAACATATTAGAGGGTTGCTCAAAACGACAAATTATATGGAGATTTAATCCCCCTAGCGCAGGTGCGCTACATATGGGTAGGCTCTGGGAAGCTGGAATTAAATCCGCCAAGTACCTATTAGCACGAGCCGTGAGAGAAAAAAGTTTGACGTTCGAGGGATTCGCCACAGTGTTTTGTAAGGTTGAAGCAATTCTCAACTCGCGCCCGCTCTGTCCGTTACGAGCTAGTGATAATCCAGATATGTTTAGCGTTATGACTGCGGGACACTTTTTAATTGGAAAAGGGTTAACAGCGGTACCTGAGTATAATGTAGAAGATATAACTATATATAATCGATTATCACGTTGGCAATATATTCAAAAATGTTCACACACGAAAACATCAAGATGGTTTCGGTGTTGTGTTCAGTAGTAAACCGCAACTCGCAAATTTTATACCGAGGCACAATGATCTGCTGCGATCTGAGCGCCGGTTATACCTAGTGGCAACATTGCGACGTATATAACATAACGCTTTGCAATAATCTGTGGAGTTAAAAAGAAAAAGAAGAGGGTAGGAAGCGCAGAAGCCACGTACATCTCTTTGTGTTATCGTGATGTGAATATCTCTTCAAAAAACTAAAAAAAATACTACTCTTGAGTGTACCCTGTACAATTTAATTTCTAGTGCATTACAATGTAATTACTAGTATATTCTGCCGAGTAGAAGCTACCATATATATATTAGATAAATGTCTGCACCTTAACCTTCTGTCGCTATTATTACTTCATACCTTTTCCCGTATTTTTACAAATTTAACAATACACCTAAATTTAACCAACTACTGCTGGCGGCACATAGTTCTAGCCAACTAGAACTAGGTGTAACCGCACTTCGCCTTTTAACCGTAACGCATATATATTTGTCAATTTATTGCTTACACTTACGCGATGGTTATAGGCATAGCTGGACCCGGTAGATGGCGCTGTTGTAGAATCCAAATATCACCCGTGCGAAGCCGGGGCATATCGCTAGTATATAAATAAAATGGATTAACTCAATTAGTAATAAGTTCCCTCGTCATTAACTTCAATAAAGAGTAATTCGTTTTATTCCAGTCGCAAGGACGCGAAGTGGTAGACTTACTTCAGTATTTGTGTTCAAATAACGTGGACGTTCCGATTGGCAGCATTATACACACGGGCATGCAGAATGAACGCGGTGGTTACGAAAACGATTGCAGTTTAGCAAGGATAAGCGAAAACCAGTACGTATAAATTTGCTTCATCTTAAATTCTAACCTCCTGTAAAGAATATATAATCATATCCTGTAAAAAATAAACAATATAATCTTTGCAAAGGTACGGCGGTACTTTACGCCAGGAAACCTGATTACTCTATATACAGCGCATGTATATCCTCCTGTCAATACTCCATGTAGAGTCCTGCATGGAGTATTGTTGCCATAAAAGAGCTATTACTGCAAAATGCCACCTAGCAGCTTTGAGCCCTGAATCTGGTCAAAGCCAAATTATACCATTCTCCATTACGGGCGCAAAGTAGCCTTTCGGTGTTCTACAGAATTCAGAGTGAACAGGAATTGCATCCTGCCTCTCCCTTCCACCATCGGAAAACTAGACGCTGGGCTGATCTTCATCCCTTTTTTTGTCAACGATATGGTTTGCTTCGTCGTTTATAATGCGTACAGCAAAGGAGTGGAATATTTTTCCAGCATCTGTCTTACCTTTCGATAACAATATGTGTGTGCTTTAAGTCAAGGGTGAATGGCTTTTAATAAGCGCACTGACGTAGCTCAACAAAAGCTTCAGTGCGCTTTACCATCTTCGGCTGCATCGCCACTTTGCAGTCAAGCACTGGATTATAATGGTTAAAATTATTATTGATATTGTAATGCACTGTACGAACAGTAATGTTAACTGTGATAATATTATAATAAAAATAAAGCTACATACTTAGATTATTAATAGGTCTTCGCGCGCTCTGACTAGATACCGTGCTACCTGAAAATAAAAGCTCCGTGAATGTGGCATCTCAATATTGTAGTGTGTATAAGACAATTGCAAGGATGCTAGTGTGCGTGAAAAATTGTATATGCCAGCAGCTTAACTATTACCCGATTAACGGGAAAATTTATTTTATGCTAGGGCTTAGTAGTTAAGTTCGTAGTTATGAATGTAGCCCAGAAATACTTAAAAATGAATAATTTATTAATAGCGAATGTATCAATATATTTGTGTATATGATGTATAGGTTTTTCTTGTGAATAACTGGCATATAAATGATAAGGCGACATTTAAAACAGTTTATTTTTTTATTTACATGTCTAACTAATATTCACAAATTATTAAAAAATCTCCGGGAGGAAAACCGGTGACGAGGTTCGCCACCCGTCACGTTCTGTCTCCCGGAGGGGCGAAAAGTGGATTGCGGAAGCCCGTCTGGCTACACTGAATGTATGTGGAGCAATGAATGATAAGATGGATGAAGTATGCGATATGATGTATGATAGAGGAATAGATGTGTTATGTGTGTAAATGAGACGAAACGGAAGGGGAAAGGATGCCCCTACACATGGTATGTATACCGCGTACTGGTCTGGTGTAGACGAGACAGAGCGGGCATGCCAGGGAGTCGGTATCATCCTTTCAGAAAGAATGGGTCATTGTGTGAAAGAGTATGAATGTGTAAGCCCGAGACTGCTATGGATACGAATGAAAGTGGGCTTAAAGAAGTTGTTTGTTCTAGGGGTCTACGCCCCAGACATGTCTAAGCCCACTTATATCAGAGAGCAGTTTTGGGAGATGGTAAGGATGGTGCTAATGAAATGCAAGGGTAATGAAAATATTGTTATATTAGGAGATTTTAATGGAAGGGTTGGTGTGAAGAGGCTGGTTATGAAAGGATATTGGGAACGCTTGGCGATGAAAGCATAAATGAGAATGGTGAAAGCCTCCTCACCGTATGTGTGGAAAAGAATCTTTTTGTGACGAACACTTTCTTTCGTCATAAGAAGATTCACATGTATACATGGGAAAGAGGTGGTGATAGAAGCATGATAGATTTCATAATTGTGGATGAAAGTATGAGAAGCGCAGTGGTAGATACAAGGGTTTACCGGGGGTCCAACGTAGGGACGGATCATTACTTGGTCTTATGCCGAATTAATGGTCTTATGCCGAATTAATGGTCTATTCAGACGTTGGCGGCATCGGAAATCTGTGTCTACCACTGCGTTACAGCGTATAAGAACAGAGAGGTTACAAGATGAAGGTGTGAAAGAGAAGTTCAAATGTAGACTGAGACAAAATATAAGTGGTATGGATGAATTGTGTATGAATGATTTAGACTTGGAGACTGTGTGGTATAATGTCAAGAAAGGTTTGGTGGATGCAGCTACCGAAGTATGTGGTGTAACTAAGAGTACGAATGAAAGTAAAAATAACACTTTATGGTGGATCGCGGAGAAGTTTTTGGCCAAAAACCAAAAGGTTTTTTGTGCGTTCGTGGACTTGGAAAAGGCTTATGACAGAGTGGACAGGGATGTATTATGGCAAACACTGAACTCTGCTGGATTGAGCGCTGGGTTGATACAGGCATTGAAGTCTCTGTATAGGGACTTCAGTGCTTGTGTCAGGATCAACGGGGCCTACTCGGACTGGTTTGGCATCCATAAAGGTGTCAGACAGGGCTGTGTGGCTTTCCCGTGGCTGTTCAACCTATTTATGGACAGTTGTTTGGAAAATTTGAAAGTTGAAGAATGCGGGTTAAGAATGGGTGAGTTAACCGTGAAATGCCTTTTGTACGCCGATGATCAAGTCATACTTCCGTCGTCGGCGGCCGAGTTGCAAATGATGGTTACATTAATGAACAGTTCATTAAAAGAAAGGGGAATGAAAGTGAACGCAAGTAAAACGAAAGTTATGGTTTTTGAAAGAGAAGAAAGTAAAACGATATGTGAAATAAGAATAGTAGGGGAATTGGTCGAGCAAGTAGATGAGTTTGTGTATTTGGGATGTGTATTTAGCAGGGATGGTAGATATGATAAGGATATAGAACGACGAGTGAACGCAGGAAATAAAGTAAATGGGGCTCTACACTCTATTGTGGAAAGTCAGAATGTGTCGCAAAAGGCACGTATGGCAATTCACAATGCTGTGTTAGTCCCTACTTTAATGTATGGTAGTGAAAGTTGGGTGTGGCAAAAGAAGCACGATAGTAGAATAAATGCTGTAGAAATGCGGTCATTAAGGAGTATGTTAGGGCTGAATCTAAATGACAGAGTGAGAAATTGTGTGATAAGAGAAGAGTGTGGTCTGCAAGATGATGTTGTGACCAGGATTAAGAAAGGAATGCTTCGGTGGTTTGGTCATGTAGAAAGAATGAATGAGGAAAGAGTGACAAAGCAAATTTATGTGGCAGAGGTGAACGGCATAGTCTGGAAGGGACGCCCTAGGCGAAAATTTATCGACCAAATTGGCGATATATTGAAAATGGGCGAAATTAAGAGTACCCTTAACCGACGAGCGTGTATGCGAGAATTATTAAAATTAGAAGGTGTAAATAAATATAAGTCTTGGAGTCTTAACGAATGTTTTGACTTAAAGAATGAAGTTTATTCACTTTTCTCACTTTTCTGGAAGTAGTTTCTCAAGAAACAAATGTTATAGATATATACCCGGCTGCAGAGAATAATTTTTCTGCCTCTACGTTAGTTGTTAAATAATCATAGATAAAATTTAGGTTTTCACCTCTGACTCTCACACTTTCATAAACAGCCATGTCCTCTTTTAATATCTTATCATAATCCCTGTCAATTCATTAATTAATTTAGATCTCGAGTTTCCGTCCGATCGAGCGGAATCCGCTTTATCGTAGCCCTCTTCCATTATAATATTTTCTACAGCTGCTGGCACTTTTATACATGTATAGATTCAGCAAATTTTTCATCGCCTAGCGCAACCAGCAAAGCGGCAAAGTAGCATAGCCTTTTATTATTTGCGGATCCACATTGCTGCATCCAGCACTTAGCGCTGGATCCAGGAAGCTATAAAATATCCTGGAATTTAATTGCTCTTTGAATCAAATTGCTGGAACTAGCAATTGAATTTCCTACACGGGACAATATAATCGTATAAAATATTCTCGTATGATGTTACTAAACGACAAAACTGAGACCTAAAGTTTTGTAACTTTACTGTAGCTTTTAAAATAATGTAAGTAGTTCATCTGTTGTCGTCAATTTTGTGTCTTAATCAACATTTTACTTTTTAGTTACATGATGATCGCACCAACAATTCAACAGACAAGATGCAAGGTGTGGCTCAAACGTCACTTACCGCACAATGGCTCTGTTACGCTATCTGATGTTACGTCCATGTATACGGCTATCTGCGTTATGGGGCCCTTCACAAGAAACTTACTCTCAGAACTGACGGACACCGATCTTTCTCCTTCCAACTTCCCTTTCTTTACATTCAAAGAATTAGATGTGGGACTTGCAAATGGAATTAGGGCAATGAATTTAACACATACTGGAGAATTGGGTTATGTGCTTTATATTCCAAATGAGGTAAGACTGCATACTACATACTAGTTAATTATTGATATTGATAAATTATTACTAGACCGATTATATGTACACAGCATGTCAAAAGTCCACCGCTGAACATAGACCTCTCCCTTAGATTGCCTCATAGGGGCATTTTGCCATAGTTGCCACACTTGGAAGGCTGATTGGCAAACGCAGTTTATCATTATTTTGAGTTGTTATTAGGAAGATGCTGCTGTCCATCTCCTGTTTTTGCCGTGTAGTGGCTGATTAAAAGAATTTAAACAGTTTCTAATAAAAACAAATGGATTAATTAATTTTGTTTGTATTGCATGGTGGTTATTTTGAATTTAAAATAACTTTAATCAACACTTTCAGTTTGCGCTACACGTGTATAACAGACTGATGACTGTGGGAGAAAAGTATGGCATAAGTCACGTGGGCTATTACGCTTCACGTTCGTTGCGAGTAGAGAAATTCTTTGCATTTTGGGGTCAGGATCTTGACACTATGACAACACCACTCGAATGTGGGCGCACATGGCGAGTCAAGTTTGATGTAAGTCAATAAAGTTCAATATGGTTTTGTTTAAAAATAAATTACATTATTTCGTAAGATATTAATTATCGGAATAACCTACTATAAACGTCTCACTGCAGGCTACCATCCTGCTACCATTTCTGAGAGGTTCAGTACGTGTATGCAGATCTAATATATAAAAATTTATATTTGTTTGTTCGTATTTTATGCGCTGCCATAGCGTCCATCAGATTGCGGTAAAACTTTGGCAATTATTGCTGGCACTTGCGCGAAGGTTATAGGCATATTCCAATTTCTGCTCCATGAAATCATACTTCAGAGCGAGCTTACGGTGTGGATCCTGTGTTCTATGTTATGTTTGTACAAATACTCAGAATTAGAAAGCACCGAACAAACGGATATAACATGCCAAGTGACTCCCCTGAATAGTGACAAGCTCGAAAGATGTCGACGGTGCCATCCTTTAGGATGTATCTCCGATAGTTGTTGGTCTTAATAACCAAATCCTGTATCGCTCGATCCCACAAAGAGCTCACCGTAACATAGTCTGTGGTGGGGAGCACCTGTGTCTACGAAAGGCCTGTGTAGAGTCTTGTAGAACCTTCCAAGAAGCTTCTCTTTCCACACGCTCTTCCGGTCAGAAACATTTTATACTGCTTGCTCCCGTCATTTCTCATTGCCTAACGACAGAGGTGTTAGCCTTTTATCGCACGTATTAACGTCCGTGTGGAATGGGTCATCCGATCTCCTCAAGAAGTAATTACGTAGGCTGCACACTTCCCAATTGTATGGTAAGGGCGCTTAAAAAGCCACGCCCACCATGTTTCCGTGGCAAGTACGAACTGCATTACCGACGATCTATTGGTTGTCGTAACAGTGCGGACTTATCTATCCAGGTCAGTTCGGTCTGAGTCCACCTGAATATGCTAAAGATATACATGGGAGAGGGCAACCATTCCACCAAACGTTATATGCGGTCTGTTAAGTACTTTTGTCAAGCGTGCAAAAAGCAGATCGCGAAATAAATGTTTCATCTCCGCCTCATATTATACGATACTTCTTTTTTGTGATATACCCAGGTATGGGGCACATTTGTTTATTTTGCCTATTAATGTCATATCGAGTCGAAATGAATTTTGTGCGTGGTGCTTTCTAGAATTATTGTTCTGGTTTATATTCATAAGTAGTATACTAGAGCGAAGAATTACAGTGCGTCTATATGTGTTGGTATGAAGGTTTTGATTTGATTTTAATTATGTGCTTTTGATAAAAACTTGTCTGTAAGGGTCCTTAATAGGGTATTATACACCGTGTAAAAAAAATCAAAAAATATATATTTATGATAGATTTTGTAAAAAGTAAACGAGAAATATTGATTTCTATTTATAAAAATGCATTATAAATTTTATATTTCAATTTTAAGAATATTTTTTATCGTGACGTCACTGGTGAAGAGAACTAGCTAATGTGCTGTGTTATTTCGAAATTTTTCAAGTTATCATTATGATTGTTGAGTTTAATTCGAATTTTATTGAAAAGGCATCATGGAAGACGGATTCGTAAAAGCAGAAAGTACTAATTTTTATTCTATTAATTCGAATTCGTTTAACAGAACCCATAATCTTATATTGTGTGTAATTTTCCATGTTATTGTTGCGCGCCACTATTAATGGTTTATACATGGCAACACTATTTACCACTAGCGCCCTCTAGTATCGAGTAGCAGAACTAGGAGAGTCAAGATCCTTCTAGAAATTTCGGGACCGATATGTACTCGAACATTCTAGATGTTTCTACAGTAGAAGGTTCTGGAAACTATCTGAGGCCCTATATAAGGCCGGTATAGACCGCGACCGAGTCAGATTGAATTGGCGATACAAGCGAATACTTCGAAGCGATACAACTGCGAATTAAAGTGATCTGTAGGACAATTGTATTTTGTTATTAGTGTGGTTTTTAGTTGTAATTAGTGTTCTGTAATTAAAGTGTCAATTTTGGTAATTCACTCGGCAGTTTTAATTGTCTCGAACCCCAAGCTCGTAACAATTGGTGTCAGAAGTGGGATTTAATCATGCCGATTTTACCTAAAGATGACACGGAGGGTATCCGTACCGAAGTCAACGCCAACAGGAGACGGACCAGAGACGATTTGGTGGTACAACATCGCAAGCGTCGGAGGCCAGCTGCCGACCACGGAGGTCGGCCCGTCAGCAGCTCCTGCATTTGCAGCACCTGACTTAGGTGCTCTGATGATGATGCTGCAGGAGCAGGCCCGCCGACAGGAGGAACAGGCCCGCCGACAGGAAGAACAGGCCCGTCGGTTGGAAGAGCGGCTGCAGCGGGGACAGGAGGAGCAAATGCTTCTCATGAAGGACCTTCACGCTACCTTCGGGAAAGAGATAAGGGAGGTGAAGGATAGGGTTGCTCAACATGACAACCGCCTGTCGGAAGCTGAAACCCGAATCAACCAAGTGAACAATCGGGTTGACAACGTGATGGCTGACGTGAAGAAAACGCTGGACGAACTAAAAATTGGGGATGGAATTACAGCTCCCGTGGTAGCTATAACACCTTCGCTACGTGGATTCAAAGTGCCGCCGTTCGACGGGACTTCTTCCTGGTCGGCCTACAAAATCCAGTTCGAGGCTGTCATGAAGGCGAACGGCTGGAATAAAAGTCAGGCCATGACTGCTCTCACCCTAGGCCTGCGCGACCAGGCCTTAACTGTTCTGGAAGCTCTCGGTAAGGAAGTGACTTACGAGCAGCTCCTTGAGGCATTGGAGGCGAGATATGGCGACGCTCACCTGGAACACGTCTTTCGTGCGCAGCTCAAAGATCGCGTGCAACGCAGCAACGAAAACCTGCAGCAGTGGGCCCTTGAGGTGGAAAAGCTGGTTCGAAAAGCATACCAGTCTGTACCTGCGTTCATTGTAGGGAACCTGGTGCAGACATTCATCGACGGCATCCGCGACCTTGAAGTCAGAGCTGCTGTGAGGCTCGGGCACCACGAGACGCTTAAGGACGCGTTAGCCCATGCACTGGAGGTGGAAGCCGTACGGCAGGATCATCGATCCCATCGCGTCAGGGAGGTTGCAGCAGCTGCAGTTCGCAACTGCAATAAAAGATACAGCCCTAGGTGCTACGGCTGTGGGAAAGGGCCATCTTCGATCCAGCTGCCTAAGCGAACTGTAGAAAGGGTGATCGATCTCGAGAGGGTAGTGCGGCTAACAGCACCGTCCAGCAGCAGCAGGGAAACGAGTAAAAGCCAGGACTGCGGGGCGGGTGCTGGCTGATGTTAAAAGAGCCCCAAGGATTTCGATCTCACAAACCCATGATGGGAACAGCCTAATCATCAAAGGCGAGGTCAACGGAACGCCGTGTAAACTGACCATAGACACTGGAGCCTCTCGCACGGTTGTCAGTTCCCAACTTATAAATCAGTTCCTTGGGGACTCCGCAAACAACCGAGAGCGCATTAATTTGGTAACAGCCACCGGTCAGCGCATACCCGTCCGTGGAGAGAAGGAGATGGAGTTGAAGCTAGGCAATATGATCTACCTGCATAATGTCATCGTGGCTGATATAATGGACGACTGCATCCTGGGCCTAGACTTCATGAGGAAGAATTGTTGTGAGATCGATGTTAAGCAAGGTGTTTTGAAATGTGGACAGGAGGAACTTTTCGTGGAAGGGGCGTTACCAGGGAATGTGTACAGCCTTAAGAAGATTGTTCTGCCGCCGAGATCGGAAACGATTGTGCCGGTTAGTCTTCCTCGGAATCCTGGGCAAGCTCATCGTTGTGTACTCGTGGAAAGGGTGGACAATGACCTTCCGTGAAAAGTGGCTCGAACTTTGGTCAGAACCACCGACATCTCAGGAGTACGTGTGCTGAACCTTTGTGATCAGGAACAGATTATGAAAAAAGGCACACTGGTTGGTACTTGTGAGGAAGTGGATTGGTTGCGTAGGTGCCAATACCCATCGACTGGGACCCCCAGCAAGGATGCACAAACGAGGGTGACCACACTTTTAGAAGACTGTCGCAGCGTTCTCTCCCCGAATGAAGTGGTCAAGGCGAAGAAGTTGTTACTCAAGTACGCCGATGTTTTCTCGTCAAACGATGCTGACATAGGAAAGACTGGCTTACTTCAACACAAAATAAACACAGGAGAAGAATTGCCTATCCGTCAGCGCCCAAGAAGATTGCCGGTAGCACGTGAAAAGTGGAAACCATGATTGAGGAATGGTGAAGGATGGTGTTATTGAACCTTCATCTAGTCCATGGTGTTCACCTGTGGTGCTGGTAAAGAAGAAGGACGGTAGCATGCGGTTTTGTGTTGACTACCGCCGTCTGAACGACGTTACGAAGAAGGACAGCTATCCTTGCCAAGAATTGATGACACGCTGGACATGCTTACAGGCGTAAAGTGGTTTAGTACGCTGGACCTGAAAAGTGGCTACTGGCAGGTTGAAATAGACCCTAAGGACAAGGAGAAAACTGCATTCTCCACAGGAAAGGGTCTGTGGCAATTTAAAGCCATGCCGTTTGGATTGTGCAATGCTCCAGCAACGTTTGAAAGGTTGATGGAGCTTGTACTTACCGGGCTAATTGGCGACGCCTGTCTGGTCTACTTGGATGACATCATCATCGTAGGCCGTACGTTTGAGGAACACCTTCAAAACCTGGAACGCGTGCTCATGAAGATCCAGAGTGCCAAATTTTGAGTCTCAAATATTCCAGGAAACTTGCCGAGTTATGGGTACTCATAAAACAAGAACAACTTCTTACCACCCACAATCTGATGGAATGGTAGAAAGATTTAATCAGACATTGGAGAGGTACCTAGCAAAAGTTGTGGAAAAACGGCAACGAGACTGGGACAGGCACATACAACCGTTTTTGTTGTCATATCGAAGCGCTGTTCACGAAAGTACATCAGTGACACCAGCTTTAGCAAATTTTGGGAGAAATTACGGCTGCCTGCAGACCTGATCACCGGAATACCACCTGATGCCCCACGCAGTATAACCGATTATGCAAATGACTTGCGGGACATAATGAATGACATTTATGAGCACGTCAGACAGTCGGCCAGCAAACGTCTGAGAAGATGAAAACACGGTATGACCGCAAAATGAACAACAAAGGGTTTGACGAAGGTTCATTAGTGTGGTTACACAATCCAGTTCGCAGCAAAGGGAAATCTCCTAAGCTTCAAGCTAAATGGGACGGACCGTACCGGATTGTGACAAGGATCAATGACGTAACCTACCGGATACAGAAAGGTGCAAGAGGTACTCCTAAGATCGTCCATGGATCGACTGGCGCGTTATTATGGGGCCAAAATGCTCGGGACGAGCATGTCTTAGGAGGGGCAGTGTTGCGCCACTATTAATGGTTTATACATGGCAACACTAGTTACCACTAGCGCCTCTAGTATCGAGTAGCAGAACTAGGAGAGTCAAGATCCTTCTAGAAATTTCGGGACCGATATGTACTCGAACATTCTAGATGTTTCTACAGTAGAAGGTTCTGGAAACTATCTGAGGCCCTATATAAGGCCGGTATAGACCGCGACCGAGTCAGATTGAATTGGCGATACAAGCGAATACTTCGAAGCGATACAACTGCGAATTAAAGTGATCTGTAGTACAATTGTATTTTGTTATTAGTGTGGTTTTTAGTTGTAATTAGTGTTCTGTAATTAAAGTGTCAATTTTGGTAATTCACTCGGCAGTTTTTAATTGTCTCGAACCCCAAGCTCGTAACATTATTTTCCAGCTAAAACATGCAATAATATATATGCCATTTGAAATCAAAGCGAGTTTATTACTTCGCTTTTAGCACTGATGTTATAGATATTATAATATAAGCTTAGGTGAGAAAAACTTTTTGTTATATTTTTTTGTACAAACCATGTGATTATTCCCATATAATAGAAGAAAAACCGAATTAAGTAAAACACTGCATTGCACTTGCAAGGGCTGTCAAAATCGCCCACAAAGGGCGGGACAGACGAGCGATTAACCTAATCTATTACAAAATTTGACTTCATTAGGTCATGCACCTATCATGTCATGATGTTTTGTTTTGTATAAACGATAGTTAAATATAAGTCATACTTACATCAAAGTGGTCTTCACAGAAGTATAGTTTTGATTTTGTAGACAATGCCTTCGGGTCTCTTCTTGCCAGTTTTAACCAAGTATTTCTCATATTTAAATCATTTGGCACTTGAATCCATAATTTTCCCGGCGTTCATATGCTCGTATTTTGGCATTCAGGCACAACACAACAATGATATAGATGATAACTCATTATTAAACATCCAAAAGTATCTTATTCCTTTGCAAAATAGGCATAATTCTAGGACAGTGACGTCACGAGTTGAACAGCGTTTTCACGCGAAAATTTAAAACGGTAGATTAAATGTAATTTATATGGCACTATTTGGTTTAAAAAAAAATATATAAAAATTATAGTGGTTCATTATCACTCTAGGAATCTTTTAAAACACTTTTTGAAAATGGGTGTAATACCCTATTACACACATAACACCCTCAGGTTTCTAGGGAAAGTAAACGTTGAAGTCACGCGTTGAAAGCTAATTTATCTTTTTTGGTTAGTACTCATAAGTGCCTCATTCTTTTGAAATGTCTTATCTTTCATATTACCTTAGTTGTGTTAATTTAAAATCATTCTGTATTGTTATTCTTGTGTAGTGATGATCTGCAGTTGTATAATAAAAGTAAAAGTATTAATAGTCTTTGTATGCATGATCTTGGACGGTTTTTACAGTCTTTCGTTAGAGATGTATGAACTGTGCGTTGTGGTTTTAATCACCTACATGTAACTATATTAGCCACCTTTGTATATGTGGAGCCATAAATAATTATAACTTTTAACAAAAAGTAAAAATCGACTTCAAATTGCTAAAAAATAAGTTATTTATTTGCTACCCTTGGGGGGGAAGTTTTTTCTCAAAATTTATATGGGACCACCCTTGAAGTATAACCTATTTAATAAAAAAAGAATCATCAAAATTGGTTCGCAATCTGCGAAGATATCGCGTAACATACATACAAAAAAACATACACTCGAATTGAGAACCTCCTCCTTTTTGAAGTCGGTTAAAAAGTTTTCAAATGACATTTTTAGCTGATAAACACACTGCTTGCATTGCCTAGAAGATAATCTAACAAAGCGTTAATTTTTGTAATCATAGAAAGATATCCCATTCATCGGGCGAGACGCTTTACTACAGCAGCGCAAGGAGGGCATACGACGGCAGTACGTGCAACTACTACTAACAGATCACGATCACGAGTTGGACTTGTGGTCTTGGGGCGGGGAGCCTATTTACCGTGATGGCAATTATAGTGGACAAACCACTACAACTAGCTACGGATATACCTTTAAGAAGCAGGTAAATTATTATCATATTTTACGGTTAGGCAGGTCTGTATAGAATCAACAAGAAACTTTTCTCAAATTTTCAATCAAGATACGTATAATTTATATAACATCACCACAAATCTATCCAACATATTGCAATACATTAATGGTTAAACTACCCTAACTCACCCCGAAAAATTTCTGGGAATTCGTAGAAAGGAAATAAAGTGGATGAGTAGTAATATAGTATTGAACTTTGCAGCATAGTCATAGTAAAAGTAATGTATTAGGTCCTTACATATGAAATTCCAAATTCAAATTAAAAATTCATTTAGCTGGTACATTTGAGTTTTAAAAACAGTCATTCATTTGTTTTTTCCTCATTATTTTATTCTTTGGCGTCGCTTATTACCGCACAATGGAAAACATGAAATATCGGTATATTTACGAGTACGAGTTCTACCGTGGCACCAGTGCTGCAGAAACAGCTCGAAGGATTAATGATGTGTACGGCGCTGGTGTCGCAAAAGAAAGCACGGTACGTTTTTGGTTTCAACGTTTTCGTTCTGGAAATTTCGACCTTCAGAACCAACCCCGTGGACGGCCGGAGACCAAAGTGGAAAATGAAGAATTAAAGGCTATTGTGGAAGCGGATCCATCACAAAGCACTTCAGAGATAGCTGCAGGCTTCGGGGTAAGTGATAAAACTCTATTAATCCACTTGAAGCAAATCGGGAAAGTAAAAACTTGAACGATGGGTACCTCATGAATTGAGTGAATCGAACTTGCAAACACGCGTCGACTGCTGTGTTACTTTGCTCAACTGACACAATAATGATGGGATTTTAAATCGAATCCTTACTTGTGATGAAAAGTGGATACTGTACGATAATCGGAAGCGCTAGTCGCAATGGCTGAACCCTGGAGACCCAGCCAAATCCTGCCCTAAACGAAAATTGAGTCAGAAAAAGTTACTTGTGAGTGTTTGGTGGACTAGCGCTGGTGTCGTTCACTACAGCTTTCTAAAATCTGGCCAAACGATTACGGCAGATATCTATTGTCAGCAACTGCAAACCATGAAGTAAGAACTAGCTGCTAAACAACCGATATTGGTCAATCGCTCTAGGCCACTGCTGCTTCACGACAACGCAAGACCACACACTGCACAACAAACAACCACTAAGTTAGATGAGCTACAATTGGAACGTCTGCGACATCCACCGTACTCCCCGGACCTTGCTCCAACAGATTACCATTTTTTCCGGAATTTGGACAACTTCTTACAAGGAAAAAAATTCAACTCCGATGCGGCAATCCAAACCGCCTTCAAAGGGTTTATTGATTCTCGCCCCCATGGTTTTTTTAGTAAAGGGATCAATGAACTACCTATGAGATGGCAAAAGTGCATAGATAACAACGGTGCATACTTTGATTAATTAAATATATTTTACAAAAAAAATTGACTTTATATTCCTCCCGTACAAAACGCCAATTTCATATGTAAGGACCTAATAGTTAGCTTAGTACTGTCATGATAGCCTGCGTAAGCACGGCTAAAATAATTTTCTAGAATTCTGTTAAAAAAGGATGAAATTTAAGCGGCATCCGGCCATAAAATAATTATATTCGTACATAACAGCTCTCGAAATACATCATATCAAACCCTTGCTTTGTGCACCAAATCATTGGCGCGTAATTCGCGTCCCAAGAGAGAAAGTTAGTTATAGCAATAGATAAAAAATTAAAATTACCTATCAGTAATTACGTATATTGTACATTAATCAGGCAGATACATAAATTGTGTGTGATTTGAAATTTTCTTGACAGGTATGCCTCGGCTTCGTTCAAAATCTAGACAAAAACGGAGTGCCGCAGCCTGTTACGCACGACTACGTGCTCAGTGGACACTATGAGATTGACATTGCTGGAATAAGGTATTTTTTAAACATTTTTTGATTGATTTAAAATAAATTATCGTTTGCTACTTCGCTAAAGAAGTATAAAAATTAATAAACTTAATAAAAAAAAACTTTCTTTTTAGGTACGCTGCTAAAGTAAATCTTCATTCGCCAAATTTACCAACAAAATATCCCGACAAAGAGCGCGACGTTTATCAAGCTACAAGAAGACTGCATGAGCCACAACAATTTTTAGGACGTCATTATCAGCCATAAGTTTATAACTAGGAAGTGAATCAATATAATATATTATAATAGCTTATAATCGAAGTAAATCGATGGGTAAAACTAAGCAATTAATGTATAATCTTAAGTTTCAATTTCACGCATGTAGAGCCTTGATTTTCTTTTTTACTTTATCTAAAATTACTGTCT
This sequence comes from Parnassius orleans, assembly GCA_029286625.1. NCBI lineage: Eukaryota > Metazoa > Arthropoda > Insecta > Lepidoptera > Papilionidae > Parnassius > Parnassius orleans. The sequence goes on from JAGSMP010000167.1 coordinate 2,851,053, forward strand.
TTAGTGTCATATTCGAATATGTAGCTATCTATTTTATTATTTATTGCATGTGCTTAAGAAGACATCCGGGCTGCTAGAAATTTGAAGAATAGATTTTTATCGATATATTAATGTAGTAATCCTAGTTAATGTAGTAATAGTAGTAGTTATATCGTTCTTGAAAAAAAAAATCTGTATTGTTGTATTCGAAATATTCGGTATTGGAATGGCTATGTGTCAATTCTGTTCCTTTACGGAAGAATCACCTCTGCACATCCTACCTGATTGTGGATTCTTAATGCGCAAATGTAACAATCATTTGGGAAACTATGTACTTAGCCCACAAGAAGATGCCCACAGATAAGCATCTCCTTCAATTAATTGGAGACATAGGGCTCAGCAGCGATCACAATAGATCTTGCAGGTCGCAGTGATACCGGACTATCTAGACCTGCATAGCTACTTACACAGTTAAAAAAAATAGCTGTCTGTTTGTTTTTCTTTTATATATTTTTATGTTCGTTATAGATATAGATTATATCGTAAAAAATATTTATTCTAATTTCATTCCGGAGAAAAAAAGGAAATACGTTTGTATGGACTAAACGCCGCCGCCCGGATATCCTCCTAATTGTTTCAAGCTTTTCGATGTTCTTTTGTGTTTATGTGTACATATATATTGTAGGATTATTTGATAAAATAAGATTCACGTTTTATTAATTGACAGATAACATGAAGTTTTCCAGTAGTTATATGTTCTTAAAATTTATTTACAGGCTCATAGTTTTGTTAAAAGTTTATACCTATCAATCGCACTATTATATATACACTGTAGACTGACTAGACAACCGTGAAAAATCAATTCTTCAATTTTATTTTTGTTAAACTCTTCCTGCAGACAACTTTTATTTTGGTAATAAACTTTCTTGATTGTTTATTTTTTTATTATTTACCTGTATTCTTTCGTATATTATATACAGTTCTTATTAATGTAGATGTGTCGATTCAAACGAAAAGTTAAGGTATAATTTTACAATAAAATTAATTGACAGACATAGTTTTTTCAAACAGTAATATTCAACAAAATTTCCTTAGTGATAAAATGCATATTTGTTTGTCATTACTTAAAAAGTAAGTTACCTTACTATTCTTTACAACTTCACCACAAATTAATATAATGAGGACATGCAAATAATAATTTCGTTTGTATTCTCTAGCCACCATGTATTTTTTATTTTCTATTTATAACCTTAGGTTTTAAAAATCTAATTGAAAAACTTTTATAGTTAAGCTTTATAATATGGGTTTGTTTTTGTAAGGCTAGGCTTACATTATAGACAGGCCGGGCCGCAAAAGCGGACATTTTTGCCGACAGCCGTTCGCCGCGGAGAAACAGAAAGGTTTTGTCAAAACCTATCGGATAAAACGCTACGGAGGTAATCAAAGTTTACATGAGGGGTCTCGGGATCCCTGTTCGGAGCGCAGCCGATACCACTCCATCCTTTTGCTTGACGAAAAGCATGTCCCGGGGGCAGGACTTACTCTCGCAGTGCTATTACGTTGTCTCTACAACACTTTCGACTCGTCAATTATCGGGCTATAGGGGCCCTCATCCCGAGTGCTCGCAATCCCTCATTTCATCATCGCGCATGATGGTGTTGCCCCTCCGGGATCGTGACCAACGCCTTGGTGACGTCATATCAGAGACGATCCCGCTCAGCATACAGCCGAGAGTAGTGTGATCAATGGAGAGCTCTGGCGAAAAATTATATATTTTTTTCTTATTTTAAAAATGGATTTCCACAAAATAACGCCTGATTCTATTAATTATTTGTTCTTCTTTGATGAGGTAGAAAATAATAAATGTCGAAAATATTAAGATTGTACCAACAATACATAATATGTACGAAAAGATTTTGTGCTGAATTTCAACACTTATCCTAGATCAGGATCAGAAATATTTGATTAATCACATACCATTTTACATAAAGATCTACATAATCAAATTAATTTCTCATTAATTTCCATGATATTGTTAAATTCGTTTGTGCGGTGATCGAATTTTCCTTACACCAGATGTGCGAGTAAGGTCGTATCGCATTGACGAAAAATAGACACGCTGAGCGATCCGCAGACGGATTCCTTCGCGCTCCGTCCTACCCTGCCGACGTTGTTACAGTCACATACAAAATGTATAGTAGGCGTACTCTTACGGTGCGATGCGGCGAGCCTATAAAAGTCCACTAATAAACTTAGGCCTCCCCTTAGATTGCTTCATTTTGCCATAGTTAAATGCTACTGCCCATCTCCTGTTTCAGTTTCCCTCTGTTGCCTCGTACGACATCCACGGCACGATATGGGATAGTGGGTATTCTTACACCGTTAGCTTTAGCTTGAATGCATTTAGATGTAAGTATGCCGGGGGTGATTCAAGTCGCAACATCGTCGTGGTAATTATTTATTAAACAAAAAAAAATCTAAGGAACGAATAAAAAACAAGGTTTTCTTTCGATTTATTAAATAACAAAATTAGCTGGTGCTTCTCATGTGGTCCCATATAAATTTGATCAAGGTCTGATCAATAGTTTTTGAGTTATTCTTAATTATTTATATTGAAGTCAGTTGTACAAAATTTTTAATTTTAAATAAATTATTCAATAAAACTGTAGTCCATAGATACCTGCTAAAACTTCAAACAAAGAATGGTACACATGCGTTGTCAAATCTGAGGACTAAATAAAATAATTTCACAGCTACCTACCATCTAGATTCTAGAAGATAGCTGTGCAATACCCATATTTTTGCGGTAAACGTGTTCCACTTCGTCCTCCTACTTGTGTAAACAGGCAAAATATTTAAGTAGGATAGGTATTTGATCGGTATAAAAGTTGTTTTAAATATTTATCAGATTCACCGAAACATGTTTGACGGCTACGTGGCGCAGTGGCTGCGGGCTCGAATCCCGCACGGAACAAGTAATTGTATGGCCTACAAATAATTGTTCCGGGTCTGGATGTTTGTCCTTGTGCATTTTATGTTTGTAAACTGCCTCCGCGACAAAAAAACATGTTATAGATCCAAGGAAGCGGTGATCCTTTGTTTCACGTTTTCGATGTCTCACAGAATATTCTGTTGACTTCTAGTTTCATGTTTCCTCTTGCCTATTGAAATGCACTTGTCGCTTTCGTGCTTGCTACTATATTTATAATTTTATTTTCTTATTCAACTATTTTCCGTGTCTGCATTTCCTTTTCGTTGTAAAATTGTTTAAACTAATATAATGTTATATATAATAAACTGAATACTGCCATCTCCAATCATGCTGAAAGTTGTTACTGGAGGTATGTTTATTTTATTGATATCACTATAGTTTTGTTATTAAATATTGGAGGATATAATGGTACATTTAACAGCGAAGCACACGTACATTCATATATTGAGTCGATTAAAAGATCACCCTTTTCAAAAGAGTTAGTTTATCTTAAGACTGTATGTGGGAAAAGATGACGACATTCTATACATGTGAAGTTAATAACTATGTAGAATTTACTATTTAAGTATTTTTTTATTTCTTTCATTTAACCGGTCTTAATACACCACAGTCTTATAGGGATGTAATTTGTTTACTCAATGGTGATTTCTGCAGCTTGAGCGGTTTCCTCTTCGAATATTATAAATTGTATAAAGTACCATTATTTGTCGTTTTTCTTCATTTTTGTGTTTAATGGTTTCATTTCTTATTTTGCTATGTACGTATTTCATGCGTAACAGTACTTATATTATTGCTAAAATACTTTCGGTAGTGTTTCTTTCATTGTTTTGATCTGTTTAAATTCGAAAAACGTAAAACTATGAGGAACGGATGGCGTTGTATGTCCATAACGGCATTTTCCTGAGTTGCCAGGGTAGTTATCGGCTTATTTTTTTCTTTTAGCCTGGAAGGGGGTCTGGGTCGCCAGAAAACACGCCCACGCAATAGCGAGGACGTTTGGCGACGAGCTTAACCGGGTAAGTGATCGACAGCAAAAGATTCCTTAGTATGAATTAAGCAAATGAAAATGATATAAGTTAGAGCCGCACTGTGAATCTAATATGTCTCAATCTTATTGGTATTTTTAGCGTATTTTTGAGCGATGTACCTATGCACATTATATTTATTTTAAAGAGGTGCACGTATTAAAACGATAGTTTTAATGCTTTTGCCGTCGTCGTCTGCCAATAATGAAAGGAAAAACGCGTTTCAGCAAAATTACACACTTAGAATAAAAGCTTAAATTAGGGACATTTATAAATTAAATTAAGACGAAATTAAGACAAGTATTTCAACGTGATGTTTATTCGAATTATTATTATATATTTGTAAATCAATTTTTTTGGATCTAACTTCTATGATTTTATGAAATAAATATGTAAATAAGTACAGGAACATTAAGACTTATTCAGTTTGATGTTTAGTGCTACACACTAGTCTTAACAATTCAAACCCGAATCGTCAACTTTGCCACAAAATAAATAATAGTACTACGTACAGAAGTTGCAGTCCTTTCATTTTGACTGCTTGCCGACGTTTTAATAGCCTACATAATTATTATGAATTAGATAAATCGCACACGCAAGCTAAATAAAACTTTATCACTGCGCGCGAGTGTCCGTATTACTTTGCATCTTTTCCCCTTCCTACGTCACGGCGGACTTTCCGTGATAACTAAGGGCTGTCAATAAACAGTAAAAAAATACATTGCGAAATGCTAAGTTATTTAGGTAAGGTACCTATTCTGACTATGATCGACTGACCATATTTTCGTTACTATGTGAGTTTTGTGATGCCCAACGGATGCAACTTGCTAGGCCATTCGTCGCGAATCGCGATACCTGGCTCGGAAGAAAAGGTAGGTAGTGTAAACAACAAATAAACCCAAAATACGATTCCTAACAGCAATGTGATCGTATTCTACTTAGTTAAAAATCTTGTAAACAAAGTTTTAATTTTAGTATTTTGTGTTATTATAACTTAAAATATTTTAATTACAAAAGACAAGTATAGGTACTTCACTATCCAAGTAGATACTTGGATAGTGAAGTAAATTTCAACTAAGTTTTGTAATAAAGTACTTAGGTATTACTTGTGTAGTTAAATTATTACTTAATTCTTTTTTCGCTATAAGTAGGTACCTATCTAACAAAAAATTCACCTTTCATTATCCTTCGGTAACTTAAAAAATGATGTATCTGAATCCTTTTGTTTGCTCATTAAGCATCCATCCACGCAATGATTATAATAGGAACGACGTTTTGCCATTCTAATTTATAAAATAGATAGGTTATATAGGTACATATATATTATTTTTTAATTACATTAGAACTTTTTCAACTATTTCATCCTACAATTAAATATACTAAACACTAAGCAGAAACTATTTCAACAAGTATTTACAATAACTATTTACGTAAATAGCGTTAAAAAACTTTAACATTCAATCACCTAGAACGCGCTAGCCCCGACTGCGTGTGTATGTAGACCGGGTCGCCTCGCGATTGTAGGTAATTATTTCACGCAGGTAGCAAGAGTGACAGAGGCCTGACTTCCTTGTCTTGCCACGTAAAGCTGCCTAAATGTTAAAATTAATTTATTTTTATTAAAGTATGCTATGAGGTAGGTAATAATAAGTTTGTTGTTTAGTGATCATTACAAAATGTGTTATTATTTGAAGATCTACGATACGTGTCTTAATTATGAACGTTTTTTTTAAAGTCTATATTATTTCAGCGGCATAGCAAGGGTCCTCGTCCTCATCTCCTTATTTTACCAAAGTATCAAAAAAATATCGGCAAAATTCTTCTTCTACTTCTTATAGTAAAGTCCTACAAAAGTAAATTGCCACGGGCACGTCTGTGCGCTGATTGTCTCTATTTTCTTTTTAGTTTTATTTTAATCTAAGATTTTCATTAACAGCTATTTTTCCATTTAAAAAGTTAAGAAGGGGAGTATTATTTTCCAAAATGCCGACCCCTTAAAAATCTCCCGCCCCTGGCCGATGCAACCCTGCTACGCAACGCTGTCTGCTATTTTTTATGAGTTGTTATTAGGAAGATACCACTGGCTACTGCCCATCTTTTGTCTCCTCATATGCCTCCATCGCCGCTTAGTATACCTCCAGGATGATATGGGCTAGTGGATTCTCTTACACCGTCACTACACGCTTATTTATTTATTCATGGGACACTAGCTGTACATACATTTTTACATTCTGTACTTAGTTTAATCTAGAGACTGATAGGTGACAGGTGAGTTAGACAGTAGAAGTTGTCAGGCATTGCACAGTATGTAAATAAGTAGGTATTTGGCGCCTAAAAAATATTTTACTTTTATGAAGAATCATAGTGGAGGAATATCTACTACATTAACGATTTAAAAGTTTTAATAAGTTTTTTTTTTTTCAATAGTTTTTTTTGTAGGAACTTTAATAAAAAATAAATTTTTAAGCATATTGTATTTATATTATTTAATTAAGGGGAAATAAAAATAAATTTCAATCTCAGACCAACAAAAAAAATGCTAACTTATTGTAAGGAAACACACTTACGTGTACTTAAACGCTTAAAATCATTTGCAACTAACAACATGGTCTTACGTGCATATTATGATTGCGTCCAGTATTGAAGTAGTTTTAAAAGCAAACACAACCACGCAAACATCTTTCTAGATGTTTGCGTGATTGTGTTAAAATTGAGCATGTTTTCGGCATCACTGGAAATGCACGCACTGCTCCTTCTATCCCTCTTTGTTGGTCAGAGATTACAGCTTAGCCCGTATCGGGATTAATTGTAACACACTGCTATGTAATAAAAACTGCAGTTGCCGACCCGCGTGCCAAACGTGACAATTACAGCAGAATCCCCCCTATGAGGATTTTTGACGTGGTAGAGCCATGCTGCAGCTATATTAGTAGTATAGTTAGAGTGTGAATGGATCGGCTCGACCGGGGAAGGACCACGCTCTCACAGAATACCAGCGTGAAATAGCAGCTCAACACTGCTGGGTTTCGTATGGTGAGTGTAGAAAACCGGAGCCCCATTTTACTGGAAACGAGGCATTCCATCTTTGTACTCATGGGTGCCAATGCATCTGCATTTTGATTCGTAATCGAGAATATATGTAGATGTCTATGGGCCACAGCATCCACTTACCATCAGGTGGGGTGTGTGCTCGTTTGTCACCCTTATCCTATAAAATTCAAATATATAAATAATCAGATAACGTTATTGCAGTTTTTGAAAATACGAGTAAATAAGGCTTTTTTTATTTGAAATAATCCCAAATTGAATGTGATTTATGGGCAACAGCTACGCGTACGCGCGCTTCCCTGTATGCGATTCAATTCACAACGTTTTTGCCGACCGATCAACCCTTACGAATGTGTACGTGCGTAGTAAAATAGTAGGTGTTAGATATTTATGAATGACAATCAGTTAAAATAATGCATTACCATATGTGTAATAAATACTAATAATGGGTCAACTCTTTTTTTATACCACAAAATACCTACAAAGCTGTCTCGACATATTATAGTCGCTAAAAATATGCAAGGGTTGTCACAAAAACATTTCCTTAGATAATAATATCATAACAATATATTTTATCTGTATTCCTCGTAATAATTTATTTTTCTATACAAAGATACAAACTAATTACTACTTTGCAAAACTAGTTTCGTCTCACAACTTCACCTGATTCGTCGTGATGGAAACCAAGGCTTGTGCTTATAGGTACCTACCTAATTTTACTATATTTTACCTATATAGCAGTATTTCAGGTATTCCGCTTAAAATATTGGATAGGGGGTTGAACAGAATAAATAAAACAGGTTAAAATCATACGTTGGTTCTGTTTATTCAATCGCTTGTTGAATTTAATGATATAATGCATTCTCATCCTTACATATAATTCAATTAAAAATCGTGAAGGAAAGCAATCACATAGTTAAAAGAATTCAATTTTACTTAAGTCATCATACAATCTTTTCCCAATATTTCAAAATAATACCGAGTAAAATCGTGTTGTTGAGTGAACACCAAACGCGTGCAACTGATTCCATGTACGCTGTACGTGACACTCCTAAACGGGCGTACCGGTACACAAGCGAAGCCAACCGGTACTACCGCAGACGTTGCGGGCAGGGGGGGTACTCCACTCTCCTTCATACCGCGCCCCGTCCTTGCTCCGTCTAGTCGCCGAGTTGACTCACTATTAGTATTTATTATACATATTATGGCATGACCACGCAATAAAAAGGACAGAAAGTTTGAGATTTTTTTAAATTAATTTTTCTTCACCTATATTACTTATTCTGAACCTTCTCTGCAAATTTGGGCCGGTTATTGTAAAATAATCCTGTATATTATGAAGCATTGTGGCTGTCTGTAAATTTTTATTTTATTTTTTATACTCGTTTTTGTTTGCTGGATGTCTAATATTAGCGGTATAATTAGGCAGTTTTAGTGATTTTGTAAGGTACGTTGTTTCTAAAATTATTTATGGGTTAAAAAATATACGAGTATGGCTGTAATAGACTATACAGCTATACTATACGGAGGGAAAAAAACTTTAAATATTGTAAATAGAAAATTATGCTTAGTGTTCGCGTAAATATAAGAAATCATTAAGTTAGTAGTAATGCATTAAAATATTTTTAAAAGTTGCTTGATCATCTGGAAATCAAACCAACCGGGTGATCGAAAGGATCAGTAATAAGGATTAATACGTATTGTATGGTGAATCTTTTACGTATGCGACGTATATTTCGTTCACAAAATTCTTCACATAATATTGATGCATCATATTGCGAAGATTTTGGGAGATTTCGACGAAAGCTTAACCCAGCGGACAGTTGTTGATGGCACATAAGCAGTTTTTTAAGTAATATCCCGCCTGAAGGTAAGTGGTGATGTAGCCGAAGATGGTAAAGCGCACTGACTTAGCTTAACAAAAGCACAACATTATTGCCTTGAAGACACCCACATTGTTATCAGATGGATAAGCAAATGCAGACAAATTATTCCACTCCTTTGCTGTACGCATTATTGCGTAGAATGTCGACAACTAAGGGGTAGGTGGACAACAGTCCAGCGTCTGGTAGTCCGATGATGGATCGGAGAGGGATGAATTAAGTTATGTAATTTCTGCGCACACTTTGAAATGTATGTTGTAAAACACCGCAAGGCTGGCTACTTTGCGCCTGTGCTCGAGACTAGTACGATTGATTAAAAAACTCAGATTTTAATCACCATCGAAGCACTTGAAACAGTATTTCCACTATTTGTTCACATGCACAGAAATTTAATACAAAAAGTCGCAGCACTTTTATGTATCAAAACCCACTCCAAACTATTATATAAATGACTAGCGATCCGCCTTGACTTTGCACGGGTGATTTCTAGATCTCGACAACAGCTCCACCTACCGGGTCCATTTGTGAATCTTAACCATCCAGGGACTCACTCAAACACACACAAAAAAATTCATCAGAATCCGTGGAGCCAGTTTCGCTTTTTAGCGAGACTAACGGACAGAAATTGATTTTTATTTATAGAGATAATACATGAGCAGCAATCCGCCGGCAATCAAGTTCCCACCAAAACTTAAGCAAACGCATTATTTTATTTTTATTGCTTTTTTAATCGCTTTTTTTACATTTGGTAAGTTCGATTATTAGATAAGGCAAGTAACTTTTAAAAAAAAAATTGATTTCAGTATTACCAACTTACTTTAAAATTAAATAAACATGTAGGGTAAAGAAAGGTCATTTGGTGAGATAGGTAATTTGGTGATAGACTTTAAAAGTCTTTCACAACGTTATCTATGCACGCAGTGACGCGGAATAATGCACAAGCAGTTTGCCGCAAGAACGAAAGAGATGCTGTGACGCATCATTTCAAGTAACTGCGTGCATAGGTAACGTTTTGAAAGACTTTTAAAAGTCTATCACCAAATTGCCTACCCCACCAATTAACCATTCTTTACCATATCAATATATCGTATCTCTTTCTTCTCTTTATAAAAAAAGAAAAAGAAGTATCTACATTATTTAAAGTACTTTCCCTCCGTATGGCATACCCGTGGGATGCACTTTATAGATTTTATCATTAGAAAATATTTGCTCCTATGTCATTGTCCAGTTAGAAAACAGAGGAATACGCTTGTATGTACTAAACGCTTTTCTTTACTTTTGTAGAGTTGTGTAAATTTTATAGTACAATCAAGTCTGGCAACTTTACCAATGGAAGTTAACATTGCCATCAGGGGTATACTGGTACAAAATTACGATTATCAATGAAACCGTAATGTTTTTCGAAATATGCAATTTTTTGGATGAAACTACAATAATTAATTGACAGCGTTGTTTTCGATATGGCAACATGAGAGTTAATTTTGGCATTGTATTTTAACGCGGAATTTTGCCGGCCAAGTAACCTCCGTTCAGTGCTCCAGAACTTTTGTTGGTTTTGTTTGAAATACTGAATGTATGTATTTATATCTTTGTAGTCACGTAATATTAATAGTTAGGAAATGTAACATATCGGTTTTAAGATGTTGGTCTTAACATTTATCTAACTTGGCAAAGTTACCATACTAGTGATGCTACGATGTACCGGTTACTTTGCCATGTTTTGCTACAACCAAGGGTTGTCACTTTCAACCTATATTTTCAACCGATTACGACTATTTAAAGAAAGGGTTCTGTACTTGACATTCTGTGTATGTATGTTTATTTCAATGATTCTCCGTAGCAGCCCATTAGACCAATTTACTAAATAAGTTGTCAATCGATTCATCTTTATCAAAAGTGAAGGAAAAGAAAAGTGAAATCTAAATTATTTTTACTGCGTTATCGGACATTTATAATATTATTACTAGTTACTAAGTATTTTTCATAATTTCAACTTAATGTGTTGATATTAATTTGCACCCAAAAACATTGTCATTTTTAATGATTATAAATGTTTTACTATTGTGGGAAAACAATATTTAGATTGATTACAATAATTTTTTTAACTGATCGTAATAAAATGATGATGATGATGACTAATAAAAAATGAATATACTTGTTAAAAATGATTGTGACAAGCTTTTTTTATCACTATAATTGATTTAAGCTTATTATTGCACTAATTTGAGAGTATTTTTTTAAAATATATTATAGATTTTTGCTTAAGAAATTATTGTGACAAGATTTAAATAAAAAATTAAGTAAAGTACGTAATCAAGGGTTTTTGACAACCCCGATACACATTTTCAAGTTTGTATGAAAAATTGAAAAATAGGAGGATAACATTGCCTCAAGCGTAAACTTTGCTATTTGCAACACAATTAAAGGAGCAAATCATAACTCTGAGTGTTGTGCATTATATTATAAGGTAAACTTACCTTCAACCTTGAAGTCAAATCCTATTATTTTCATTATAAACCCTGATGGCAAACTGCCATTTTCTATTTTTGAGTAGTTTGTCTATTTAATGTTAATATTTGTTTAAATCACTAATAAATACCAAATCTATGAAGAATATAGTGTCACTTTTAACATTAACGCCCATTATGAGAGCACCTTTTATGTTGGAAAATTGTTCCTAAAATTTTAAGTCCTTCCAAAAATGGCAAAGCTGCCAGGTTTCACGCTATGCGAGCAACCTGGCTCGATCCCCGCCAGAACTAATGAAATTGTTATTTGTAATATTTACCATGGCGGTGAGGGAAACCTATTTAACGGCCTATTAAATTTAAATTTCTAAACCTATTTAAATGTAAATTTTAGTTTATTATGCTACTATTAACAAATCTTAATAACATTGCATATTTTACATCCCTTTCGCCATAAACATCATATTCCACAATATTTTCTTCCTGCCTTTCTTGTTGGAATATGATTTGTTTACCTGTATTACGTTGTTGGAATATGAATTGTTGTTATTTTTGTGTGCTCTATAAGAAATATAAGGGTTTGTTGCATAATCTCCTTGTTAACACCCGGGCCTAAAATCATCTTGTTCTTCTTTGGTTAATAAATACAAAACCCACTTTAATTGTTTAAGGTACTAAGAGTCCCCTGTAATTAGAATTACATTTAGTGGAAATCGCTATTACATGTTTACTTATTAATTATTCAATACACATTAAATGGAATTAAATTAATGGAAATCAACACATATTTACTTATGACTGAAAAAATTTCAATTGATTGAATGAATTTTTATGTATTTTGTAATAGTAATTTCAGTTATAATAATGATTATTATACTAAAGTATATTGTAAGTGGATAACGACTTTGAACGATTTGTAATTTAAAATGGCGAACTTGTGTAAGCTTTAGTAATTACCATATATAATCTATTAATTATTGTATTGAGCCTTGGTAACTCAAGCTCTTGCTGCAAATTTCATACTATGCGGGTTCCTCGATTTCATCAACAGGTTAGCATCAACAAAATTGTTAATTGCTTAAGTATTGATTCACCACGTGCTCAAAAGCAAAGGAAAACATTGTGAGGAAACTTTCATATCCGAGTAATAAAATAATATGTCAAATTCATGTGAAGTCAGTCAACTGGTCAACACGCGCTTTAGCACTGTGGTTGAGTAAGTGCTTCATTACTGTCCCATAAATGAGAGGAAGCCTGTGTCTAATACTAAGACGTTGTAGGTCGTAATTTTACTTATTACTTATTAATAGTTATTGAATACAGTCTATACAACTAGTACCTAAAGTCTTTGCGTTGTAGCATGGTGCGAATGACAGCGCACCCCTATGAAGTTTCGTATTTTTTTAGATAACCTGTCATACAGATATTGTTTTACCTACTTTATGGATGGGTACCGCCCACTTACGATAGTGATGTGCCACGTTAAGCTATGCCATGCCATAAAGAAAAACCACAGACTATCAAAAATCGGTTTTAAAATAAATAGAATATATAAAAATCACGTAAATATGTATTGGAATTGGAACAAATCGTTCAAAAAATTTTGATTTACGGAAAAAAAACGCAAATAGACGAATATGCAGTGTTTCCGATGCATGGACGATAAATTATTCGTTGGTCAGCTCAGCCAAAAAAAATAATATTTATAAAGCAAATTGCGCAATGTGTCAAAAAGACTTTATCGTAACTAATGGCGGCCAAAATGGCTACAAAAAACCAATTTTTTATTTTTATTTCATTAGTTTTGTAATTATATTGTTTGTGTCAATATGAATGTTACAATTAACATGAAATAGAAGATGATTTTTATTTCAAATTAATACATAGTATAATCTATACATTGAAGTGTCTGTTTGTAATATCAAAATAACATCCTTTTACTAAATACATATGAAAGTATATACGGTATTTATAACAAAATAAAAACAATTTTTAAAATGTTTGTCTGTCTGTCTGTTTTTTCTGGCTTATAGCTGGCACTGGCAGATAGCTGATGTTATAAGGAGTAACACAGGCAATTTTTATTTTAGAAAAAGAATTATGATTCCGCGCAAAAAAATTAAAACCCATGAAATCTAATTGTAATAAATACAAAGCGGGCGAGGTCCGGGAACAGCTATTATGTAACTATTATGTCATAATTTGTATTAAACTTTAACTTAATATTACATTCATTGTAGTTTATAAAGAAATATGTTTCGGTTTTAATTTTTATATCGATAGCTAATCGATAATTTTTGCTTTGCTTTGTGTATCGTTAAACGCCTTTTTTAAATCGATTTAACATTGTTCCATCTCTAGACACGCCAAACTGTAAGCTGTTACCCGCACCATGCTATAACGCAACGACTATAATTTGCGTAGACAGAGAATTCAATAGACGGCGGGTTCGCGTAACCGCTTTTCTCCCTTTCATTCACGCATCACAGTGCTGCCATTTTGGCAATGTTACCCACAAAATAGGGAGATTTTGTTTGTGAAGCGTACGTCAGTATTTCTAGGCCACTTTATTGACATGTTATTAGGATAGGATAATTAAATCAAATGAATCAAATAGGTAGGTAATATTAAAAACAAATATTAAAACATATTTATTTGTTAAGAAAATCATAATAATTACACTTATAGGTATTGGTAATTCCAATTTAATTATAATTGTCCTTGAAATCAGAAACTAATTTAGGTTTCATGATGTATTCTTATTTCAAAATATCTTAAAGCTACAGCTTTAATGAGAAGCATTCTGTGATTGTCAATATAAGGAAATCTTTATTGATGGGATCGATCGAGTTAAGTAGATTATTATCCTTTTCATTCACAAGAGCTTTGGCCTTAAACTCTTCAAGAATTTGTTCCAGATTTGACACTTTTATTTTTAGACGCCTTGTTTTCTGACGAAGAGCGTGCACCATTCTCAACATCTTCTCCTACAGATTTTGCTGCTGTTTCAATGTCTTGGTAAGACTTCTTGGCGTACCCAGTGCCTGAAACAGAAAGTTAAAATGTTTTAATCCATTAAACATATTAGCGGCCGTTATTGATCGCAAACAAGAGATTTTCATAATGTAACATGTCACCTATACCATATTCAGCAAAGCAAAATACAAAATGTAAACAAGGAAACCAATGGCTTTTAAAAAGAACGACAAATAATGCTGTGCGTAATGTCAGCTAATCAGTCAGTGAGTAGTTCAGCTTCTTTTACATATACAAAGTTAAAGGTAAAGATAACATACGCTACTGTTCAGCCTCTGGTTTAAGTGTTCAATCCCTTAGCCCACTTGTATGACATTTAGGTACCACCAGTTTTCGTAAGCGGCACAACACAATCTTTTAAAAACTTAAAACCTACCGCAAACGTCCATAACTACATCATCAATCTAATGCCCATTTTTAGTAATTTTAACGTACATACATAATACATAAACACTCACGCCTGTCACCCAGAGGGGTAGGCAGAGACTACGGACTTCCACTTGGCACGATCCTGGCACACCTCTCTCGCCTCCTTTACATCCATATATCTACGCATACACGCTCGTCGGTTAAGGGTACTCCTAATCTGGCCCATTTTCTATATATCGCCAATTTGGTCGATAAACCTTCGTCTAGGGCGTCCCTTTCCGACTCTGCCGTTCACTTCTGCAGCATAAATTTGCTTTGTCACTCTGTCTTCGTTCGTTCTTTCTACATGACCAAACCACCGAAGCATTCCTTTCTTAATCCTGGTCACAATGTCATCTTGCAAACCACACTTTTCTCTTATCACACTATTTCTCACCCTGTCATTCAGATTCAGCCCTAGCATACTCCTTAATGACCGCATTTCTACAGCATTTATTCAACTCTCATGCTTCTTCTGCCAGACCCAACTTTCACTACCATACATTAAAGTAGGGACTAACACAGCATTGTGAATTGCCAAACGTGCCTTTTTTGATACATTCTGACTCTTCACAATAGCGTGTAGAGCCCCATTCACTCTATTTCCTGCGTTCACTCGTCGTTCTATATCCTTATCATATCTACCATCCCTGCTAAATAAACATCCCAAATATACAAACTCATCCACTTGCTCAATCAACTCCCCTTCTATTCTTATTTCACATAACGTTTTACTTTCTTCTCTTTCAAAAACCATCACTTTCGTCTTACTTGCGTTCACTTTCATACCCCTTTCTTTTAATGACCGGTTCATTAAAGTAACCATCATTTGCAACTCGGCCGCCGACGATGCAAATATGACTTGATCATCGGCGTACAAAAGGCATTTGACGGTTAACTCACCCATTTTCAACCCACATTCTTCAACTTTCAAAGTTTGCAAACAACTGTCCATAAATAGGTTAAACAGCCAGGGGGAAGCTACACAGCCCTGTCTGACACCTTTTGGATGCCAAACCAGTCCGAGTAGACCCTGTTGATCCTGACACAAGCACTAGAGTCCCTATAAAGAGACTTCAATGCCTGTATCAAACCAGCGCTCAAACCAAATGAGTTAAGTGTTTGCCATAACACATTCCTGTCCACTCTGTCATAAGCCTTTTCCAAGTCCATGAAAGCACAAAAACTTTCTGGTTTTGGCCAAAACTTCTCCGCAATCATGCGCATGGAAAATACTTGATCCGTACACCCCATTCCCTTTCTAAATCCAGCTTGCACATCCCAAATTTTTCCATCAGTTTCTTCCATAACTCTTTCAATTAACACCTTAGCATACAGTTTACCCACAATGCTAAGCAAGCTGATACCACGGTAGTTTTTACAGTCCTGCTGTGACCCTTTTCCTTTATATATTGGGACTATAACGGCTTTGCACCAGTCTTCCGGTACCCGCTCAGTTCCCAACATAAATTAAACAAGGTGTACAGCAGGCCTGCAACCACTCCCTCTCCAGCCCTTAGCATTTCGAGTGATACTCTAGCATATCCGGCTGCCTTACCTGCTTTCATGCTTTTCATTGCTTTCATTATTTCATATACACTTATCTCCCTACCTCTCTCCACTTCTTTCGGAATTTCTTTTTCACTTAATTCAGACGACCCTTCACTCATAAACACGCTTTCAAAGTATTCCTTCCATCTCTTTAAATTCGAAACTTCATCATTCAGCATACAGCCATTCTCGTCTCGTATAGCATTCATTCTAGGCTGTTTTGAATTTCCCCTAGCAGTTCTTACGAGTTTCCAGAACATTTTAATATTTGCCTGGAAGTTATCAGATATCCTTCTATCATTCTTATCCGTTCTTTCTTGCTTTTTCCTTTCAACAACTTCTTTTACTCTCTTATTTATAAGTCTAAAGTCTGCCTTTTTTCTTTCAATCTCATCATTCATACCGCCAGAATTACCAGCTTTGGTTGCCAGTAAATCTAGCCATGCTCTCTTCTTTGCTTCAACTTCCATCCGAATCTCATCATCCCACCACAACGTAATTTTAACGTCCCCCTGGAAATATCACATAATTTCAATATTATTTAGCATTCAATAAAAAAATATAACAGCATGTCATTATATGATAACTATAACTTTTATATTTATTCTTATCACTAGTACTAGTGTTTAGTTAGCAAGGCAATGAAAATTAAAGACGCACCGTATTTGGTTGTTTCATCACTAAATGATCAGGCTCAGGTTGTGTTACATTTTTCAACTTTCTTCTATGTATTCATATCAGTGTAAAAGAAATGATGTCTTTTAAATTCCCTTTTATTCTATCATAGTCCATCATATTATACTTACACATTTTAGTTAACCATCTACTACATAAAAGAAACACAGTTAGAAGATTTAAAATACGACCATATTTAAGCATACAAACCTTTATTCTATAAAGTGTTGGGACAGCATTACGAAACAATTCAGTTCTTGTTCTTTTTCGAACAAATAAATTCCTTTCAAAGTGCCTGGAGCAAAGTCAAGAGTATTTAGTAGGCTCCCAGTTCTTCTTAGCGGTTGCTAAAACACATTTTCTTTTTATTTCCGAATCAATTGGGAAACTGACAAATAAAAAAAAAACATCAAGATGAATAAATTTGAATGAAATAATAAGCACAGGTATATTAACACAATGGTAAACATGTAGTATAATGCATTAGGTACCCCCGCTGTAATTGTAAGCGATGAGGTCGCACCTCGGGTAATTATAAACTTTAGCTGGCAGAATAGGTTTAAGGTTATAATATCATTATAATAATGATAATATCGTTATAATTTATAGAAAAAAATGACCGTTAACATCGCTTTAATTAATACTTCCATGTAAATCGTGATTCAGAAAGTTATTTAAATACATATTCATGAAATAAGTTTTATTACGCGGGAAATGTAATGCCTTCAATTTTTTCTTCACTGCGGCTTTTACAGCCCATAACACTGTACGACAGCATGATATGGTATAAAATCAAATAATTTTTTAACTTAAAACGTACAATTATCGAGTTTTATTTGCAAATAAATTTTTAAACAAAATAATAAACATTGAAACACTCCGTGACAGTTGCAGTGTCTGCCACTAAATTTAATGCCAAGCGGGTACGGGAATAAGGACAACAATATAGTAGCTATATCTCTTTCTTACAAGTGCTAATATGATATATGCGTCCTTTGTTTTGAAAATGAAACAAAACACATCACGCTGTCTATTGGATTCTCTGTCTACGATAATTTGCTTTGCTACATTCGGCAATGCAAGGAAACAAACACGAACCGACCTTTTGGAGAAAATAATCACAATTTCCGCGGGACGTCTGATCTGCCGAATTGAGCGGTTAAAGTAGTCGTTATATCTCAGCTAAATTCGGTATTTTAGGCGTTTCGAGGTTACTAACACTACATCTGATGACATATGAGATGATACACGGGAAACGAAAATAAATATGTAATATATCTTTTATGGTTGCTAGCGCGGTAATCACACTCTTTAGCTCTCTGGTAGTCTGCGGAGCCTGCTGCACTGATCTCACTCGTCTCTTCAGAACTTCTCTGACATGCTCTTTGGGATTTAGGTCGGGACTTCGAGCTGGCCAAACGAAACGACGAATTCCGACCTCTACGACAACGACGATACGCTTCCACATCACCAGACGGGTGAGCGCGAGCGTTATCGTCCATAAAAATTGAGTTTTCACCAAGAGCGTCCAATACGGGTTGCGCATCAGTAATTAGAACTTAAATTATTTATCGGTGTCCAGTCAGTGTGCCATTATCGATGAAGACGAACTCCGTACGATCCATCTAATTTACTCCTGCCCAACACATAACGGAGCCCTACCATAAGGTGTGATTTCTTCAAAATATGCCTCTGCAAAGCGGAGGCATATTTCTCTCTTCATCTTAATAGCAGTCTTTGACGTCGGTCCTCATCGTACAGAGATATAGTCCAGTCAACAAGTTCAAAAACGTGTTAATTCTTGTTCCCGCTCTTAAAAATATGTGCGATAGCTCATCCGATTCGGAATGACGTCTAGAAAAATGTATCTCGACGACTTATTAGCACATAAAAAATTGCAATTGTTATTAAAAAATAAGATGAAAAAAAAAGAAGATATTTAGTTTTTCTTTAATAACTCAAAAACTATTAATATTTAAGAACTTTTGAAAAAATATCCTTAAATAGGAGAAAAATTTCAATAAAAAATCTCGACTCCCGGAATTCTATCTCCATTGTTTATTATTTCTGTTTAACACCGAAAATAGGACTCCGCGCGGCCGTTACGGCTAGAGCGTATCACCGCTGAAGCACAGAATAAATAATAGTAGCTGAAGACAGCATATCACATATTTTTTTATAGTATTAAATGTTAATTTTAAAATTTTAAAAAATTATGGTATCATTAAAACACTTGAATAAATAAAGCCCAGTAGGAAAAAATATTTTATGTCGATTTTTCAAAAAGTTATACGATTGTTAATTAACAAACTTTTTTCCAATCTCTGTTTTACAAAAGTCGACATAAAAGTTTAAACAATTGACCTATAAATATTTTACTTCTTGGAGTCCTTCGTATATACATACTTAACAAGATCACGTGATAAAAGTTTATTAAAGTTTTATATTTTGTTTGTTATGATTTTTTTTCGACAAATGTAATTATATTGCTATTTTGCATCTAACAATGACATTAATGAACGCAGGAAAAACATTTTTTACTTCATTTTTTAAGAAATTGTTTATAAACAAATAGAAAAGTTTTACACCGTAACATAAGTATACTCTAAGCTAGTAATGTAACAAAAATATCTACAAATTAATGTCGTCGTCATAGCAGCATTTTCACATTACCCGATCCGATATGGTTCTTAACTTTACATATCATCGTATCTTTTCGAACATCTTACCCTGTTCAATTATGATGAAACTATATTAAATCAAAGCAAGCCGTGGTGACTCACAAATTTCATAGTACGCGAGCAAAACTAGTACCGCTGCAGCACTATTGAAATTGTTTATACAAACATGCTTGCCACATTTTTCTCTAGCACACATCCGCAAATCTCACCGTGTCTTACACCGAGTCACGCACACTAAGCCGACACTAATCTTCGCTTATTTCTTCACTATTATTTACGACGATTCTGTCTTGACTTTTTTATTGGCCTGAGGTTTTATGTAAGAATATATACATAGATTAGATGAGAAATATATTGTGTTTTGTGCTATAGACGTAAAAATATTAGTGATACAACACACTGGTGAATCACACCTGTACAAAGCGCTAGTTCGCAATAAATCTGACGAGCGCTTGGTCCAGTGGAACTACTTCGTAGGTCCTGAGTTCTTTAACCAGACCTAAAATTTCTGTCCTGACCAGCATTGTGACGTATATGTAGACTTTTTATACCCAATCACTTCATAAAATATATGTTAAAATAAATAAATATATCTTATAATAGCGAATAAACCTTAAGAATTTATATTAAGTATACTATTATTTCACAATAATAGAATAAAATTAAATATTATATAGTTGATTGAAATTACTTACATATATTCAGGTTATATTTTAATTTAATCTTTCGAACCGGAAAAAGGCTAGTTTGTAACATCCAAAAATGCACGCCTCATGAGCGTTTCATTTAATTTTGATGAAAAAAATAAATTGTATTCCTGACTTTTGAAATATATTATTTACGTGTTTTGAATTTAGCGCTCTATTATTTTAACAGGTAGTGTCACCTTCAGATAAATAATGTTTACCAAAATAAATCGATTACACAAAGTATAAAATCGATATAGGCTGCATGGTACATTTTTTGTCCTTTGTCTATTAAGGGCTAAAAATATGAAAGCGCCCTAACATTTTTAATAGCAATAAAATTAATAAAAGTTTAATAATCATTTTATTAACAAACTACGCGTACTAGGCTATTGATATGAAATAGGGTACCAGTTGATGTAATTCTGAAGCTATTAAAAAAAAAGCCCCGGTCTCAATACATGAATTTTTTCGAGAGTTATCGTGACCACATACAAAATCAACATCCGGACGTCCACGTAATTTTTTTTAAAACCGTTTTTTTTCACAGTAGCAATATAAAATGATTTTTTAGAAAATAAAAGATAATTAATTAGTGTTTTCTTGATATACGGCTACTCAAATTATCGTATAAGTGCAATATGGTTAAGATATAGGTATTTTAAGAACACAAAATTGCTTGACCTTGACGTGTCGAGAATAAAGCACTACATATTCGTGGCAGAGCCATGCTGCAGCTATATTAGTAGTATACTTGTAGCACGAATGGGTCGCCTCGACCGGGGAAGGACCACGCTCTCACAGAATACCAGCGTAAAATAGCAGCTCAACACTGCTGTGTTTCGTATGGTGAGTGTAGGGAACCGGAGACCATTTTTACTGGAAAAGAGGCATTCCATCTTAGTCCTCACGGTTGACAACGCATCTGCATTTTGATTATTTATTGAAGATAGATGTAGATGTCTATGGGTCACAGTAACCATTTACCATCAGGTGGACTGTGTGCTCGTTTGCCACCCTATCCTATAAAAAAAAACCTAATAACGCTTCGCGTTATGAGGATTGCAATTTAGTGTTCGGAAACAGAGGAAATACAACAACACAACTAAGTCCGAAGTTTTCAAAACAACGCTATCTACGGTACGGTAGGTACTAGGTTAGAGTATTGTACGAGTAAATTGCGCATAGACCGACTAAGTATAAAAACCTAATTCATTCTTATAAAATAATCTATATATATACAGAATGACTCTTTTTACCATCTGGAAAATTATATGGTGTTTTGTGTAAGTGGAATAGAAGCTATCCTCGAAAGTATTTGTAAAATATAACTGATAGGCAAAATTTCTGAATATCCAAAAAATACATAAAAACAATCCACCATACGGTATTTGCGTAAAACTAGGTGATATTAAACGGCGTAGACTACGAATGAATTAATGAAAGTTGTAAGCGCTATAATGAATTTATAAACAGTTTCTAATAATAATTTTTATGCCTACCGTATACTGCAACATCTTAGGCGTATTTAAAAGATCGAAATCAACTTATTTACAAACTATACTGATTGATATTTACAAAATTATACCTACTACATTATTGTTATTTACAAAAAAATTACCTTTTTAGCGATATCGCAGTAATTGTTCAAAATGACATATTAATATGTCACCTTTACTATTGTACACAGTAATGCAATAAATAAATAATTATTATTACTATTATTATTATTTATTTCTAAACACAAACTAGCACGTCTTTGTAAATTGTTTGTTAAACTTCGAAGCGTATCTAAATCAGTATTTATCACAATAAAAGCGTCTATTATGCGCTGCTTGAAATCACTAACACTTTTGCTTCTGTGTACACTAATCGTTCTAGTTCAGCCCACAAATAAAAGTCTAGAGGTGTTAGGTCTGGTGATATCGCCGGCCAGTTCACAGGTCCACCGCGACCTATCCACCTATCACCTAATTGGCTGCCCAGATATGCGCGTACAGATCGTTCGTAATGAGCTTGCAGATGGCTCAGAGGAACGTTTTACAATATTGTGTCGATGACGGAACGTATCATTTACAGATACGTTACCCCCGTCAATCGACCTTCAATCCATATTGGACCAATGATGTAGTCGTTAATGAAACTCCACCAGTGCTCATTGTGCACATTGTAAATTCCAACGTGGGTAAATATCGGCTCATTGCTTCACAAAATGTTAGCCTGCGCATGGTCCCGCAGCCAACGACAAAACACCTTGTGTGGTCCGAGTGCATGCAAAGCTTGTACGCGTGATAATTGGTATGGAAGTATATTCATTGAATGAAGTAGCTTTGAAGTAGCTTCCATACCACATACTGGCTTACGCCAAACCGACGAGCGGCTTGCCGGGAGCTCCTTCTCGTGTGTTGTTGGAAGTAGTCCAATATGGCGTCTTCAATGTATTTAGACAAGGGTGGCCGGCCCCTGCCTCTGGCATGGCTGGGAAGCCGGAACTGGCCATGATCACGTAAGCGCTGATACGTCCATAATATTAAACCAATGCTGGAAATTTGAGGAGCAGGGATATCGCTCCTGCGCAACGATTGTAGGTGTTCTTCTTTTGCATACATTCGTCTCGCCCCGTCTAAGTTTTCACCAGACAAAACATCTATCTCAAAATCTTACCTTTGCTAGGTACTCGACATTAGAATATTGGTACATGTTTCCGATAACTACTATCAGCGGGTGGCCGATACACACGGCAACATAAACAATACGACGTCAAAACTGAAATGAGAGCGCGGGGCGCAGGCGGGTATGCGCGGGCGGCACTTGCGCCTGCTAAAGGACATCAGAGAGGCCTACCGCGGGTGCGTCGAGGGTCGTTTGTTTTCAATGTACACTATAGCATCGTGTTACAAATTCATTGAAATTATTGCCGCTCGTAAATTAGGGTGCGTATGATTTAAATTTCGATAGTTTTTAGATTCATTTATTTATTTATTTCAAAACTTTTGATTTTATTTTTTAGTATGGAAAGTTTCCTTCAAATTAGTAGAATTTATTGATAGATCAGATTCATATTTTGAAACAAATTTATAAAAAAATTGTAAAATATCATTACCATAGGCTTCTACTCCGATCACCTGTTACAGTTACACCCTATTCTTTTTCCAGACGGTAAAGAAAGTCATCCAGTATAAGACAAAAAAATATGTCCACAGAATTTACTGGATAGACCAAATTATATAAGCCAGATAAGCAAAGAAAGTTTTATTTTCTTTTTGTAGAGCTACAAAATACACTTCGAAAGCTTTTAATTACTTCTTAATTTTTTTTAAATCACTTTTGAAAGAAAAGGGATACCTTTTACTTCAGAAACGTAAATTTATATAGAAATTTGTATGATTGTTGATATTTTGATGAGGTATTATATGCATAGTAGTAGTCTACATAACATACATATGTATGTTAATATACATAATAAGTAGCAGACTGTTATATTTCGGCGAGGTTAAAATGATGGATCTTTTAACTCCGTAGAAAATAGGCTATAATCTAATTTATGTCTAGTTATATAGAATTATTTATAATGAATACAAAAAGTTAAAGTTACAGCCTGTATACGTCCCACTGTGGGGCACAGGCCTACTCTCGTTTTTGAGAGGGTTTTTATGGCAAGGAAATTTCCGCCGCGCTGCCCCAATGCATTTTGGCGAACTTCACATGTTTTCCTTCATCGCTAAGCTCGTGGTAAATGAAATTATTAAAAAATAAACGAATAGCGAACTTCACATGTTTTCCTTCGTCGCTGAGCTCGTGGTAAATGAAATTATTAAAAAATGAAACACACATTCAGAAAATCTCAAGCGATATACACAGAAAAACACAACAAAAAATTAAAATTATATAAAACTTGTTTTTAAAAGAAAACAGCAACTAACCGGTGTTTAGAAGATAAGAATTACCACGGAACATCTCAACTTCCGAATAGAGCGATTAAAGAAATGTTAGTGGTTTAGCTAAATTCGGTATTTGAGATGCTTCGAGGCTACGAGCATATCTTTAGAAGACGCAAGAAATATGGAAATAATCTAATCTATGCCTCGATTATGATATATAATAGTAACAATAGCGTTATTATTAATTTCATCATCATCATATAAATAAATAAATTCATAGTAGGGTCTGCTCAACGTAATTGTGTAGAAAAGACAGCGGGGGTTATTTTGCGCGATTAATTAATAAAAAACGTTAAGTGATCATTAAATTTAACTTGAAGATACATTATACAATCATTTATAGCAAAATAATATTCATATTTCGAGCTTGATTTAATATTATATAAAACATGGAAATAATCTAATCTATGCCACAATTAAGATATATGATAGTAACAATAGGGATATTATTAATTTCATCATCCTCATATAAATTAATAAATTCATAGTAGGGTCTGCTCAACTTGATTGTCTAGAAAAGACAGCGGTGGTTATTTTGCAGTTTAATTAATACAAAATATTTAGGGATCATGAAATTTAATTTAAAGATACATTATAAAATCATTTATAGCAAAATGATATTCATATTTCGTGCGTGCTTTAATATTATATAAAACTTTTTTTTATAACAAAACAGCAACTAAGCGGTGTTTAGAAGATAAGAAGATATAGTTACCACGGATCATCTCAACTTCCGAATAAACATGGAAATAATCTAATCTATGCCACAATTAGGATATATGATAGTAACAATAGCGATATTATTAATTTCATCATCATCATATGAATTAATAAATTCATAGTAGGGTTTGCTCAACGTAATTCTGTAGAAAAGACAGCGGTGGTTATTTTGCAGTTTAATGAATAAAAAAAACATTTAGGGATCAATAAATTTAATTTAAAGATACATTATAAAATCATTTCTAGCAAAATGATTTTCACATTTCGTGCTTGCTTTAATATTATGTAAAACTTGTTTCTATAAGAAAACGGCGACTGATCGGTGTCAACAAGAAGTATATAAGAAATGCATATAAGAAGATATAGTAACCACGGAACATCTCATCTTCCGAATAGAGCGATTAAAGAAATCTTAGTGGTTTAGCTAAATTCGGTATTTGAGATGCTTCGAGGCTACCAGCACATCTTTAGAAGACGCAAGAAACATGGAAATAATCTAATCTATGCCACAATTAAGATATATGTTAGTAACAATAGCGATATTATTAATTTCATCATCATCACATAAATTAGTAAATTCATAGTAGGGTCTGCTCAACGTAATTGTGTAGAAAAGACAGCGGGGTTATTTGCGGGCTTAATTAATAAAAAACGTTAAGGGGTCATTAAATTTAACTTAAGGATACATTATACAATCATTTATAGCAAAATAATATTCATATTTCGAGCTTGATTTAATATTATATAAAACTTGTTTTTATAAGAAAACAGCAACTAACCGGTGTTTAGAAGATACGAAGATATAGTTACCACGGAACATCTCAAATTCCGAATAGAGCGATTAAAGAAATCTTTTTGGTTTAGCTAAATTCGGTATTTGAGATGTTTCGAGGCTACTAGCACATCTTTAGAAGACACAAGAAACATGGAAATAATCTAATCTATGCCACAATTAAGATATATGTTAGTAACAATAGCGATATTATTAATTTCATCATCATCACATAAATTAGTAAATTCATAGTAGGGTCTGCTCAACGTAATTGTGTAGAAAAGACAGCGGGGTTATTTTGCGGGCTTAATTAATAAAAAACGTTAAGGGGTCATTAAATTTAACTTAAGGATACATTATACAATCATTTATAGCAAAATGATATTCATATTTCGAGCTTGATTTAATATTATATAAAACTTGTTTTTATAAGAAAACAGCAACTAACCGGTGTTTGGAAGATAAGAAGATATAGTTACCACGGAACATCTCAAATTCCGAATAGAGCGATTAAAGAAATCGTAGTGGTTTAGCTAAATTCGGTATTGGGGATGTTTCGAGGCTACTAGCACATCTTTAGAAGACACAAGAAACATGGAAATAATCTAATCTATGCCACGATTATTATATATAATAGTAACAATAGCGTTATTATTAATTTCATCATCATTATATAAATTAATAAATTCATAGTAGGGTCTGCTCAATATAATTGTGTACAAAAGACAGCGGGGGT
Source organism: Parnassius orleans (assembly GCA_029286625.1). Classification (NCBI taxonomy): domain Eukaryota; kingdom Metazoa; phylum Arthropoda; class Insecta; order Lepidoptera; family Papilionidae; genus Parnassius; species Parnassius orleans. Next base: position 2,877,654 of record JAGSMP010000167.1, read on the forward strand.
TATTTTGCGGGCGTAATTAATAAAAAAACATTTAGAGATCATTACATTTAACTTAAAGATAGATTATACAATCATTTATAGCAAAATGATATTCATATTTCGAGCTTGATTTAATATTATATAAAACTTGTTTTTATAAGAAAACAGCAACTAACCTGTGTTCAGAAGATACGAAGATAAAGTTACCACGGAACATCTCAAATTCCGAATAGAGCGATTAAAGAAATCGTAGTGGTTTAGCTAAATTCGGTATTGGGGATGTTTCGAGGCTACTAGCACATCTATAGAAGACACAAGAAACATGGAAATAATCTAATCTATGCCACGATTATTATATATAATATTAACAATAGCGTTATTATTAATTTCATCATCATCATATAAATTAATAAATTCATAGTAGGGTTTGCTCAATATAATTGTGTACAAAAGACAGCGGGGGTTATTTTGCGGGCGTAATTAATAAAAAACATTTAGAGATCATTACATTTAACTTAAAGATACATTATACAATCATTTATAGCAAAATGATATTCATATTTCGAGCTTGATTTAATATTATATAAAACTTGTTTTTATAAGAAAACAGCAAGTAACCGGTGTTTGGAAGATAAGAAGATATAGTTACCACGGAACATCTCAAATTCCGAATAGAGCGATTAAAGAAATCGTAGTGGTTTAGCTAAATTCGGTATTTGAGATGTTTCGAGGCTACTAACACATCTTTAGAAGACACAAGAAACATGGAAATAATCTAATCTATGCAACACGATTATTATATATAATAGTAACAATAGCGTTTTTATTAATTTCATCATCATCATATAAATTAATAAATTCATAGTAGGGTCTGCTCAACGTAATTGTGTAGAAAAGACAGCGGGGTTATTTTGCGGGCTTAATTAATAAAAAACGTTAAGGGGTCATTAAATTTAACTTAAGGATACATTATACAATCATTTATAGCAAAATGATATTCATATTTCGAGCTTGATTTAATATTATATAAAACTTGTTTTTATAAGAAAACAGCAAGTAACCGGTGTTTGGAAGATAAGAAGATATAGTTACCACGGAACATCTCAAATTCCGAATAGAGCGATTAAAGAAATCTTAGTGGTTTAGCTAAATTCGGTATTTGAGATGTTTCGAGGCTACTAACACATCTTTAGAAGACACAAGAAACATGGAAATAATCTAATCTATGCCACACGATTATTCTATATAATAGTAACAATAGCGTTTTTATTAATTTCATCATCATCATATAAATTAATAAATTCATAGTAGGGTCTGCTCAACGTAATTGTGTAGAAGAGACAGCGGGGGTTATTTTGCGGGCGCAATTAATAAAATACGTTAAGGGATCATTAAATTTAATTTCAAGATACATTATACAATCATTTATAGCAAAATAATATTCATATTTCGAACTTGATTTAATATTATATAAAACTTGTTTTGATAAGAAAACAGCAACTAACCGGTGTTTGGAAGATAAGAAGATATAGTTACCACGGAACATCTCAAATTCCGAATAGAGCGATTAAAGAAATCTTAGTGGTTTAGCTAAATTCGGTATTTGAGATGTTTCGAGGCTACTAGCACATCTATAGAAGACACAAGATACATGGAAATAATCTAATCTATGCCACTATTATTAAATATAATAGTAAGAATAGCGTTATTATTAATTTCATCATCATCATATAAATTAATAAATTCATAGTAGGGTCTGCTCAATATAATTGTGTACAAAAGACAGCGGGGAATATTTTGCGGGCGTAATTAAAAAAAACATTTAGGCATCATTACATTTAACTTAAAGATACATTATACAATCATTTATAGCAAAATGATATTCATATTTCGAGCTTGATTTAATATTATATAAAACTTGTTTTTATAAGAAAACAGCAACAAACCGGTGTTTGGAAGATTAGAAGATATAGTTACCACGGAACATCTCAAATTTCGAATAGAGCGATTAAAGAAATCGTAGTGGTTTAGCTAAATTCGGTATTTGGGATGTTTCGAGGCTACTAGCACATCTTTAGAAGACACAAGAAACATGGAAATAATCTAATCTATGCCACGTTTATTATATATTATAGTAACAATAGCGTTATTATTAATTTCATCATCATCATAAAAATTAATAAATTCATAGTAGGGTCTGCTCAATATAATTGTGTACAAAAGACAGCAGGGGTTATTTTGCGGGCGTAATTAATAAAAAACATTTAGAGATCATTACATTTAACTTAAAGATAGATTATACAATCATTTATAGCAAAATGATATTCATATTTCGAGCTTGATTTAATATTATATAAAACTTGTTTTTATAAGAAAACAGCAACTAACCGGTGTTTGGAAGATAAGAAGATATAGTTACCACGGAACATCTCAAATTCCGAATAGAGCGATTAAAGAAATCGTAGTGGTTTAGCTAAATTCGGTATTTGGGATGTTTCGAGGCTACTAGCACATCTTTAGAAGACACAAGAAACATGGAAATAATCTAATCTATGCCACGATTATTATATATAATAGTAACAATAGCGTTATTATTAATTTCATCATCATTATATAAATTAATAAATTCATAGTAGGGTCTGCTCAAGGTAATTGTGTAGAAAAGACAGCGGGGGTTATTTTGCGGGTGTAATTAATAAAATACGTTAAGGGATCATTAAATTTAATTTCAAGATACATTATACAATCATTTATAGCAAAATGATATTCATATTTCGAGCTTGATTTAATATTATATAAAACTTGTTTTTATAAGAAAACAGCAACAAACCGGTGTTTGGAAGATAAGAAGATATAGTTACCACGGAACATCTCAAATTTCGAATAGAGCGATTAAAGAAATCGTAGTGGTTTAGCTAAATTCGGTATTTGGGATGTTTCGAGGCTACTAGCACATCTTTAGAAGACACAAGAAACATGGAAATAATCTAATCTATGCCACTATTATTAAATATAATAGTAAGAATAGCGTTATTATTAATTTCATCATCATCAAAATTAATAAATTCATAGTAGGGTCTGCTCAATATAATTGTACAAAAGACAGCAGGGGTTATTTTGGGCGTAATTAATAAAAACATTTAGAGATCATTACATTTAACTTAAAGATAGATTATACAATCATTTATATCAAAATGATATTCATATTTCGAGCTTGATTTAATATTATATAAAACTTGTTTTTATAAGAAAACAACAACCGGTGTTTGGAAGATAAGAAGATATAGTTACTGGAACATCTCAAATTCCGAATAGAGCGATTAAAGAAATCGTAGTGGTTTAGCTAAATTCGGTATTTGGGATGTTTCGAACTACTAACACATCTTTAGAAGACACAAAACATGGAAATAATCTAATCTATGCCACGATTATTATATATAATAGTAACAATAGCGTTATTATTAATTTCATCATCATTATATAAATTAATAAATTCATAGTAGGGTCTGCTCAAGGTAATTGTGTAGAAAAGACAGCGGGGGTTATTTTGCGGGTGTAATTAATAAAATACGTTAAGGGATCATTAAATTTAATTTCAAGATACATTATACAATCATTTATAGCAAAATAATATTCATATTTCGAACTTGATTTAATATTATATAAAACTTGTTTTGATAAGAAAACAGCAACTAACCGGTGTTTGGAAGATAAGAAGATATAGTTACCGGAACATCTCAAATTCCGAATAGAGCGATTAAAGAAATCGTAGTGGTTTAGCTAAATTCGGTATTTGGGATGTTTCGAACTACTAACATCTTTAGAACACAAGAAACATGGAAATAATCTAATCTATGCCACGATTATTATATATAATAGTAACAATAGCGTTATTATTAATTTCATCATCATTATATAAATTAATAAATTCATAGTAGGGTCTGCTCAAGGTAATTGTGTAGAAACGACAGCGGGGGTTATTTTGCGGGTGTAATTAATAAAATACGTTAAGGGATCATTAAATTTAATTTCAAGATACATTATACAATCATTTATAGCAAAATAATATTCATATTTCGAACTTGATTTAATATTATATAAAACTTGTTTTGATAAGAAAACAGCAACTAACCGGTGTTTGGAAGATAAGAAGATATAGTTACCACGGAACATCTCAAATTCCGAATAGAGCGATTAAAGAAATCTTAGTGGTTTAGCTAAATTCGGTATTTGAGATGTTTCGAGGCTACTAGCACATCTATAGAAGACACAAGATACATGGAAATAATCTAATCTATGCCACTATTATTAAATATAATAGTAAGAATAGCGTTATTATTAATTTCATCATCATCATATAAATTAATAAATTCATAGTAGGGTCTGCTCAATATAATTGTGTACAAAAGACAGCGGGGAATATTTTGCGGGCGTAATTAATAAAAAACATTTAGGCATCATTACATTTAACTTAAAGATACATTATACAATCATTTATAGCAAAATGATATTCATATTTCGAGCTTGATTTAATATTATATAAAACTTGTTTTTATAAGAAAACAGCAACAAACCGGTGTTTGGAAGATAAGAAGATATAGTTACCACGGAACATCTCAAATTCCGAATAGAGCGATTAAAGAAATCGTAGTGGTTTAGCTAAATTCGGTATTTGGGATGTTTCGAGGCTACTAGCACATCTTTAGAAGACACAAGAAACATGGAAATAATCTAATCTATGCCACGTTTATTATATATAATAGTAACAATAGCGTTATTATTAATTTCATCATCATCATCAAAATTAATAAATTCATAGTAGGGTCTGCTCAATATAATTGTGTACAAAAGACAGCAGGGGTTATTTTGCGGGCGTAATTAATAAAAAACATTTAGAGATCATTACATTTAACTTAAAGATAGATTATACAATCATTTATAGCAAAATGATATTCATATTTCGAGCTTGATTTAATATTATATAAAACTTGTTTTTATAAGAAAACAGCAACTAACCGGTGTTTGGAAGATAAGAAGATATAGTTACCACGGAACATCGCAAATTCCGAATAGAGCGATTAAAGAAATCGTAGTGGTTTAGCTAAATTCGGTATTTGGGATGTTTCGAGACTACTAGCACATCTTTAGAAGACACAAGAAACATGGAAATAATCTAATCTATGCCACGATTATTATAAATAATAGTAACAATAGCGTTATTATTAATTTCATCATCATCATATAAATTAATAAATTCATAGTAGGGTCTGCTCAACGTAATTGTGTAGAAAAGACAGTGTTGGTTATTTTGCAGGTTAATTTATAAAGAACATAAAGGGATCATTAAATTTAATTTAAAGATACATTATACAATCATTTATAGCAAAATAATATTCATATTTCGAGCTTGATTTAATATTATATAAAACTTGTTTTTATAAGAAAACAGCAACTAACCGGTGTTTAGAAGATACGAAGATATAGTTACCACGGAACATCTCAAATTCCGAATAGAGCGATTAAAGAAATCTTAGTGGTTTAGCTAAATTCGGTATTTGAGATGTTTCGAGGCTACTAGCACATCTTTAAAAGACACAAGAAACATGGAAATAATCTAATCTATGCCACGATTATTATATATAATAGTAAGAATAGCGTTATTATTAATTTCATCATCATTATATAAATTAATAAATTCATAGTAGGGTCTGCTCAAGGTAATTGTGTAGAAAAGACAGCGGGGGTTATTTTGCGGGGGTTATATGGCGGGTGTAATTAATAAAATACGTTAAGGGATAATTGAATTTAACTTAAAAATACATTATACAATCATTTATAGCAAAATAATATTCATATTTCGACCTTAATTTAATATTATATAAAACTTGTTTTTATAAGAAAACAGCAACTAACCGGTGTTTGGAAGATAAGAAGATATAGTTACCACGGAACATCTCATCTTCCGAATAGAGCGATTAAAGAAATCTTAGTGGTTTAGCTAAATTCGGTATTTGAGATGTTTTGAGGCTACTAGCACATCTTTAGAAGACACAAGAAACATGGAAATAATCTAATCTATGCCACACGATTATTATATATAATAGTAAGAATAGCGTTATTATTAATTTCATCATCATCATATAAATTAATAAATTCATAGTAGGGTCTGCTCAACGTAATTGTGTAGAAAAGACAGCGGTGGTTATTTTGCAGTTTAATTAATAAAAAACTTTAGGGATCATTAAGTTTAATTTAAAGAGACATTATAAAATCATTTATAGCAAAATGATATTCATATTTCGTGCTTACTTTAATATTATATAAAACTTGTTTGGATAAGAAAACGGCGACTGATCGGTGTAAATAAAAAGTATATAAGAAATGCATATAAGAAGATATAGTAACCACGGAACATCTCATCTTACGAATAGAGCGATTAAAGAAATCTTAGTGGTTTAGCAAAATTCGGTATTTGAGATGCTTCGAGGCTACTTATTAACTTATTTACGTTATTACTAATTTAATCAGCATTATGTGGTACGTAGTGCTCCTAATAATATGAAGAAGGCTTCAGGCCGGATGGCGTTTCGATGAAATCGATTAGTTTCCGTGGGACGTCTGATCTGCCGAATAGGGGGTTGAAGCTTACCCAAATTCGGTACTTCAGACGTTTCAAGGTTACTTACAGCTCAACTGAAGGCGGAAGAATAGTTCAACCGTTACACCAAAAATAAGGTAAGCTAATTTCAACACATTTAGAAGATAAAATGAATCTGAAGAAGTATAAATAGACAATTTATATAAAAATATAAATCTTTTATTAGTATCTTGTCTCCCCATCGCGAAAACAACTCTGACAACATAATATTGAATGATGATATCTGAAAATGACTTGGTGGTACCAATCAGTACCTAAACCTAACCCAGTAAGAAAAAAGGGAATGAAAGCTTCTTAGAGTATACATAAGCAAGATATTATGTATAATCTAAGGAAAGCTCTTATTAAATTATAAACTGTTTTGATGCGGATTGCAATCAATCAATTAATGAATATATTCTTTGCAATGACCTCAATAGTTTCTCCCAACGGATAGGTCTTAAGGTGAACATGGACAAAACAAATATCATGTATAACGTCCATGTCACACCTATGCCGATAGTTGTTGGGAGCACTAAGCTCGAAGTTGTTGACGAATATGTTTACCTGGGACAAATAGTCCGACTAGGTAAGTCCAACTTTGACCGAGAGATCAATCGACGGATTCAACTCGGTTGGGCAGCGTTCGGGACATTACGACACTTCTTCTCGTCAGACATACCTCAAAATCTCAAAACTAGATTGTACAACCAGTGCGTATTGCCAGTGATGACCTATGGATCTGAGACGTGGTCCTTCACTTCTGGCCGTGTGAGGAAGCTCAAAGTCGCTCAGCGAGCTATGGAGAGGGTTATACTCAGCGTTTCCCTGCGTGATAGACTTAAAAACGCGTATATCCGCAGTAGAACCAGAGTAACCAGCATATCCCAAAGCATGTAAGCTGAAGTGGCAATGGGCCGGCCATATAGCTAGAAGAACCGACAACCGATGGGGAAGAAAGGTTCTCGAGTGGCAACCTCGTACCGGCAGGCGAAATGTAGGGCGTCCCCCCACTAGATGGCGTGACGACCTGGTAAGACATGCAGGAAGTCAATGGATGCAGGTGGCTCGGGACCGTGCTTTGTGTCATTCCTTGGGGGAGGCCTATGTTCAGCAGTGGACTTGTGAAGGGCTGTAATGATGAAAATGATACATGGGAGTAGGCAACCATTCTACCAAACGTTATATTATGCGGTCTGTTAAGTACTTTTGTATAGCGTGCAAAAAGCAGATCGCTAAATAAGATTAAATGTTTCATCTCCGCCTCGTATTATACAATATACCTCTGTTTTGTGATATACCCAGGTATGGGGCACATTTGTTTATTTTGCCTATTAATGTGCTTCGAGAATTATTGTTCTGGTTTATATTCATAAGTAGTATACTAGAGCGAAGCAATGTTCAGCAGTGGACTTGTGAAGAGCTGCAATGATGATGATGAGGCCCAAAGTAAAAAAAGTAAAACAAATTAATTAGGTACTAACACAGATTCTATGTGAACGAAGTCGAGACTACAGCTAGTATAAAATAAAATACCGACTTTAGTGGGAGCAGGTAGCATGACATTGTCAACAGTATAAAGCCCAACCACTCTCGCTTCGCGTACGAGGTGTGCAATAAAGAATATTATTTCATTCTTAGTTCTACTTTTAGACTCGTCATTAAATTAGTAAACAGATATTTATCAATGTTATTACTAAACTAATTAGCATTGTGTGGTACGTAGTACCCCTAATAATATGAAGAAGGCTTCAGGCCGGGTGGCGTTTCGATGAAATCGATTAGTTTCCGTGGGACGTCTGATCTGCCGAATAGGGGGTTGAAGCTTGCCCAAATTCGGTACTTCAGACGTTTCAAGGTTACTTACAGCTCAACTGAAGGCGGAAGAATAGTTCAACCGTTACACCAAAAATAAGGTAAGCTAATTTCAACACATTTAGAAGATAAAATGAATCTGAAGAAGTATAAATAGACAATTTATATAAAAATATAAATCTTTTATTAGTATCTTGTCTCCCCATCGCGAAAACAACTCAGACCAAATAATATTGAATGCTGATATCTGAAAATGACTTGGTGGTACCAATCAGTACCTAAACCTAACCCAGTAAGAAAAAAAGGAATGAAAGCTTCTTAGAAAGCGAGATATTATGTATAATCTAAGGAAAGCTCTTATTAAATTGTAAATTGTTTTGATGCGGATTTCAATCAATCAATTAATGAATATATTCTTTGCCGTATCTACACACATTGAAAAAAATTTAATAAATAAAGAAGAATACAATAGGCGGTCTCAAAAAAAGAATTGCTCTGGAAGCGATTTACTCCAGGTACCTACTTACCATGTGCGTTTTAGTTAGTTTTGGTGCACACAGTTTGAAAGTCGTTTAATTAACTTAGTTGACTGTATGAATGAGTGGAAGTGGAAGGTTTTATACCAGAACATTTTAAACATCTGAAACTAGCGTTATTTAGTAAAATAAAAAAAAACATGTGCGCAGGTCACATGCGGTAGAATTGAAATCTTCAGAAAACTAAACTTCGAGAGAATGAGACGAATGCAGAGTATCAGGAGTAAGATTGTAGGTAGGGTTTATTTTTATTATAATATTGTGTGTATGCCACTAATACCAGCCCTGCCCCTAATAGCAGCCTTTTCGCCTTTTACCCCCATAAATAAAGTTACTAGTGGTCTTATCTACAAATATTGTCAATTATAAAATTCTTCGTTATAAGAGGAAAGTATATTTCAAATATTACCACACAGTTTTAAATCTATCAGTGTTAAATTTTTATATGAAAACACGCAGGCAACGGAAAACGCTCACTTTCCTATTTTTTGACAAGTTATGCTCCCCATAAAATTAGGCTTATTTTACATTATCTCGTCTTTAAACTTTGTGAGTTGCATGAATATGACTATGGACGTAGTAATGCAGTTATTTTTAAATAAATTTATAATCTTAGTATTTTATTTTAGTGTGAATTAATGAGGCTGTAATTAGATATACAATATGTATGGAGTGCATAATATCAGCCGTCAGGCTGTTATTTGATTTGAAGTACCAAATAAGTAGTACCTAATTTCAGCCACGAAATGTAAATCAGGGTTGTCATAACCTGGAATAAATATCATTAATTACCTACGACAACTTATTTTGAGACGAAGTTAAGATCAATTTGTCTATGTTATAAAATTGATTTTTTAAATTGAAAGTTTAGCAAAAGTTGTATTTGACATTTTATATCAGACATTTTGTTGTATAATAAGAATACCGTATATTTTAATTATTTTTTGAGGAAGTACAGTAAGAAAAAAATTGGTTGCCTGTAAAGTCGGTATACGGGCGAAAGTTTTACGTGACAACGACTTTGAGTGGTAAAATAATTTTATTATGTCTGTCTCTCTCGCTCTTAGGCGGGCAACCATGCCCGAGTGGAAGGGACGCGTGCCTCTCACTCGCTCTCATTGTGAGCGCATAACGTGAGCGGAGCGTAACGCAGTTTCTTGAAGTGTCACCCGGCAAACCAATTTATAAGACGTTGTCACGTCAAAAAAAGTAAGTACAAGAAGTAAGTACAGAAAGTACAAGGAAGTAAGGAGTACATAAACGAAAAACTAATGAAAAGCAAAGCAGCACAGTACCGTGTTTTGCAGCAACTAGTCATGTTCAGCAGTGGACTTGTAGTGTGCTTTAATGATGATATCGAAACATCATCATCATTACAGCACACCTCACAAACTTGGACGATTCATTTATAAGAAATTGACGTGCTACATACATTTTTATCACATTTTGTTTTAATTAATTGTTCAGTGTCATATGAAAAATTTAACTTCTTAAAACCAAAACATTTTAGTAAGGTAGGTAAGTTTACGTAGAAAACATAAAACAAATTAATTATTGTTTGCATTACATTCTCATGACACGCATGATTTAAAATTAGAAGTTGTTACGAATTTATTATTGTGCATTTAAAACTTACCTACAATAGGTACCTATCAAAAACTCAAAAGGCATAGACCTATGCTAGGCTGGCATTAGAAACAAAAGGATCGAATGCATTCCAGCACGGGGTGGCTGGAATTAGAGTTTAAGAGCCATTACGCCTTTTTCTGTATATCGTCATTTTGGAAAGTATTCTTGAAATCATATAATTGTAAATGAATGCTCATTACATTTTTGGATAAATAACCTATCTATTAACCCAGATTTTGAAAATATTGTACTCTAATTAAAATAATACAAATTTTTAAAGTTAAAATTGGCACTAAAAGGCTGGTAATAGGGGTATCTAACCTTATTACCAAGTTTAAAAATTATTTTACATTTTATTCTCCATATTATACCTATTACATTAAACAGACTCTAAGTTTTCAATTTCTACAAATAACACGAGTGGCTTACCAACTCTACTTCGTAACTAAAGTATGAATATTTTTTTATTTTCATTTATTTAATATGATAATTCTTAATATACTTATATACTTATAGCACTTGTGTGCGGCACAAAATTTAAGATAAAAATTTAAGGCCCTAAAAGCGGGTGAAATGCCTGTCATGTTGTTTAGGGTCACGCGCGTTACGAACTTTAAGCAGTCTCAGCATAGATAAGCTAATATTATAATCGGGAGAGTCTCAGGTAGAAACATAGACTTAGAATATACTAGCGTATAGACCACCTGACAGCCCGAAAACGCGTGACCAATTTTGATTTGTCATTGTGTGCGTTAGCTAGTGATGTATATTTTACTTAAAAGGACTATCGAAAGCGGTGAAAATATTATAAAAAATTGTTTAGTGCATGCAGTTGAATAACTTCAAAAATTAACTGAATTTTACCATGATAGTTCTAAAATAATTAAAAAATATTCATATGACATGTTCCTGGGAATAAGCTGAACCTACCTGCCTTTTGTTGGATTTTAATTCAAATGTATAAAATCCCAGGTGACTTTACCGAAAAACCTAAAAAAACTCCCCAATAATCAGATCAGAATGTTGTATTTTCGAGCTATGATCTTTGGAGAAAATATTTACTGCCGTGGGCAGTTTCCCAGAATTTATTTTTAACATATTGTTAATATAAATAGGTAGATACTTAACTAAGTATATACCTATTTATATTTATATATTTTATAAAATGTTTTGATGGGGAAACAAAAACGGGGACACGGAGTACAACATAATGGCTGCTTTATTTTTCATATAAGTATTACTTGTGATAATTACAAACATTTAATAATTAATAATTAAATAGATTATAGAAGTTTATTTTAACATTCGACTTAAGTATGATTGTAAACTTAATAATTTAAGGAAGGAAACTTGTAGGAATCAGTTAAATAAGATTGCTCTGTTTAAAGGCCAATATGTTTATAAGGCTTCATCATGCTTCATGTTTATATTCTTTCATCTGTCCCTGAAAAGTATAAAGTAATAATAAACTTATTATCATTTTAGCTGCATGAATTTTAAAAACATAATGATCTTAACACAGTAAAATGCACTAAGTGTCTGAGGATACAGATGCACTCTCTATTCTCTCAATCTCGGTATGTTAAGAAAATTGTCACTCATTCATGGACTGACCGCGGCAAGTGCAACTTAATTTCGCAGATCTATTAATCTGCGCAGCTATTACTTAACCACGAGTTCCTCTTCTCTACGAATAACGCTGTAGGGGATAAACCACGCTATTTAAGCCCTCGCGACAATGTCGTCGGCCATCAAGCATGAATCGGGCATTGACCGTTGTGAGTATCAAATACTATGGAATTTATACTATCACGTCTCATGCGCGGTCGTCTAGTAGCGCTTGAGGAGCATTACTAAATATCTATACCTACGCTAAAAGTTTTATCGTTATGATTTGGGAATATAATCCGAAGTTCCGAAGCTCCGCTCAACCCATTGGGGAAAATAGCATGATGCTATGAATATTGTACTAGTGTGACCGTGTGGCTGTGCGGTTGGTTAAGCTAGGTTATACATTTATTTTGGTTGATAAATAGATACTTAGTTGGGTTCATAATGGCTTAAAGAGGATAATCTCAAGATTTTTTTGTCTTTAATGTACTACAGTTTTATAATGTATAAAAATCTGTCTCTATATTTATCTAAAGTTTTGAAAGTTATATTTTTGAAGTCTTATTATAACAATATTTTACTTACTGGTACAAATAATGTAGAAATGACTCCTTTTAATAAAATTGTTTTTATTCTACTTTTTCTTTTATACTTCTCAAGAAAATGTTTGCTGCAAATTGTTGAGTTCTTCTTTGCATTCCAACCAACCCGTCCAATTAACCTTAACCACTTTTTCTAATTATAGAATCCGGAGGGAATCTGTTTGAAAAACGGCAAAATAAAATTACATTTTAGAACTCAAACCGAGGATTTATTTTCTTGTTGTGTAGGCAAGTCTATCGATTCATTATAAACATTCAAGATAAATATCGACATTAATTTTGATATAGTTGAGTCAATCCCTAGCGTACATGTAAAATATTTTGTATAAAATGTATTTACCAAATTCATGCAAGTTATCAACAACGTGACTTTTTCTTTGCAAAATATCAAAATTAACAAAATAATTGAATATATTCTACATTTAAAACAGTATGTAACATAAATTTTAACCAAAATAAACGCGTCATAACATTGACGATGTCTTGAGAATTTACCTGTGATATGTGAAATTATCAGGATTATTTCTATTATTAACAGCACACTCACTCACGGAACAATTAACCATTTTGGAAAAAGTTACTTACTAAAATAACCACTATTATATTTTAAAAATTACAAAATATCTCGGAGCTATTTCTTGCGTGCCGAATTGTGCCGACCTGTCATTCAAAATCGGTTACAGAGTCATGAGATTTGGTATCCTTTTCTATCTTGCATTTTTGCCATAAGGAATTTTTTTCTCCCTTGCACACTATGTTGGTCTATACGCTAGTATATCCTAAGTCTATGGGTAGAAATGAACAAAGAATGGCCCGAACGGGGACTCGTGCGCGTCTCTGAATCCTACCGAGTACTTCCGATTTAGAGATCGTTGAGCAATGGTGCGGGGATTAAACATGAAGCAAATACAAAGAGGAGGTGTTGTAATTAGATTTCACTATTTAACAACGCGTGACAATTTGCGGGGTGAGGGGATGTTAAGCCCCGCTCACTTTACTATCTACATCTACCGATAAATAGTAAAACTACTCGAATCGTTCCATATCGATGTTGCAATGTAGTTTAGCTACCTTGACGATAGATGGCGGCCTGTTCACAAAATGATTATAAAAACTATAAAAATAATATTTTGGATTGCTAATCAAATTTCAGCACCTTCGTATGATTATTTTACCAATACTGAGCTTTATGTACCTTTATATTTTTAGTTCACATGACACAAAGTGTCGCCATCTAGTGTCGAATATATTTAATTATATTTGAAAGCCGACGCAAAGAGATTTTTCTAGAACTATTTTAATAAATTAGGTGTAAAATTACTTACAAATGATATGTGATGCCATCCATAGCATCAGAGCGTCTATCTGAGTAGTTTTTACACGACAAAACACAACACTTCATCCTTTTCTTCTTAATACTACGAAAGTACACCGGTTTGCGATTTTCAACACATAAGCGCACAGGACGAATGCTGACTGTATACTTACTAAAACCACGCCCACTATGATGACGTCAAGACCTACTTAGAATCACAGTGCACAGTTGCTAATGCCGTCTCCTCTTTGTATTTGCTTCATGGGATTAAATTAACTATTTTAAGGTTCTGTAGAATAATATTTTAAATTAATTACATGTAATAATTGATTTATTTTTATTTTAAAATTAGAATATACTAGCGGTCCACCCCGGCTTCGCACGAGTGATTTCTGGATCGACAACAGCCCACCTACCGGATCCAATTGTGAATCTAAATCATCTAAGGACCCATTTAAACATACACAATAATTTTCATCAAAATCAGTGGAGCAGTTTTTGAGTTTTATCGAGACTAACAGACTGCTATTGATTTTTACATATACAGATTTATTAACGCCCCCGCACTGCCCTTTGTGGGTAGAATTTTATAAAATCCGTAGTTGGTATTTTTTAACATTACAAAAAGAATATTCTGGCAAAGTTTTATACCTATAAGAGCTATAGTTTAAAAATGTGAATTTTCTTTAATTAACGCCCCCGCAACCCCCCTTGCGGGTGGAATTTCGTAATATATATATAATATATCTCGGAGATTCAGCAGAGGATCCCAATTTTGATCTCTGAAATACATCAGGATAAATTTGCTTTGTCACTCTTTTCTCATTCATTCTTTCTACATGACCAAACCACCGAAGCATTCCTTTCTTAATCCTGGTCACAACATCATCTTGCAGACCACACTCTTCTCTTATCACACAATTTCTCACTCTGTCATTTAGATTCAGCCCCAACATACTCCTTAATGACCGCATTTCTAAAGCATTTATTCTACTCTCGTGCTTCTTCTGCCACACCCAACTTTCACTACCATACATTAAAGTAGGGACTAACACAGCATTGTGAATTGCCATACGTGCCTTTTGGGACACATTCTCACTTTCCACAATAGAGTGTAGAGCCCCATTTATTCTATTTCCTGCGTTCACTCGTCGTTCTATATCCTTATCATATCTACCATCCCTGCTAAATACACATCCCAAATACACAAACTCATCTACTTGCTCGACCAATTCCCCTTCTATTCTTATTTCACATATCGTTTTACTTTCTTCTCTTTCAAAAACCATAACTTTCGTCTTACTTGCGTTCACTTTCATTCCCCTTTCTTTTAATGACCTGTTCATTAATGTAACCATCATTTGCAACTCGGCCGCCGACGACGCAAGTATGACTTGATCATCGGCGTACAAAAGGCATTTGACAGTTAACTCACCCATTCTGAACCTGCATTCTTCAACTTTCAAATTTTCCAAACAACTGTCCATAAATAGGTTGAACAGCCACGAGGAAGCTACACAGCCCTGTCTGACATTTTTATTAATGTCAAACCAATCCTAGTAGGCCCCGTTGATCCTGACACAAGCACTAGAGTCTCTATAAAAGAGATTTTAATGCCTGTATCAACCCAGCGCTCAACCCAAATGGGTTCAGTGTTTGCCATAACACATCCCTGTCCACACTGTCATAAGCCTTTTCCAAGTCCACGAACGCACAAAAAAACCTTTTGATTTTTGGCCAAAAACTTCTCCGCGATCATGCGCATGGAAAAGACCTGATCCGTACATCCCATTCCCATTCTAAATCCCGCTTGCACATCCCAAATTTTTCCATCAGTATCTTTCATAACTCTTTCAATTAGCACCTCAGCATACAGTTTTCCCACAATGCTAAGAAGGCTGATACCACGGTAGTTTTTACAGTCCTGCTGCGATCCTTTTCCCTTATATATTGGGACTATCACGGCTTTGCACCAGTCTCCCGGTACCCGCTTAAGTTCCCAACACAAATTATTTAATTCCATTGTTAAAATAAACTTCTATAATGCATTTAATTATTAATTATTAAATGGTTGTAATTATCATTATAATACTTATATGAAAAATAAAGCAGCCATTATGTTCTCCGTGTCCCCGTTTTTTATTTCCCCATCAAAACATTTTATAAAATATATAAAATATAAATAGGTATATACTATTTATATTAACAATATGTTAAAAAAGAAATTCCGGGGAAACTGTCCATGGCAGTAAATATTTTTCTCCAAAGATCATAACTCGAAAATACAACTTTCCGATCTGATTCTTGGGGAGTTTTTTAAGTTTATCGGTAGAGTCACCTGATATTTTTTACATTTGAATTAAAATCCAACAAAAGGTTCAGCTTATTCCCAGGAACATGTTATATGAATATTTTTTAATTATTTTAGAACTATCATGGTAAAAATTCAGGTAATTTTTGAAGTTATTCAGTTTCGTGAACTAAACTATTTTTTTAATCTTTATACCGCTTTCTTAACAATCATTTTTCGATAGTCCTTGTAAGTAAAATGTACATCACTAGCTAACGCACACAAGGACAAATAAAAATTTGTCACGAGTTTTCGAGCTGTCAGGTCGTCTTATACGTCAGTATATTCTATATTCTAAGTCTACATTCTGTGTACTAAATATCGGGAATTTGTCAATAAAACAAAAATACAAATTATTCATCTAAATTTATTTTATCGCCTTCAAAGTAGGCCCCATCGCTTGCAATACAACATCTCCAACGCTTCACCCAGTCTTCCATACATTTTCATAGGCTATTTGCGGTATGGCCTTTAGCTCATTCAGCGAATTTTTGTTATGGCTTCTATCGACTCAAAACGTTTTCCTCGAAGTGGTAATTTTAACTTGGAAATAAAAAGTCAGACGGAGCCATATCAGGTGAATACGGTGCTTGGTCGAGAACTTTTGTTGAATGTTTCGCTAAAAACTCTTTCACTATAATGGCTGTGTGTGATGGTGCATTATCATGGTGCAGCATCCATGAGTTGTGTTGCCACAAATCTGGACGTTTTCGGCGGATACTCTCACGCAAACGCTTCATGACGCCTAAATAATATTCTTTATTCACTGTTTCTCCCTTTGGAAGGAATTTGGAGTGAACCACACCACGGTAGTCAAAAAAACTGTCAGCATCACCTTGATTTTGGAGCGACTTTGCCGCGGTTTTTGGGTTTCGGCTCGTTTTCGAGACGCCATTCTGAACTGTTGGCTTGTTTGCATGTCGTACTCATAAACCCATGTCTCGTCGCCAGTTATTATACGTTTCATAAAGGTCGGATCCGTAGAAGCTCGAAACCATGTCTTCAGCGACATGCTTTCGCTGCGCTCTTTGAACAAAATTGAGCTCTTTTGGAACTAGTCGAGCGGCGACGCGTTTCATGCCTAAAATGTCAATGAGAATGTTGTGGACGGACTTAAAAGATATGTTCACCTCACTAGCCAACTCTCTCAGACTCATACGTCGATTTTCGAGCACTAGCTTCTTGATTTTGTCGATGTTTTCTTTGGTCGTAGCGGTTGAAGGTCTACCAGAACGAGGCAAGTCTACTACTACTTCTCGGCCTTCTTTAAAAGCCTTATACCATTCATAAGCCCTTGTTTTCGATATACACGATTCGCCGTAGGTATTTCGCAACATTTTAGTGATTCACCACATGAAATATCATTCGAAACACAAAATTTAAGGCACCTCTTTGTTCAACAATATTTTCCATTGTAAAATCGCCGATAACTCAAAACTATGACCAACAAAAGTGTAGTTTAAAACAAATTAAATGACAGATCCCGCTCAAACTTTGCGCTAAATCAGTACAGTGCTACCAACATGCAGTAAAAAATTAGAACGACCTCTTTACGCGGGTCTTTTATTGACATATTCCTGATACTTTTACACAGAGTTGTATGATTATAATGATATAATATTATATAATATTAAAGAAGATTTTTTGTTAAATGGGGGGTTTTCCCAGACCTGTAGGCAATTATAACGCATTGCCAGCTCACGCCATTTAGCGCGACGCACGACGTATTTACTCACGATTCTGCGTGAACCATGGGTACTCTATGCGGAAATACTCTGTGCTCCATGCGATAAATACACGCCACAGTGTAAATATTAGCAGTAGATCAAGTGAATTAAATACTATAATCATTGATAACTATAAGAATCAGATCGGAAAGTTGTATTTTCGGGAATAAACAGCACCTACCTGCGTTTTGTTGGATTTTAATTCAAAATGTACAAAATTCCAATAATCTCTAAAGAGGTGAGTCTACCGAATAAACTTAAACAATTTTCCTCAAGAATCAGATCGGAAAATTGTATTTTCGGGCTATGACCTTTAGAATAACATATTTACTGCCATGGACAGTTTCCTCGGAATTTCTTTTTTTACATAATGTTAATCAAATATAAATAGGTAGATACATTTTTTTTACAGAAGAGGGGGCAAACGAGCATGCGGCTCACCTGATGGTAAGTGACTACCGCCGCCCATGAACAACCGCAAGACCAGGGGAATTGCAGATGCGTTGCTGGTCTTTTAGAAAGGTGTAAGCTCTTTTCTTGAAGGTCCCTAAGTCGTATCGGTCCGGAAAAATCGCCGATGGTAAACAATTCCACAGAGAAGTTGTACGAGGAAGAAAACTCCAAGTAAAACGCACAGTCGTGGACCGCCAAGCATCCAGATGGTGAGGATGGTATCGTGAATTTTGACGCGATGTGCGTTCGTGAAATTTGGCGGCTGGAATTAATCCGAACAATTCGTCAGAGCACTCCCCGTGGTAGATTCGATAGAAAATGCAAAGGGATGCAACATCCCTACGCAGCGCCAGTGTATCGAGCAGATCAGAAAGAACTCGGTCGTCGACGATTCGAACCGCTCTGCGTCAAGTGGAAGGAGCTGGCACTGGGGTGCCCCGGCTCAGACATGATGAGAACAGTATTCTATGTGAGGTCGAACTTGCGCTTTGTAAAGTTGCAAGCGATGTGCCGGCATGAAATACTGTCTCGCTCTGCTGAGCACGCCATGCCTTTTAGAGCCCAATTTGGCCTTCCCTTCCAAGTGACCACAAAACTGCACACTATTCGATATGTCGGCGCCGAGGATTCCGATGCTAGCTGAGGCAGCAAGAGGAGTGCCTTGAAACTGAGGAGATACGACAAAAGGGTTCTTTTTAGCGGTAAACGCGCTAACTTGTCTTCTGGGGATTGAACTGGACTAGATTTAGTCGCCCCCAATCCGAGACTTTGTTCAGCAAAGACTCGACTTCAGACACAAGTAAATAGTTAAGTAAATACCTATTTATATTTTATACTAGCATTTTACCCGCGGCTTCGCTCGCGTGAACTTGAATTTAGAAACATCATTAAATGCTATTCCGTGCCAAATTTAGCAAAATTCGATTACTTTTAAGAGTCACCTCGGTGTATGTCTGTCAAAGATTTTTTTGAATTCTAAAAGACTATTAGACGTAGATGATTTGTATTTGGCACAGACATAATAGCTACAGGAATACGTGCATATATATGTCTAGAAACACCTACTATCTTTTATATCGGGCGTGTCTTCCGATGTATCCACAAGAAAGGTAAATTGTCTTGGAATCAAAATGTATTATTATTATTTACATTTTACTCTTTACATTCATTCATAATTAAAGTCAATTTAGTTTTAACAAAATAATGATGAATTTCATGGTCTTCTATAAATTTACGGTATAATGTTTATTTGAAATATTTTATTCATATCATTGGTCCTATTTAATATAGATTAGTACCATAAAATAGATGTAGATATTTTTATTTTACGTGCGAGTAGACTTCAAAATTTCATAAATACAGTTCAATAATAATGTACATACTACACATGGAATAAAACTAATGTCACGGATTTTATCACGTTTAATTTTAACTTTTTTTACGAGGCGGTTTTCAGTTCCATAAAACCCGCGTAAAGGAACATATCGTTAATGTGAAGCACCGACGCTCCGGGAAGTCTAAAGTATGTCATGTCATATGTCAGTGATATGTTTAGTATCGTCATAACCATTATATCGGATCTGATAGACAACAAATCTTTGCATTAGAACACCGATTCCTACGAATGATGATTCGCGAGGCTATTGAAATTCAAAAACATCCTAATTTAAATAGGGAAGATGGCTGAGTGCTACCATCTGCTAAGGACCCCATAATTAATTAAATTAAATTCAAACCCAAGCATACTACTGCAGTAATTTTACCAACTTTAATACTACTGCATCTATTCTATTCTATTCTATTATATTATATTCTTACTATGACATCAGTTGATCAAATTCCTCAGTCCTCCCGTTACCATGAGTGCTGTAAAGTGCCCAAAACATCGGAAATTAAAAAATTTAAAATTAAACGCAAAAATAATCCTTAAAATTTGTTTTATTCCTTATAAATTTTATTCACAGTGAACGTGGGAAGCACTAAACTCATGAACGGGAGTAGAAAAATGTTCGCCTTGTTGTGGCGGTGAAAGAGAATCTGCCACCTCATACCATCCCATCGTAAGAGGCGACATAGGAAAATAAACAGGATATGGGCATCATAATATCTTCCTGACAACAGATCAAAATAATAATAGCTGCGATGGCCAACCCGCCTACCAAGCGTGGCAACTATAGCAAATATCCAGCCACTTGACAATTTATGGGGGAGGCCTATGTTAATTTTAGTGGACTTTTGATAGGCTGACGATAATGAGTTCTACTCATCTTTGCAACCCTTAATATTTACGGTAGAGTAAAAACAAAAAAGAACATATCCGAAAACATGAATGAAATATAAACTGCATATATTGCCCCATGAAAAGTAAAAAAGTAGCAGCTTTTTTTTCAGCAAGCATGTATGTAACATGTTACATCAATCCACAGATTCATCCTCGAGGGAATCGTACACATTTTGCTCCCGTGCCATGATAAAATCTCATGGCGAACTACACGGCCTTCGTGTTTGTTTAAATACAATTCATAAAAACTGAAACTAATCTTTTGCATGATTATTGACCACATCTACCTACCTAGTAATTACACATCCAACGATGACACGACTGAATTTTCAATTATTTACATCGTATATTCAGTAGCATTCTATTATTTAATTTTATCTTGACTAACCATTTTAGTTTATTTAGAAGTAAGTATATGGCGCTATTTTTAGATGTAATAATGAAAGCCAATACTATCTAGTAATATCAGCGATAGAAGCGAACAATATAAAAATCTCTTAGTGTTGAATAAGCAAGCTATTATAAATACTCTAAGAAAAACCTTAACAATTTTCATATTTTTGATATACGTCATTTTATCTTTTGAAATTCTTACACTTTTAAAATAACATAACAAAAATACTAAAAAACTAAACGTTAGTATTTTTAAATAATTTTAAAAAAAAAATATTTAAATTTTTGTGTTATTTATATTATTTACTATGTAACTGAAGGCAATATACCGGGTGTTTGTGAAACGCCCCCGAAAACGAAGACAGTCGATAGTACTAACAATACCTTTGATGATGGGTCACAAAGAAATTCGATCCCGAGGGGGAAAAAATCATCTTTTCACAACGTTTTATTAACTTTATTCACGTTCCATCATGTTAGTACAGCTAAATGAAACGATAATTCATAACAAAAAATGAAAATACTTAAACATAAAACCAGTTGTGCAATTACAATCAGCTGAGGGCGTCAAAGAACGTGTGGACGCCGAATTCGCGCGGCCCGTCTAAATACCTAACTTATCTACTTAACCTACTATTTTGCCACTGTGCTTGTCTCCACCTAGCCACTTTATTCACAGGTTAAATAAACCAAATACCTGGTTCGATTCTCCGCTAATAAAAAAATTACTTAAATGAAATGTTAACAAGGTTAGAGTCATGCTTTTTTGTGTAGGTATGTTTACTATTCTGATGTATTCAGTTCTGTACATATTCAGATGAGTTCAGTACTAAGTTATTTAAAAAAAATTAGGTATGAAACATATAGTGACGTATTCACGAGCACTATAAACGTACCTAAGCGTTAGGCATTATTAAAACAAAACACGAAAAACAAAACGTAACAACAAGTAATAACAACAAGAATGTAATAAATTGAATTGAAATTGCTCACGCGCACGTGATAGTCAACAGTCAACACGGAACTGTCTCAAAAACTAAAATTAATAATCAATCCCGCCAAAACAAATGCGCACGAGTCATTCGTAGAGCCCTTGAAGCACTGAGCACTTCCACAGATCGTTAAACCGTTACGACATTGCCAACGTTTATTTTATTTATAAGTTTAGTTATCCCTACGACTAGTCTTCATATGGAATTTAGAAGTTATGGTTGTCATTTTTAATACAATTACACAATCAATTGTACCCTGACGCAACAAGCAGTTCTTTACTACAAAAATTATATTGAAATTAATAAACGTACCTAATTGGGTACTCAGTACTCACACAATTATAAACACTATTTCATCGTTATCTTTGATTTTGTATAAGAAAATAGAAAAGAAATGGTACTGAATAATTTAATAGTTAAAATCAATTGCAATTACGATCGACAGTTAATTAATCTATCAGAATTAATGTAAAAAATAATACTTTTACCTTATTTTAATTGACTTTCCGTATTTAATCCGACCAATACTTTGAATTTAAAAAGAGGTACATCAAAATTATTAAAAATTACTTGTAAGTTTTACAGTGATTGCCGCCTCTAATTCTTATGTCGCCGGCAAACTAAATTTCGGTGCAACATGGCAGCGTTGCCAACACCAATTTGTCAAATTCCCCGAAAATTCATGTCAAATTCCATAATTTAAGGACAAAACTTCAACAGATTCCCCATAAATTCATCTCAATTTTATTTTAAGGAATGAATAAATTTTCAACTAATTTTATAAGATTAGCTTTTTAACTAACATTTTTTTTTTCTTTAAAATTAAAAAATAAAGAAATGAAAAGCATTAAATTATACACAAAAGTTGCCGAAATAAATGCGAAAATTAAATGTGGTGCAATGAAGATAATTAAAAAAAGGGAGTCATTCATATTCATAAGTAACCTAACAAAATGTTAAGATAAGTATTTAGATTTCTTGAAAAAAGGTTCTGACTTGGCCTTGGCTATCGATTTTCAAAATCCTTGCATTTTCCCCGCAATTTGGGGAATTCTCCACATGTTGGCAACGCTGACATGTGTAAATTCCACAGCGCGAGGCGACACGAGTCGGCCGGGCGGCAGCAGCGCGTGTGTGAAAGGGAAGGGTAAAGTGAGTAGTATACCTAATGCATTGTTTCGTACCAAGCTAGATAAGAGTTCGGCGCCCGCGAGGATATTGACTTGACCCTATTGTCAGCTGATTTTCTTTTAAGTTTCACTGTTGGTTTTATGTTTAAGTATTTTCATGATTTTTTATGAATTATCGTTTCATTTAGCTGTACTAACATGATGGAGCGTGAATAAAGTTAATAAGTATAATTTCGGGAGCGTTTCACAAACACCCGGTATTTATTATGTTGACATTTTATTTTTTAAACTGTTGATACTATGTTAATATATTGTAATGTATCTTTTTTTTTATTAAATCAATCATCTGATGTAAGTTGTTTTCATGTTTAATTGTTAAAACTCATTCACATTAATCGATTAAAGTAATCGATTTCCTATTTTATTCGTGACATAAACTTATTTTCAAGATTTCTCGTCTTCCAGATTGTGAATTGGGCTACTAACTACTTTTTCCATTTGATGACAGATGGCGCTGTTTTGATAATAAATCAGTGTAGTTTCAAATTATTTTACCAAGGCTATAACTGTATTTTAATCTTTATTTATAAATATGGTGTTTGTTTAAAAAACACCAGTCATACCGCCTATAACTAAGATATAATAGAAAATTAACATCTAATGTAAGGAAAATACTTAACCTTCTTTTTTCGAAGTTCCGTAATCGGATAAAAAGTAGCCTATAAGTTGCCCCGGGTTACTAACTACCTACAAACAAAATTTCATCTAAATCGGTCCAGTAGTTTTTGCGTAAATCCGGAATACACAGACAGAAAGACAAAAATTCTAAAAACCACTAATTTGGCTCCAGAACCCTTTAATTAGTCCCCTGGACTTTTTTTTCAAGAAATTATTAGAATTACGGACACGACTTTTCTGGAGCTGGAGCTTTTGCTGGAGAAATAAAAAACGAGTACATATTGGCTGCTTTATTTTTCATACGTGAAGTATTACTTTTAATAATTACAAACATTTAATAATAATAATAATAATAGTAATAATCTAATATATCAAAGTTAGCAAGCAGACTTAGTTCTGCAGCATATGCTGTAAAAAAGATTAGAAATCATACCAGTGTGGAAACAGCTAGACTTGTTTACTTTAGCTGTTTCCATAGCATAATGTCGTATGGTATTTTGCTATGGGGACACGCAACTGACACTTAAATTATATTTGTTTTACAGAAGAGGGCCATAAGAGCAATCTATGATTTAAAACCTAAAGAGTCGCTCAGACAATAATTTAAGGAAATTAATATATTAACTTTGGCCTCTCAATACATTTATGAAAATGTAATGTACGTACACAAAAATAAAAGTAGTTATACAAAAATAAGTGATATTCATTCTGTAAATACTAGGAACAAACACAAGCTAGTAGTACCAGTTACTCGACTCCACCGAGTCAGTAATTCATTCTTGGGGCGATGTATACGCTTTTACAACAAAATCCCAGAAAATATACAAAATTCGACCTGCCCAAAATTCAAAAACTTTAATAAACATAGTTTGTATAAAAGGGTTATTATAATGTTAAGGAATTTATGGATGATAATAACCCCTGGGAATGAGGTGTTCGCTGCCAGGCTGTTTCTAATTTGTTTTGTGTGGTTAATTGTGTAACATACATGATTGTAAGCTGTTATTTTTAAAAAAAAAGTCCCGCTGGGTTTCTTGCTGGTTCTTCCCAGGACAGAGGTTTTTTTTTCGAACCAGTGGTAATTAGACAAAAGAGTGACTTTCAATAAGTATTATTTATAATCTATATTGAATAAAAAAGTTTCTGTTTCTGTTTCTGTTTCTGTAATAATAATAATAATTTTATTTCAATAAACTGTACAATTAATTGAAATAATGTCTTAATTTAAAATAGTCTACAATAACAGGCACCTGAACTAGGATAAACCTGTATCTCAGGTGTATGTGCTAATAGATACATTTACAAATATTTTCTGTTTCTTATATAAAATGAAAAACATACCAACTAATTAGGGTTATTTCGGTAAAATATATTATCATTAATTTACTTATGATTTTAATTAACTTAAAACAATCAGCAACTATTCCGTACCATCCTATGACAAATTTTGTAACCACGTTCGAATAACATTTTTACAATCTGCCATTTTTAATGGATACATGTACAAAATTGCATTTACTTGATTTTACAGAAAAGGGCCGAGGAATGTAAAAAAATCTATCCATGAAAGAATGCCTTATTCTGATGTTAGTTTCAATGACTATAACTTTGCGTCTTTTATCAGTGACCTCTCTTTTGTAGGGCAATTTTAAGTGCTGTTTTAGTAACGTACTCATAACGAATAACTGGCGCACTGAGAGGACATTATTAGATTTATATAAGAGATGGGACGGGAATAGGATAGGGCGGAATGTTGCGACTTTTAATACAGCTCTTTGAGCGCGTTCCAGTGGTAGCAGTGTAGTTTTACCTGCTCCTCCCCATGAGGTTATATGTACAATAGGTGATAATTGATTGACATAATGCAAAATATACTTGCTTTACTACCTTAATATCAGCAAAAGAACGAATCTTTTTAAAAACAAACAATAGTTTAGGGACTCTATTGCACAGGTGGTCTATGTGGTTTTTAAATGTAAGAGTAGAATCTACAATTATTCCAAGGTATTTAATAGTTTTTGTATTAAAAATAACTGGGCAGTTACATTTAAACTCTGCGACTGAGCAACATTGGTGTGCTTAAATTTCTGGAATGGTTATATGCTGTGTTGAGCTGCGCATAGAAAAATGAATATATTTGGTTTTGTCCGTATTCAGTGTTAATATGTTTTGTTGGAGCCATTTATTAACCCTGTCAAAACCTTGCTGTGCACATAAATAAACCTTGTTTACTGTATTTGCGGAAAAAAGGAGCACGGTATCATCTGCGTAAGATATTATTTTACCTGAGTTAAGTTCAAGATTGCAAAGGTCATTTATATATATATCAGAAATAGGGTTGGCTTGAGGCACGCCAAAATGAGTATTTTTTTGTTCAGAGCTAATAACCTTTTCGATTTTTATGCTTTGATATCGATTTTCTAAATAGTTCGCAAAAAGTTGAAGCTGTTTACCTCGAATACCTATGCTTTCTAGCTTATTTTATAGGATGGGAATAGAAACTGTATCAAAAGCTTTTGCTAGGTCAAGGAAAATGAAAATTGATTGGTTGCCTTTATCTAATTCTTGAGAGACGTAATCGGTCATTTCCTGCACAGCATCAGCAGTGTACAGTTTTGGTCTAAAACCATATTGCATATTCGATAATATGGATTTATTTTGTAAATAATTCATTAATCTATTGTTAATAAATTTTTCTAATATTTTAGACGTAGATGAGAGTATTGAGATAGGCCGATAATTGGAAACGTTTTTTTTATCCCCCGATTTATACAGGGTATTTTTGAAACGCTCCCGAAAACGAAGACAGACGACAGTACTAACTATATCTTAGATGATGGGTGAAATATAAAATCGATCCTGATGAAAAAAAAAATCATCTTTTCACAACGTTTTATTAGCTTTATTCACGCTCCATCGTGTTAGTATAAATCATCGTGTTAAATAAAACGTTAATTTCATTAAAATAAAACATGAAAATACTTAAACATTAAACAAGCAATGGAATTTAAAATAAATAAACCATAAAATCAGCTGACTAGGGTCAATATCCGCGTCGAAGCCAAACTCTTTTATCTAGCTCGGTACAGTTCCCGTCACGTAAAAAGAACGCTCAGCGATAGTGGAGAGGGTGTGTCTGCGCATGGGTACAGTCGCGTTCTAAAGTACTACATGGTACTAGGCTGTTGTTTTATAATATTATAATAGTAATTAATGGTTTTATTGTAGAATCATAATAGGTACTTTACTAACTACTTAGGATAATGTTTGCTTGAGCATTATTTTTTATTTCTATCGTAAAATAAAGTAGTTTGTAATAAGAAAACTTAAGCTAAGGGTGACACGCTGTCCATTATACCGTTGGAACATGGAACATGGAAGCCAAATGTCGATGGTGTATTGGTGTTACTGGATGCTACTTCATCATCACTCATCAGAATCATCATCATCAATGCGAATGATAAATGTTTCCGTCATCAGGTTGACCACATGTTAATTTTTCGGTATTCTTCCTCAATACATTTAACTTTACTGCACAATTTTCCCCATTCACCTTCTATTTACCTTTTCTTTCACTAGTTCAGTCATAAAACAATAGATATAAATAATTTTTCTTTCCTTCCTTTTTAAAACCATCGTCGCGCGTCGTGCAAAAGCTGTGTGTGCGACTGTACATTGGGAAACATCGCTTTTTCAAAGCGCGGGAAGAATGAGGAACCAATAGCGTGCGCGCACAGTAATACTGGCGAGCATTCCCCCGTCGCGCCCCCTTCGTACCACGCGCTGCCGCCGCCCGGCCGACTGTGTCACCTCGCGTCAGCGCCAACATATGGGGAATTCCCCAAATTTACCTACTAAGATTTGTTTGCAAGCGACATAAGAATTAGAGGCGGCAATTACAATAAAACTTGCAAGTAATTTTTAATAGTTTTGACGTACCTCTTTTCAAATCAAAGTATTGGATGGATTAAAAACGGAAAGTCAATAAAAGTAAAGTAAAATAATTATTTTTTAGATTAATTAACTGTCGATCATAATTGCAATTGATTTTAACTATAAAATTATTCAATACCATTTTATTTCTATTTTCTTGTACAAAATCAAAGATAACCAAACCCAAGTAAATACGTTTATTAATTTCAATATCATTTTTGTAGTAACGAACTGCTTGTTTCGTCAGGGTACAAATGATTGTCTAATTGTATTAAAAAAATTACAACTATAACTTCTAAATTCCATATGAAAGACTAGTCGTAGGGATCATATGGATACTAAACTTATAAAATAAAAGTTGGCAATGTCATAACATTTGATGGTCTGTGGGAATGTTCAAAGTGTAGGCTTCAGTTTTGGGATTAATTATTGATTTTAGTTTTGAGACAGTTCCGTGTTGACTTTGGACACGCATGCGCGAGCGACAGTTCAATTGTTTTTTTAATTAAATTTTATTGTTATTACTTGGTATTACCTACTTCTTATTACGTGTTATTCTTGTTGTTACGTTTTGTGTTTCTTTTTGTTTTAATAATGCCTAACGCGTACGTTTATAGTGCTCGTGAATACGGCAACATGTTAATGTGCCTTGAGAAGCTTGTGGAATGCTTCGCGTGCATTACGAATTTACCGAGAGAAATTCCGACCGCTCGACACCCAGCTGACTCTCGTCTGATAACAGCAGCATTTCAGCGAGTGTTGGAAAATCGGCCCATTGCTCCAGTAGCGGCAGGAGGTGGAAGTCAAATGACTGTTCACCCGAGGAGCGCATTTTAGATGTCGTTCGCCGGTATCCGAACCTAGGTACACGATGTATCGCTAAATTGTTAACACGTCGAGATGGAACAAGTGTGTCATACTGTGCAGTTCATAAAGTGTTAAAGCGTAACCGAATGCGGCCATACAAAGTGCACAAAGTGCAAGCTTTAGTTCCGGCGATCACGACCGCCGACGAGTTTTCTGCCGTTGGTTATTAGACCAACAACAACGTGTGCCTGGTTCCATTGAGCACGTTATCTGGACGGACGAGTCGACATTTACCAGAAACGGCCTCTGAAGAAATACACACGTGTATTCAGAGGTTAACCCGTACGCTGTTCGACAAACCGGGCACCAAACCCGATGGTCGGTTAACGTATGGGCAGGTTTATTTAAGGATCGCATACTGGGACCAGTGTTTCTGCCACAGCGACTTAATGGACAGGGATACCTAAACTTTATAAATGAACAGTTGGTTGACATTTTAGACGACCTATCGTTGGATGAATATCGCCGCACATGGTTCCAGCATGATGGTGCACCTCCACATGTCGTGAGGTTCGTCCGTGAGCGCCTTACCGAATTATTTGATGATCGCTGGATTGGCAGACTAGGACCACACGCTTGGCCACCTCGCTCACCAGATCTGACCCCGTTAGACTTCTTTCTGTGGGGGTATGTGAAAGAAAGGGTTTTTAATCGTGAGTGTGATAGTGCTGACGAAATGCGCCAAAGGATCGTGGATGTTTTCGACAAACTACGTGCGGACTGTGTCGAAGACCACACGATGATGCCCCGCCTGCATGAGGAGACGCAACACCGAGCCCACATCTGCCTCGAAATGAATGGAGCACAATTTGAGCCGCATCTCATAAGACCACGGAGGATTTAGAGCGGTAAGCTGTTTCATACCTATTTTTTTTTAAATAACTTGGTACTGAACTGATTTGAATAGGTACATAACTGAATACATCAGAATAATAAACATACCTACACGATGAATAAAACGCATAACTCTAACCTTGTTAACTTTTCATTTAAGTATTTTTTCATTAGCGGGAATCGAACCAGTTATTTGGTTTATTTAACCTGTGAATTTGAATTAAAGTGGCTACGTGGAGACAAGCACAGTGGCAAAATAGTAGGTTAAGTAGATAAGTTAGGTATTTAGACAAGTGTTGTAAATTATTAGGTATTGTGGTACCATCGCTAGTTACGGGCCGCGCGAATTCGGCGTTCGCGCGTACATTGACCCTAGTCAGCTGATTGTAATTCTGTAATTCCACTGCTGGTTTTATGTTGAAGTAGTTTCATGTTTTATTTTAATGAAATTAACGTTTTATTTAACACGATGATTTACACTAACACGATGGAGCGTGAATAAAGCTAATAAATCGTTGTGAAAAGATGATTTTTTTTTCATCAGGATCGATTTTATATTTCACCCATCATCTAAGATATAGTTAGTACTGTCGTCTGTCTTCGTTTTCGGGAGCGTTTCAAAAATACCCTGTATACTGGAACTATCAATAATAAACAATCTAGGAAAATACCTTCAGAGAGGCAAATTCGAAAAATATGAGTTAATGGTGGTACTAGAATTTGTCTAAATTTTCTTATTATACTAGTGGGTATGCCATCCCAACCAACCGCGCTTGTTTCTCTCAGTCCCATTATAATACTTTCTACCTCAGTAGCCTCTTATCTAATAATGCGAACGAGCTTAATTGGCAGTTTCTTTGAGTTGAGAAAGTGGCCTTGTATTCATGATTATTGTTAGAATTGTTTATCATCTGCTCAGCAAGATTTTTACCGACATTCACAAAGTAATGATTTGCTGTATTTGCTGATATAAGCGGCGAGGATTTATTTTGTAATAATTCTGATGAAGATTCATGCTGTTTGGATATAAATGTAATATATTTTACATGCCGCCAAATCTTTTTATTATCTCTACCAGACTCTTCCAGTAAGTTTGTAAGATAGTTCAACTTTTTTAATAAATTGTTACAAAAATTCCTATATCTTTTATATGAAATTTGTAAAGCGGAATTATTTGAAGAAGATTTTGCCATCAGGTGTAGTTTGTGCCTATGTTTTGTCAGGATGCCCAACTACCAAATATACAGGAGGGACGAAGTTAATGCTCAAGGAACCGCCTATAGAGGCACGGCGGTTCTAGTGAGAAAGGACATCGTCCACCTAGAGCTAGACTTACCGTCATACCAATCGACGCGCTCTATCGGCATAAAAATGGAGGCGGCGGGCGAGGAACTAAGGATCTTAGCATACCGCCCGCCAGGGACTCCATTTTACTCCTCAGACATCCGGACGATCATGGAAGGCACAGCACCTACCATCATCGCGGGGGACCTAAACGCAAAACACCCGGCCTGGGGATCTAGAATGATCACCCCGCCGGGTCGTGAACTTTATGAAGACGCAGAACTTAACAACTATGACGTTTTAGGTCCCGAGGAGCCTACTCACGTTCCAGCTGACCACAGGAGAAGTCCGGATGTATTGGACATCGTGCTCGCTAGGAACGTCAACTGCCCGATAGTGGTAGAGGTGCTGTACGACCTGAGTACACAGCACCTCCCGATTCTGATTACCCTTGGCCTCAAGGCGGTGACAACGCTGCCCAGAGCTTATAACACCAAGATTAACTGGAGGCTCTACCAGCAACACCTGCAGGAGAGATCTCCAGTATATACAGAGATTAACTCAGCGGACGACATAGAGGCCGCTGCAACTAGAATAACATCCATCCAAGAAGCCCTCAACGCGGCCTCTACGATCGTCCCTCTAACGAATCGTAGAGACGAGCTGCCACGAGAGCTACGTGTGCAGCTCAACCAGAAACGAGCGCTGAGGAAGCTCTGGGCACGCTCTCGCTACCCACTAATAAAAACACGTCTAAATAAACTGACGGATGATCTGTCGGTTGCAATCCAGGCCCACCGTGGAAAGGCCTGGGAGCGACGCATATGGAAAGCCGAAGATCAGGAAGCGTCGCTCTACAAATTGAACCGACAGCTAACTAAGACTAGACCCCCCGTCTGCCCGCTGACCAACAATGCGGGCGGGCGTTGTAGCCGAAGGTAGAGCGGATGTCCTAGCCGAACACTTCGAGGAGCAATTTATGCCGAACCCAGCAAGTGCGGAGTACATGGAGCTTCACGCCCAAAAGGAGAGCCGCGTACGGGAGTTTCTGTCGTCGCCCGCGCCACCGCTTGCAGGAGAGTGGTTCATCTCCCCCGCAGAACTGCGGAGGACAGTAACCCGCCTGCAACCGAGGAAGGCGCCGGGGCAACGACCGGGTCACGAACGCTGCACTTCGACAGCTGCCCCATAGAGCCATCGTAGAGCTAGGACGACTCTACAATGGTATACTGCGGACTTCACACTTCCCGGAGGACTGGAAAACCGGCAAGGTCATAGTTCTGCCGAAACCCGGGAAGGACAGGCGTAGAGCAGCTAGTTATAGACCTATAACGCTGCTACCGCACATAGCCAAATTATTTGAGAGAATCACCCTAAGAAGAATCCGCCCGTGCATACAACTTCGGGCGGAGCAACACCGATTTAGGAGTGGGCACTCCACAGCAACACAGCTGACCAGAGTGCTACACCACCTGGCGGCCGAACACAACCGGGATCGCACGTCGTTGGGCGTCTTCCTCGATATCCAGGAGGCGTTCGACAGGGTGTGGCACTCTGGGTTACTCTATAAAATGATACAACAGACGAGTGTCCCTCCGGCTATGCTGCGGCTAGTGGCGTCATTTCTAGCCGACCGGAGCTACCACGTCTGTGTCGAAGATGCCGAAGCCGCAGTAAAAACCATAAGAGCTGGCGTACCACAGGGCAGCTGTCTTTCGCCGATCCTGTACGCGGCGTATACAAATGATATCCCTACACTGGCAGGACACCTACGCGAATGGGAGGACGACGTAGAGCTGGCGCTATACGCGGACGATAGCGCCTACTTCACCTCGTCCAGAAGAGCCCATCTCGCCGCCGCCAAGATGCAGCGCCTGCTGGACCTGCCACCGTGGCTGGATGAGTGGAGGATGGCCGTAAATGTTGGGTAAACGGTCGCTCTCCTCACCCGCCGATATAGAAACTTCCCGCCCCCGTTGACGCTAAGAGACCAGGAGATTGCGTATGAGAAGGCCGTGACCTACCTTGGGTGCCGGATAGACAGGATGCTGCGCATGACCGCACACGTCGACATCGTCGTCCGCAATGTCAGATGTGCGCGGGCGATGCTCCGTCCAGTCCTGGCATCCAAGTTCTCAATTAAGACCAAAATAAAAATTTACAAAACATACATAAAACCAAAATTACCTACGCCGCTCCGGCCTGGTACGCACTTCTGAGCGAACGGCAGAGGCAGCGGCTGCAGGTTCAGCAGAACCAATCATTACGGACCATCGTCGGTGCAGGTCGCTACGTCCGGAATGACGTCATCGCGGCCAACCTGATGATGGAGAGCATTCAGGAATTCGTGGTTCAACTGGCGCGCGGCATGTTCGACTACGCTGACAACGGGCCACACGAACACCTTAATAACCTTGCACCATTACATGCTCGGCCTCCGGACGGGCGATCTCTACCAAGAGAACTCCTCTCTATAGCGATTAGAGAGCCAAGTACCAACCCTCAATGCCGCAGATAGGCCAACCTTGACACCATATTGAAACTAATTTGCAGCAACATAACATTTACAACGCCATAACGGCTCCCATGACCGGTACATAGTAGTTTACCGCGAGGAGAACCCGAGGCCCGAGACCTGCTGTTTGCTATATAGCACACACGCAGAAGAATACAACGTATGCAATTCGTTCGGGAACTGTTCGGGACCAGCTTCCAGTATACTTTTAAATCGAGAATCAAGAAACATAGGGAAGTGATAGGAATAGGGAAAGTAATCAGTTGCACTCTTATGGAGAAATTATGAAGATAATTGCTGTTTTATTCCTAAAGGATCTTCAACCACCTAAAATACAGTCCACAAATCAAGGGACGACTGGACCGGGACTACTTCAAGAGGACCCGTAATCTTTGTCGTCTGACCTTTTCTTTTGAGAACTTGAGGCTTCAGACGCTCTCTTGTGATACTCCTTCACGGGATTCACACACACCTCGTTGACCGCCCGAACCCAACGTGGTGTGATAAAGAGTTTCTGGGTAGAACGTCTATGGCGAACTAATCCCAGTTTGATTGGATCCTTTCAGATGACGGACCTATGTCGAGAGCCTGGATGCCCTTGACCGTTTCAGTTACTATAGGATTGGTGACAAGGGTTATAGATGGTAACTTTTTTTAGTAAAGTGTGGTCTAAACAGGAACCGCTTAGATGAGTTGGGAGCAAATGTGCTGGAAGCAGGCCCTGGTATGCACAGATATTAAGGTAGTCTTTGGCTACGCCATGACCGCCTTCTGGGTTGAGATCTATATTCATATCACCCATTACCACTATATTTTTGAATGGCGATAGTTACCTAAGTGTATTGTCTAATGACGTGATAAAATTGTCTATTTGTTTAAAACCACAAGGTCTGTAAGTCTGTAAACAGCAAGGACAGCAGTTTCATGGCCCACTTTTACCAATAACCTACTACAATCTAGCATATCAGGTTCTTCGACTGATATGTTTATTTTTTTTTTTCGCACCGTAATTTTGTATACAGTTTTACTACTAAACGTATTGTATCTTGGCTAGCGATGGGCGATTATTACTAAAACTAATCGAATTAGTCGATTGTTCAGTTTAGTCGATAAAATTCGATAACAATCCATGTTAGTCGATTGTTATCGACTAACGGCGTGTGGCGGGCGGCAATGACTGATACGGTTACCGTGTCAACTTTAACTACTAATTTGTAGCACAGCGCACCGCTAACTACTTATTTATTCGTACGTATAACGATACGTACTACTAAATAAGTAGTTACAAAAGATGGTGCGGCGGGCATGCGCTGCGCTAAGACTGCGCCACTACTTACGTTACGACTGTAGTTATTAATTAGTTATTCGATTCTCACGAATAGATTATTCAATTGTCTGTTTTGTATTGTAATCAAACCATTGAATAAGGAAACATTCATTCAAGACATGATGTTAATGGTTAAATTTATTAATTTGTTAAAAGTTATTTGTAATTTTTTTAACAGCTAAAATTAACAGTTAAAAATATTACTTACTTTTGTATTGAATTATTATTTTTAAATTGTTGATGTTAATTTTATTGCTTAAATTTTACGCATGAAATACAATAAACATTTCTTCATACTTTAATAGGTACATGACTCTCTAGTATTAAAAAGTCTTTCTTATTAAGCTAAGCGTATTTACAAATTTATTAAATCAATATTTAAATCATATTATGATTTTTAGGCATCGCGTCAAGCCGGTTATTCATAACCCGCGTGTGACCTTTCTCTAAGAAAGACAATATTCATTAACCAACTAAAGTAAACAAATTAAAATATGTATTATGTAATACTTAAAAACAATCGACGCATTCAACACTGTCCCGCACGCACGCGATATGCGTACAATTAGTAGTTTGTGGATTGTTATTCGAATAATCATGGTGAGGAACTACTAAATCGACAATCGAATGCGCAATAGTATAATTTTCGATTCAGTCGATTGTTTTTTTTTGCAACAATCGCCCATCGCTAATCTTGGCAGTGATGGCAGGTTGTTTTGGCTTTTAGATAGCCAGCATTCTGTTAGTATAATAACGTCGTAGTCAGTGTCCAATCTTCGAAGGAGTATATAGAAATTATCCATGTTTTTATTTATACTACGAATGTTCTGTGTTAAAATAGTAAGAGAGTTCGCGGCCTTGAAGGGATATTCCTTGCACATATCAATTTTACATGTTTTCGCCACTGATCGCATCGATTTCATTAGTTAACTTATCCATATTATTTTTCTTAATAAGTAATTACTTAACAACAGAAAACAAAGAAAGAAAAAAAAATAAACTAAAACTTATAAATTAGGGCAATAAGATTAAGATGAACGGTGGCGCCATCATATTAGTCTGTGGGTGGCGCTCTTAGGCGCTCTCATAATAATCTATGGAATTAATGTACCTATAATATAATATAGTTTCAGCTATCTTCTTAGTAATAATTAATAATTACATACATTACATACATTATAGAAGTTTTTTTTTATATTTTTCTGTTCACTATTACGGCTTGACCTATCACCCGATTCCGGCTTGACGTCGACTTCTGGGACAGCCCTGTACCTATATACTTATTTATCTTTGAATGCCTCATATTCAGACCAAATAAAAAAGTTGAATGCACTTTCAATGACCTTTACACGCCGATAGCAGTGTGATACAAAATGTGAAATCTAACTAATTTCGATTCGAGTACCTACCTAGTGTGTAATATATTGTAATCATGATTATGTAATTATGTAACAACGTCCATAAGTAAAATCAATCAATAATTAGATGTAACGTTTTTTATAAGAATATTATAAAAAACGTTACATCTATATTTTTAATTATATGTATTATCATTTGCGTATATTTAATTTAATATTCGTACAAGTGCCTACTTACATGATAGAGATTTAATTTTTTCGATTTCGACGTTAATGTTTTTATTTTGCTGTCCGATTGTTCGTAAGGCACAACATCATGTTCCGTTACGTACCGTTAAAAAATAATAGATATAGACACAGAATAAATATATAGAGAAAGAGTTCCAACTGAAAATACTGTTCAGGTCTTCATATCTCAAAAATTTATCGTTTGTACATTGTAGGTAGGTATATTATTTGGTACAAGTTTACGAAATTTTCCGATAGCCACAAAACGTCAATATGAAACAGTATTTGAAATAAAATAAAATCTGTGCATTTCTTAAACGTATATAGTAAGATAAAATCTATTTGCAAGAACATTGACCCTTATTGGTTTGAAGAGGCTGACCATGACCATACAATAAAAGCATCTCTAGAAAAAGAAAATTGTTCCATTTAGAAAAAAAGGAAAGATAGGACTAAAAAGGCGGAAATGGATACAGCTGTTTGAAATATACCATAATTTAATGTAAGCATGGATGCTTTCGTATATACATACATAAACACTCACGCCTGTCACCCAGAGGGGTAGGCAGAGACTACGGACTTCCATTTGGCACGATCCTGGCACACCTCTCTCGCCTCCTTTACATCCATATATCTACGCATACACGCTCGTCGGTTAAGGGTACTCCTAATCTGGCCTTTTTTCAATATAACGCCAATTTGGTCGATAAACCTTCGTCTAGGGCGTCCCTTCCCGACTCTGCCGTTCATTTCTGCAACATAAATTTGCTTTGTCACTCTTTCCTCGTTCATTCTTTCTACATGACCAAACCACCGAAGCATTCCTTTCTTAATCCTGGTTACAACGTCATCTTGCAAACCACACTTTTCTCTTATCACACTATTTCTCACCCTGTCATTCAGATTCAGCCCTAGCATACTCCTTAATGACCGCATTTCTACAGCATTTATTCTACTCTCATGCTTCTTCTGCCAGACCCAACTTTCACTACCATACATTAAAGTAGGGACTAACACAGCATTATGAATTGCCAAACGTGCCTTTTTTGGCACATTCTGACTCTTCATAATAGCGTGTAGAGCCCC
Organism: Parnassius orleans; assembly: GCA_029286625.1. Lineage (NCBI taxonomy): Eukaryota > Metazoa > Arthropoda > Insecta > Lepidoptera > Papilionidae > Parnassius > Parnassius orleans. Next base: position 2,915,214 of record JAGSMP010000167.1, read on the forward strand.
ATTCACTTTATTTCCTGTGTTCACTCGTCGTTCTATATCCTTATCATATCTACCATCCCTGCTAAATAAACATCTAAAAGCATCGAAAGCATCCAGTGTATAATTTTACTATTTTGACGCACTACAAAAAATACTATATAAATGACACTACAAAATAGCAGAAAGAAGCAGTAATAAAAATAGTGTGTTGCTAGTTGATCTCTTTTAAAACTGAAAATGAAACGTACCTATTAATAAATTTTCACGACTTCTTACTTTCTACTGATGACTGCTATGGCCAGAACAAAACAAGTACATTTTTCCTACGTGCCTAGGTCTGTCTATGTTGTTAAATTATTTGGTACCTATTTCTATTGTGCACAAATATTTTAGAAACTGCGCACAACCGGCGATTCCATGCTTGATTTGTGCAATCGGATGTAATTATCTAGTGGGTGTCGTTAGAGGTGATAGAGGGATATGAAACAAGAGAGGGGTAGCAGCATCTTCCTGGTAACAACTCAAAATAATAAAAAAACTGCTCGCCACCGCAGTTTTTTCTTTGAGTGGCAACTATAGCAAATATCCCTATGTTTAGACTTTTGATTGGCTGTGATGAATAATTAATGATGTAATAAGGATAATAATGAAAATTATGACATAGAAAGACTAGGTAATCTAGATCATTGGCGTCGTGACAAAGATGGTGACATAATTCGATGGTCCGATCTTTTGGAGGTCAGTGTTTTACGTTTACAAGAAAATACACTCTTTTGAGGTATAAATAAAAAGCTCCACTGTCGATGAATATAAGACGAAGAAGACCAAAGAAGTTTACCCATACATTTGGAGAATGTATAATTGCCACAAGCATACCATCAGCCAATTCGAATAAGTAAAGCTTTGCATACAGATGCTTCTCTAGGACACGCTTTTAACAACCTTTTAAATCAATGTTTTTGCGATACAGAAAATGTTTAAAATTAATTAAATAATTAAATTTAATGTGGAAAGGTTTAGAACAACTTATAATAATGCGGTTGAAGAGTTTTACATTTACTTTTATTCATTTTTCAATTACAATTCAAATCGATCTCAAAAGTAAAATTATTATTAAATAATATTATTAAACTACGTTTAATACTCCCTTTTTTGATCACATAACAATTTGTGATTTTTGTTAAAATTAAAATATTTTTACGCCTGATATGATGACTTTGTGTGATTTTAATAATATAAAATAAATTAATATGCTGAAACTCATATGTGTACTTTTTTAATACTTTTATCATAAACCTTGACAAAAAGTTTGCGAGTATTACACGATTACTAATATATATAGCGGGTCTCAAAACATAGGGGCGTATATGCAAAAATGAGATTTTTTTTAGATTCAAAATTGAAAATTTTATTTGTCGTAAGCTAAACAGTCTGAAATTATTTTTAGGCCATTATTGCTCTTTACGTCTACTATTAATATTTATAAATAATTAATAATTAATATAATTAATGACAAGCCAAACAGGCGCACTATTTATTAAAATCACGGAAATAACGTTAATTATGATAGTTTCTCATTCTAAAATCTTTGAAATCACCAACGAGGTTCAAATTACTATTGGTAAAATTGTTAATAATTTAAGGAAAAATATTTTATGTCTATAAATGTCAAGCATTTTTAGGCGAATTTTGACGGAGTTTTACCGCTTCGCCGTCATGCCAAATAGACGTAAGGACCAAAAACTAGTGTTATAAAGGAAATCCTTAAAATCAATCATCCCATAGTAACTGAAGTGTAAATGGCCACATGCAAAAACACAACGAGCTGGCTCAATCACAAGAAAAGTTATTAAGTTTTTTTGTTTATATATATATATATTATAATTCATCAAATATCTAAAAATGTATGAAGAATTCTCTGATATAGTAATTGCAAGAATGATAGGTTATTTTAAGGTCTTTAATAAAAAATAAAAGAAACATTTCGTAATTTTTTTGTTTTAAATAAGAATGTTAATTTTTTTAATCGCCGTAGAAAATTAGTATGATAAAAAACCTTCATTTCTACTTATAAAACGAATTAAAAAAGAATAGTGCGGAAGAGAGTGGCCTCCCTGATGCGACGCTTGCGAGACAGTGCCAACGGACTTCCTATGTACTATATTAGGAAGGCTTGATTGTCCGGTTGTGCGCCACTGGAATACTGTGCACATGGGGTCCAGAGCTGTTATGTTTAATATAAAATAAGTATTGTTGTTTTTGTATCCGAAATAAAATTATTATTATAAAACTATTAATTTTAATTAAAATTATAAAATCTAATTATTAATAATCGGTGTTGCCACCTCTTACATTAATTACATCGACATCGATTGTTCATACTTAAAATTAAAATGTCAATGTCGGTATGAGGTCCCATGTTCTTTGCAAGTGTTCGTAAAGTTGTTGTTCCGTCGTCAAATTTGGCGGGAAATATCTCAAACCTTTTCGTTGTACATGTCCCAGGCATGCTCGATAGGATTTAAGTCGGGCGACTGTGCAGGCCAATCCAAAACTTGAATATCGTGGTCTCGGAGAGCGGCCGACATCAGCCGCGCCGTATAGGAAGGGGCATTATCGTGCATTAGAAATTCCTGGCCCATTTGGATTCTGTGTGGGACAATAACAGGCTCTGCTACCTCCTCGTGGTATTTTTGTGCAGTCATGCTGCCTTGGATCCAAACGAGCTAGGATCCTCCGCCAAGACGAATTCCTGCCCACACCGTGATTGTCCCGCCTTGGTATGAGTGGACCTCCTGAGGGTGGCGTAGACGGCTAACTCTCCCTGGAGTTCTCCAAACGCGTGTTCTTCGTGAATCTGGATGAAACCCAAACCGGGACTCATCGGTGAACAGCACCAAAGACCATTGTTCGTCACTCCATGGTAAATGCTCCCGAGCCCACGAAAGCCGCCATCCGCGATTGCCACGTCGCAATGCTGGAACACGTAGCGGTCTTCGAGCATAAAGACCAACTTCATGCAACCTCCTTCGCACGGTTTGGTCGCTTACCAGCAGCTGGTGGTCCTCCTGGAGCCTTTGTAGTAGTTGTATCGCTGTGATATTGGGTTGTCTTCTGGCGGTCATTTTGAGAAATCGATCCTGTCTCTGCGTAGTAACACGATATCTACCCGTGTGCCGTTCAGCCACATCCCCAGTACTGCGATAACGTGACCACAACCTTGATTTTTTGGCGTCACGTTTTGGCTGTGAAGGGCCTCAGCAACAACGCGTTGTAATATCGCATGCAAACCGATAATCGATAACCGATAACTTATCGGTAATCAGTTCATTTTTTTCACCGATAATTATCGAAAAATTTCTTAAAAATACCGATAAACGATAAATTCATAAAAGTTTTATGCAATCATTACAATCGCGCCGCGTGCGGTTGCATTCCACCCGCCCGTGTCTATAGCTCTCTCGCTCACTCATTTCATGACCAACACGACTTAAAACAGTCGTAAACAAAAGATATGCGCACTATAAAAGATGTGACTGTAAAGTTTTATGATAAGACCAAGAAAAACCTTATAAAGGAAATACAGAAACTAAAGGATGAAGGTCAATAGGCGATATATGAATGTGAATCTTCACCGTGCATTTTTCAAAGGTAACCATCACACGACGAGAAATTTTGGTTTATGTAGGAAGTATGGCTCTGTTACCGCTATCAAGTGTGAAGAATACCTGCGAGAAAGGCTACACGAATTCAAATTAGATTTTGACACTGATGTGATCGCCATTATATCTGATGGAGCTTCTGTTATGACAAAACTAGGAGGAAATTTAAACTTCATACATCAGTTATGCTTAGCTCATGGCTTGCAATTGGCCATCGTGGATACGTTCTACGTAAAAAAACAAGAAAACGTAAATGAGGCTCAAGAAGAACTTGCCGAAACGAAAATGATCTGAACACTGTTTGCATTGGCACTGAAGATGATACTGAGACTGATGGATTTCAAATAGAGCAAGCCCCAAAGCTAACACTTGACGTGGAGACAAATATTAAGTTTGGGCTTGTTGTAGAAGAGGTGAGGAATATTGTGCGGATATTGAGAAAGTCACCAACGAAATCCGATATTCTTCAAAATTACATAAAAATGGAGCTTGGTAAAGAAAACGCACTGATATTAGACTGCAAGACGCGCTGGAGTACTCTTTGCAATATGATTGGTAGGTTCATTAAAGTGAAAACGGCAGTCTTAAAAGCACTCATTCATGTAAAATGTGATATCCAGATTAATGAAGTGGAGTGGTCTATACTCGAAGACATTTATGAGAATCTCGATGTAATGAAAGTTACTGTTGAAGCTGTTTGTCGCGAAGATGCTACTCTGCTTAGTGCTCATGCTGCCATGAATTTTGCACTTAAAAAACTTGAAACTCGTAACACGTTGCTTAGTAAGGAGCTTCATGCAAGCCTGAGCAAAAGGATCAAACAAAGGCGGCTACCAGTTGCAAGTCTAATGCAATACCTTCACAACCCAGCAACATATTTTGAAGGAAATGAATATCATGCAGATGTTTATCCTTGCTTGCCTAGCGATTGTCTGCAAGAGATGGTATTGAGGCTTCTTAAATACTTCTAATAATCTTTTATTTGCAACGATGTCAATGACTTACCTACTGATAATTCGCAGAATGAAGTCAGCAGCAATACCCCATTATCAAATAAATAATTAATTAACCAACAAATCAGCAAAATTATCTTTGATGACACGAGAAGAGTTGGAATCGGAAATCTTTCAACGTCTAAAGAAGACTTATTGACCCAACTGAAGGTTGAAATGCTATTATTTGAAAATGGAGGTGATCGAGGCCAATTGCTGTCAAAAGCTTATCGATGGATTCGTTCAATTAAGCCAACAAGTGTAGAAAGTGAACGTGCTTTTTCTGCGGCTGGAATATTATGTAATAAACTGCGCACAAGCCTTAGCGACAACACTATAAATTGCTTGTCGTTTCTTCGCACTTATTTAAAACAACAAAAAATAGTAAATAGATTAGGTATGTAAATAATGTACCTATTTATTATTCTAAATTAAACGACTGATTTAATTGTTACAATAATTGATTTCTAATCAAACCAAAAATGATTTGATAAACAATTAGTCATTTTAAAACAGTAAACATTTTAAGTACATATTACTTAAAATGATTACTGTTTTAAAATGACTGATTTGATTGTTAAAATAGTTAATCCCTAATAGACGAAAGTGTTAATTCATAAGTAAATTTTATTCGACTGGTTTTCTACCTACATAAAGTACCTATATTTCTTGTTTTTGTTTGTGAGAAAAAGATTTTATTTGTTTCGTCGTTTAATAGTAGGTAACTATAGCTATAGTATGTGCCATATCGATTGAGAAAAACGGACAATGACCTCAGATATGAGCCGAGTGTCAAAAGGCGTAACTTACAAAATCTCAATTTAGATGTGATAACAATATTTAAATATTGATATTATTCCCACTTCTAGGTCAGCACATATGTTTTGTTTTTTGTTTCTTAAATAATATTGTTGTGGTTCCTATAAACATAGTAAAATCTTACGGTACATCGCGAAAAAATATATTTTATATTTCAATTTATGGTAAGTAACGCAGCAATTCATTTAATAACAGTTTCATATTAAAAATATTTGAAGCAATATAATCACCATATGAGCTTTGCAAATTCATCCCTTTAAAATAAACAAAACGCGCGTTACGTCAGTTCGTTCTAAAGAAACGTGACAATGGCAGCCAGAGATGCGTCACCTTTTTGGGCCGGTCCGCCATTTTGTTTTCATTCGTGTTCGGATAGCGCTTGCGTGTGTACGTCTCAGGTAATTCATAGCATTCATTGCATTGTTTTAGTTGAGTTTTACTGTTAAATTTGTTATATCGTTAAGTTTTTGTTTTTGAATCTGTTATATTAGTTTTACTGTGACGGTCGTTACTAAATCGACATGAGTTCAGGAGAATTTGGTGAAGGACCCGGTCCTTCAACATCATGGAAAGAGACGTCGCCGACCCATAATAAACGTAGCAGGTACGTACAAATAGGTACAAATGCGACGACGTAGCCTTTCTATTTTAAAGCGCTCTTTATGTGACCATGTGGTATTTATTTTCTAAAACAATATGTATTTATGATGTAGTACTATGGTAGTATATTTTGTCATTTATTTACAGGCCCATCTTCTGGAGCACCTTTAACGTCACCAGTAAAAGAGAAACCTACCACTTTGTCGGTCGGGGAACAAGAGATTATCATTAATGTATAAATATGTCAAAAACACCTGGCCCGAAGACGTGTATCCTTCAAACGTTAATATGGTAGAAAAGGTTTGAGATCTCAGGAGTCAGCAAGAGCACTATATATCGCGTATTAAGCGTGTATAGAGATTCCTATAAAATACCAGAAAAGGAATAATTTATAAAAGAAAAAGTCTGTAATTGATGTTGGACGATTTTGATAAATCGGCTATAAGAGCGAAAGTGCATCAGTTCTTTCTTGCAGGAGAATTACCGACTTTAGACAAAATTTTGCTCAGTATAAATCAAGATGACCAGTTGCCAAACTTGAGCAAAACTTCCCTGCGACGTGTTGCGCCATTTAAAATTCAAATATATAAAGAGAAACAGAAAAGTGGTTCAATAGATCGCCCAGAGATAGTTCTGTATACCAGATATTTGAGAAAAATACAAATATTAAGAAACGAGGACGTAACATTTTTACCTTGACGAAACATGGATTAACGCATCATACTATGGGAAAGGTATGGAAGACACAATTGAATCTTCTCGTCAATCACGGTTAGAAGGCTACTCTACTGGCGCGAAAGTTCTCGGTAAAAAGCGATTAATAGTTGTACACGTTGGCAATGAAAATGGCTTTTGAGGGATGATTGGGTATTTGAATCATCATCTACTGGTGACTACCATGAGAGTATGGACGTCTCCTCCTGAGGACTGGTTTAGTGCACAGAAAAACTGCAAAGCGGCGATGTCATAGTTATGGATAACGCTAGTTACCACTCCAGACGTTTAGAAAACCCCAACAATGTCTGGCGGAAACAAAATATGCAGGAATGGCTAGAATCTAAACAGATCGCACGTGCCCTCGGACACAAAGACCCACTTAATGGAAAAATAAAGGCAGTTAAAGATAACTATCGAAGTTACGTCACCGACGAGATGGCAAAAGAAAAAAGCATCACAGTGGTAAGGTTACCTCCTTATCACTGTGAGCTTAACCCCATTGAACTTGTGTGGGCAGATGTGAAAGGGTACGTTGCACGAAAAAATACAACTTTCAAGTTAAAAGATGTTAAAAATTTACTTAAAGATGGTTTAACTCAAATCACGCCAGATAAATGGAAAACTGTGTTCAGCATGTCCTTAAGGTTGAAACAAAATGCGTGGCATGGATGATAGAATTGACCAAACTGCAGATCGCTTTATAATTAATGTTACAGATAGTTCATCAAGTGAAGATACGAGTGATGATTGCACCGAATAAAAATAAAGTTCTTATATAATATTAAAATAAAGTTTTATCTTTTGCATATAGTACGTACTTATTCGGTGTCGTTATCACTGAATCTTTTATATGTGTTATAAATTAATGTTTTTGTTGTTAAATGAATAAAGTATTTTTATAACAATAGATGATTTTTCTCACAGCGATCTTTCACATAACTTTTAATAATAGTTAATAAATATATATTATATCAATCATTATAAAAATCATTATAAATAAAGAAAGTACTACATATAAAATGTGCTATATATTGAAGGTTTGTAACCCCGTTAAACGACCGAAAGGTCATTGTCCGTTTTTCTCAATCGATTTGGCACATACTATAGTGCTATTATGATTAATACTTGTTTTTTTCTATATTGATTTGTAGTTTTATGGAAATTAACCATATTTTTAATTAAATAACGTATTTGATTAAATTATAAAAACATTAAATTTTCTTGTAGAGAGTAGAATGCACAAAGAAAGCAATTCAAAGAGACAGGTTTTTTTTTTTTGAAAATCGGTAATTCTCGGTTAACGAAAAAAAAAACGATAAAAATCGAATTATCGATTATCGAAAAGTTTCGATAATTGCATGCCCTAGTTGTATAGCACCGTTTTCTAACATGCCCACGGCTCGTAACATTTCATCTCGACTCAAATAACGACATAATATGACTCTTATAGCTCACACGGCACGTTAAATTAAAAAAGAAAAACAATCTAATCCCTTTTCATTAATTAATATGAGTAGAATTTTTTCAATTTTCCTTGGCGTGACGAATTACTAACAATTTTGCCGCCGTATTTTTTTTTTTTTAATTAACATTTTTAAATTATGTAAATAGAATAAAAGTGGTTTCAATATGTATATAAAATTTTATAGAAACTAAGATTTTAATAAAGTCGTAAATAATTTACGATTGAGGTATCCCTAGATTCTGTTGATGTGTGTATATATAGAGAATATAACTTTTATGTTTACCAAAAAGAGTTTTATATCTTTGCCTTTGTCTAACCTACTTTAAAGTAAAGCAATAACTTTGTTAAAGTGCGTTAAATTTTGCCTCTTAAATAAAAAATGGTCCAATAAGTCAGTAGTACAATACGGCCGACGTATCTTGGCGAGTCCGACCTTCGCGCAGAAGGTTGCGCAATAGCTTTTTTAAGGAACAAAATGGTGGCATGAGGCGACGTACGGGGGGCGGTGGTCTAGGCTAGAGATTGACCATAAGTAAACACAATCGACCCTTTAGTCATAAAATATCGCAATCGATTAGTTTTATTTAGAAGTTATTGATTTTTGTTTATATAAGATATTAAACGAAATAGATTTACAAATATAGTGAATTTTGTTGATAATAAACAAGATTTCGACTTAAATAAAAAAAAAACTAAAAACATATTATTTTCTCAGCTGAAAGACATAATGTACTTAAATATCAATTATCTATTAACGTCTTCTTGAGTAACGACTATTTGAGAAAATTTAGAACCTCCTTATAAATTGCAAATAAATATATTTTTATGTCTTAATTTTAATCGATTTGAATAAAATCGATTAAACAACACCCTCAGGCACGCGTGTTGACATCCTTTCTGGTTACTTCGTAAAGCTTCGTGCTTATTCGGCAATGCTCGGTACACGGTAATATTTCTCAGTCACACGTTAGCATTGGTGTCGTGTTCGTGTCGCTATCTCTGTCTTGAGCACAGTCGGTTACAAAAGTTTTCGTTGTTATTGTTGTTTGTTTTATTAATAGTGTTAAGTTTGTTTTGTTTGTTTTATTTGTTTTATTTGTTTTATTTGCAAGTGTCAGTTAGCACTTATATTATTCGCCAAACATGCCACCAAAACATAACAGTGTGTTAAATCGCCAGGCGAGAAAAATTATTTACGATTTAACGCAATATATGAAAAAGAAAAGAAGAAGGCGTAAAAGATGTCGATAAAGTTTATTTAAGAGTTGCTAACGCAACTGGTGTGTCCCAACGCACAGTACAGCGGATCGCAACTGAAGGCAATATTTCGGGCTTACTTTCAGTATTCCGCACGCCTGGTAAAAAGGTCTAGATCAAAACCTATTACTGATATGGATAATTTTGACCAGGAGTAGTAAAAGATGCATACACAACTTCCACAAAACTGAAAAGAAATGCCGACGATAAACAAATTACTAGCGAAACTCAAACGGGATATAAATTTTCAAGGTGGTAAAACGAGCTTAAAGACAATTATCAAAAACTTGGGTTTCAAGTGGCGAAAGACCGAAACCAATAGAATGGTTCTTATAGAGAAGACCGACATTCGCCTGAAAAGGATCTTGTACTTGAAGGCAATGAAAAATACAGGGACGAAGGGCGACCAATTGTATTCACTGACGAGTCGTATGCCCACTCATCACATACAAAAGGTAAGGCGTGGTCAGATGGTTCCGCTCAAGGACTAAAGCGCCCGATATCAAAAGGTCAGCGGATAGTGATGGTACACGCTGGGTCAGAAGCAGGGTTTGTTCCGAACGCGCTACTAATGTTCAAATCTGGCAGCAAAACCGGAGACTATCATGATGACATGAATTTCAAAATTATGAGAAATGGTTACGGACCCAACTGATTCCAAATTTGAGCCCTAACTCGGTGGTGGTTATCGATAATGCCCGTACCACAACAAATTAATGGATCCTGCCCTACATCTAATGACAAGAAGGCAAAATGGAATCGTGGTTATTAGAAAGGGTATACCATATGAAAAGGACATGCGTAAACCACAACTTTACGATCTAATAAAAAACAAAGACGTGAATAAAAATACGTAATAGATGAAATGTTTAAACAAAACAACCACGATGTCCTTCGTTTACCCCCATATCATCCCGATTTAAACCCCATCGAGATGGTGTGGGCTGCCATTAAAGGGCACGTAGCCGCTAAAAACGTCGACTGGAACGTAACCCGGACAATGGAGCTCATACAAGAAAAAGTAAATTTAATGGGTCAGAATGAATGGAGTGCTTTATGCAGAAAAGTGCAAGAGGTCGAACATGACTATAGGAAGAGCGACCATATTATTGACGAAATGACGGATCAATTATTCATCATTAATACAGCTTCAGATTCAGAAAGTGAGTCTGAAAGTGAGAGCGACGATTACGAAGATGAACCTATGCCAAGTACCTCACATGGTACACAAGGGGCCGACGACTTTATGTTAGAATTTCCCCTCAGCGACAGTGATTAAATAATAATAAGTGTAAATAAATAAAAGTATTAAATGTAAATAATATTGTATGTGTTTGTGATAAAATCTGCCCCTATCGAAAGGTGAGGTATCAAAATTGAATCTTTAATTTATAATGTCTCCAAAGTGTTTTGATATTTTTGGTCACTGTATTAGGGAAATTTTATTTGTACATTGGTATATATAAAAAAATGACAATAACAGTTTTCTTCACGAGTGTTCATGCGCTAAACTTCGCAGAGCCTATATTCAGACTCGCCAAGATACGTCGGCCGTATTGTATAATGTTACTATAATATCACTTTTGATAAATTTACCACAATAATCCCATAAGTTAATGTTACTGAAATACATTGTTATTGCATTTTCAGTAATTTATATTTTCCCATATTGCTTGCATTCAAAATTATTTAACTCAAAGCTAACATCAAAATCCGATTCTATAAAAAATTAACTTACATTTGATATATTATCATTCACTTTAATATTCTAATGCATTTCATGTATAATATATAATGAAAACACTCAGTCATAATACATGTAACATATTGCAATCAAGATTCAAGAGTATAATAACTATCTGCTTACCTTCTTACAATATTATGCTTAATTCAAACTAAACTAAATTATGGAACATAAACATGCAGAATTAATCACAGGAGACAATTTTAGATAAAAATATGCACTAGAAATACATTTTACTTGTTCATATAAAGTTATTTACTTTTTTTTACTATCTGCATTTTTACAATAAGCGTCGAAAGGAAAAGTTCGCCAATGATACTTATTATAATTTATTTACTTATTTATTTAAAAGCTTTATTGCACTAACCACAAAGGTTACAAAAGGCGGACTTAATACCAGTTAGCATTCTCTGCCAGTCAACTTATGGCGTGGTGAGAAATTAGTGGCAGGTGACTTAATTTAACTAAATATAATAAATTTATGTACTTAATCATTGTAACATCTACTTATATAAATAAAATGATAGAGGTTTGCACTTTGCAGTTGTGCGCGCATCACGGAATAACTACTGGATAGATTTCAATTAGGTTTTCTAAGTTTTATTTCTTAGACACTTGACCCTTATCTAAAAAAAATATTGCTATATCTTCACTTAATATAAAGTTATTAAAGTTTTAAGAAACAACGATTTTTATAAGCACTACATGTTCAGTGAACATTGTGTGCAACGAATAATATTGTTTACAAAGAAATTTTGTAAGTAAAGTATATTTTTGCTTGTCATCTTTTGGATGTTTTCTCCTTTGCACATACGAAAACTTTGTTAATAGGGTCCATGTGACGTAAAGTTCTCTAAACTAGCTGTATCCGCAATTTTACGTCGCCGTTGGTGATAAGCACTCTTTTCACTATCCTGAACGATCCTTGTGCTCCTGAGTACTTGAAATCTAGGTTTTAGTACCTAGGAGATACTCATAATTGTTTTCTCCGTTCTTCGGATAATCTAAAGTTGCTAACGCCTTTACACCGTACTGGTTATATGTCCCACTCTTTCGCTCTTACGGCTACAAGACTCTGGAACGAAATACCTCTTGACATTAAAAAAGCTTCCAACAAGTTTCTTTTTAAAAATAAAGTTCTTGAACATTTTAGTAAAGCATTGCAAGTGTGAATTAACACTTTTTCCTAAAGAATGATTCTATAGTCACATATTTTCCTTATTTATCATGGCACAGATATATATGTATATAATATAATGTATTTAAGTAGATTTATGTATTTGTGTATGTCTGTATTAATATATTTACATTTTATGATATATGTATAGAATACCTTATATATATATTCTGGTTTATTCGAACTTCGTTACCTTTTTTTCTCATTATTAGTTTACTTTTGCTGCACTACCTCCCATATGTTTATCTCTGCTTAGCCTAATGGTTGACTGGGAGAGAATGCCTTAAGGCATTAAGTCCGCCATATGTACGATTTATCTTTTGTGCATTAAAGTTTAGATAAAGAAATAAATAAATAAGAGGGATGGTTTTTTTCTTTAAATGGCTAAGTATAGCCATTCCGCAAAGAAACACAGCCAGCATTCTTGGCACTATACCAAGAGAAGGAGGAGTGTATGATAATTTTAGCTATGAATTTATTTATTATTAAAACAAATATTGTATATATTTATCTTACATAGGTATTAAATACATGTTTATGAAAAAAAAAAAAGTTTGCCTAATATTATGAAATTATTCTTCAAACAAGCAAAATTATGAAAATTTTCTGTAAAATGTGGAATCAATATACTGTATAAATAGTAAATTGCACACAACTTCACATAATATATCAATCAGTATAATGTATAAAATGCAATTGAAGGTAGAAATTGAATTTTTATAATAGTATCAATTGTTTATTTACAAAATTAACACATCATCAACCAATGTATAAACAGTAACTGCAACACAAACTTTTTTTTATTAGGATACTCGACAGCATTTTTTTAACACACATACTTAAAATATATGTTAGCACACTTAGCCAATAACAGAGTTTCACAACATGCCGAATAACACTTGCGAAGCAGAGAGGCAAAATGTAACTTAATATAATTTAAATAATATTTTACATACGATTGCAGTATAGGGTTTTATATTTCGTTTTTTGTCTAGATTTGATTTGATTTGATTTGAAAAAATATCAGCATATTTTGGTTTTAAATATTTAGTGGTTTTGATTTTTCTTTGCTAGCCAATCTTAATCTATTGATGGATATAGGCACTTTTTAGCTGCAGCAAGTTTTAGATTAGGAGGCAGATGGAATGAGTGAAGTTTCCTTCCTTCCTCAATTAATTAAGAACAGCTAAATCTTATTGCTCAAATGGTATCATAAGCCAATTAATGTAGAAAGAAAACTGATAAAATATGTAAATTAATATAACTTGTATCTTTCGACACAAACAGAAATGAAAATGAAATCAATAGATGACTAAATATAACATGGAAAAAGTACAGAGCATAAAAGGAACTCTTGAAAGGAAGTTATAGTCAGGAATTAAAGAAGATTATAATAGATTTATGTATGCCACCCTGTTTAACATATGCAAGCCAAACAAGATTTTTTTTAAAAACTTCTGTCTTGCCTACATATATTGGAAAAAATTTTGGGCTGAGAAGAATACTTAAAACAAGAAACTATGATGTTTGCTTAACACTTAATAAAGCTAATTTGGTACATATATTTGAAACAGCATCTGCAGTCGCACTAGGAGACCTGTGCATCAGCTGTCAGCGCCATATCCCCACCATTAATTTACATAAATATTAGGATGCAAGCAAAGGTTAATTAATTAAATACTATCTAAAGAGTTTGTACCTTATGCTAACAACCTAGGTGAAAAAGATGAAACTTAATGGATCACAAAATATGTTTTATATTATTACTTATACCAAGGTACAAGATAATAATTTATATTAATAATGTTGTTCCTCTCTCTTAAGATGTGTAATGTATGACTGTAAGAAGTATTTATGTGATGAGTGTAATGTGTGTGAGCAGTTAAAGGAGAGGAGTGTGTAAAATGTGTGTTTTTATGTGCGCATGTTTAAACTAACACAAAACTCTCAGATGCACTTGGTCACACTCTAAAACTCAAATGACAGGGCAGGGCACATATCTAGATACCAGGACAAAAATGGACCTTACATATGAAAGAAAAGATGGAGGAGGCTTTCACCCAAGATTTGGGAACCAATAAATCTCAAAAATCCAAAGAAAATTTCAGCATTAAATATATTATTCAATTTTCTGATTTTAAAAAATTGAGATGTTTATATAATAACACCTTAAACAACACCATCAGTGGTATCATTGACAAAATGATTTATGACACTAATAACCTAATGAAGTAGAAGGAATTCCAAGTGAAACGTCATTATATTTTTACAAACTAAATGGACCTTACATATGAAAGAAAAGATGGAGGAGGCTTTCACCCAAGATTTAGGAACCAATAAATCTCAAAAATCCAAAGAAAATTTCAGCATTAAATATATTATTCAATATTCTGATTTAAAAAAATTGAGATGTTTATATAATAACACCTTAAACAACACCATCAGTGGTATCATTGACAAAATGATTTATGACACTAATGACCTGGACTAAGGAATTCCAAGTGAAACGTCATTATATTTTTACTAAATTCTACTTACGGAGTGTGCTTTTTGAAATTTGTGTTATAGAGTATAAATATGTACTAGCAATACCTCGCAGCGAAATAACATTTTGTTCGAGTTACAAAGTCTAAATTATTCAAGACACTGTATATTTAGGGATTCAGCGGAAATAACTTAAAAAGGTTTGATTTATCGAGATTACACTGCACTTAATGTCTACAGCAATTAATCTCCTTAGTGGTTTCAAAAATTTGCCATTAACACAGAATGTCATTTGACAATTATCATTTAGCATTTTTGGTTCTCTTTTTTATATAAGAGGGTGCAAAGAAGCTTGCTGCTCACCTGATAGTAAGTGACTACTACTGCCCGTGAACAACAACAACACTAGGGGAATTGTAGATGAATTGCTGGCCTTTTGTACAAGAATAGACTTTTCTTGAAGATCCCTAAGTCGTATCCCTCTAGAAAAAAATCGCTGGTGGTAGCAGATTCTACAAAGAAGTGCAAAAGTAGTGGATCGCCAATCATCCAGATGCTATGGGTGGTATTAAAGTCTTATTATATTAATTACATTAAATTTTACTTCTGTACATTCAAATAATATAATTGTTATATCAAATACTAAAGAACCAATTAATCCACAGAAGTTGTAGCAACAACAATAGCTGGTCTTAAATTAAATTTTAGAAATCAGTCCACAGTTTCCATATTAATTTACTGTACAGTTCTAAATATTGTATGATGTTGGTTTTTTCAGTTTTTCCTTTATAATATCACAAGGAGACTTTGTATTGAAATCGAAAATCACTATATCTGTATTAACTTTTTCTTTAAGATATGGTGCAGCTACAGGCCTTAATCTTGATGTCAAAACTTTGCCAAATGGAGAACATTTACCTCTGGGAAGCTTTTGCTGTAATATGTACGACATATCTGTTACACATGGTAATAAATGCTCAGGTTTTATTTTTTCTTGTGATTCTTTATCAAAGTCAGTGAAGTTAGGCTGAAAAAGAGTCTCAAATGAGCTATTTTCACTAAGTAGCTCTTCCGAGTGAGAGGAAGCAATGGGTATGCAAGGAGTTTGCAATGCCTTCATGAGGTCAATAACATAATCTTCATTATCTTCTAGTTTCATTTTCTTCATTTCTTCCTCCAATTTTTGTTTTTCTTCTTCTTTTTGTTTTTGTTTTTCTTTCGCTTTTAACATATTAGCAACTTGTTCTGCTAATACGCTAGTTATAGGACTATCACTTACACTCAAAGAAGGTATAGGTAGTCTCTGATCAGGAGAAAACAAAAAAGTTTCTGAAACACTTCCATTGTGAAACCCCTTTGGGCAAGGAATTGGTAACGCACTTTTTCTATTCTCACTTGACACATTTTCCTTCAAACTGGTTTTAGAGAGATGACTATCAACTAAAGCAAATAAGGAAGCATATTCTTTTGACTCCATTATTTTACAGTAATTTTGTATCTATTATTGAATGACATTGACAGGCAATGAGCACAAAACAATAAGAATAAGAATAAGAAGTGCTCGGGGGGTACAGTGCCATAGTAAGGCATTTGGCCATAGAAAGTAACGCCATCAAGTGTATGATACGGGTCATAACTTCCTTAGCTTAGTTAGTTTAATACTCACTAGATGGCAGATTTAAGAAATAAAACAGTGATCCATGTTACGCATTTTATTTCAATTGCAGTTTAGTAACTTTTATTTTTGCATTTTAATATCTTTGTCATCTGCCCCTTATAATTATTTTTACTTATCTTATAAATTATAAACTGTATATTTTGTAATATACATAACAAATAAAAGTTATTTAATACATGATTTATAAAGTATAAATTATACGTTCCGATTATTTTTATGTTCGATTGAAATGATTAGTCTGTACTACAAGCTCTGTAGCCAAAAACCTAAATGTATCTGTGGCTGTTGCGAAAAAAATAACCTAGATTATTACATAATACCATAATTAAGAAATTAATAAAAGAAAAAGTTTCAAAGTTCATTTTTCATAAATTAGATATTATTTTAAACTGGAATGTTTCAAATAATTTTCAAATTGAATGGAGTTCGTTTTGTTTAACTTTTCTAAGCCAAATTCAAAAGCTTGATGTCGATTTAGTTTATTTCGTATTTCGTAGAATAATTACTTAAGTGTCGTGTTACTAGCCAGTAAATATTTAGTTTATGGTGATTTATTAGAGTCGTTTTACTTAATGAAGATGTTTTACGAATAATAATGGGTTGTGGGTTGCTGAAAACGGTGTGTTCTAAGATGCATCCATAATCATCTAAAATTGACATTGAGTGTCCAAGTTTATTTCTGTGTATCTAATAACTGTCAATAATACATGTAATGTAATGTATATTTAAATCTATAAAAATAATTGTTTTATTTATTTTTTTTTATAGGAGAGGGGGCAAACGAGCTTGCGGCTCACCTGATGGTAAGTGACTACCGCCGCCCATGAACAACTGCAACACCAGGGGAACCAGAGGAATTGCAGATGCGTTGCCGGCCTTTTAAAAAGGAGTAGGCTCTTTTCTTGAAGGTCCCTAAGTCGTATCGGTCCGGAAAAATCGCTGGTGGTAAACTATTCCACAAGGAAGTTGTGTGAGGAAGAAAACATCTCCTAAATCGCACAGTGGTGAACCGCCAATCATCCAGATGGTGTGGATGGTATCGGGAGTTCTGCCGCGATGTGCGTTCATGAAATTTGGCGGCTGGGATAAATCCGAACAATTCCTCAGAGCACTCCCCGTGATAAATGCGAAAGAAAATGCAAAGAGATGCAACATGTCTTCGCAGCGCCAATGAATCGAGCCGATCGGAAAGGATTCGGTCGTCGACGATTCGAGCCGCTCTGCGCTGGATGCGGTCAAGTGGAAGGAGCTGGCACTGGGGAGCCCCAGCCCAGAGATGGGAACAGTATTCCATGTGAGGCCGAACCTGCGCCTTGTAAAGTTGCAGGCGTTGTGCCGGCATGAAATACTGTCCCGCTCTGCTGAGCACGCCAAGCTTTTTAGAGGCCAATTTGGCCTTCTCTTCCAAGTGACCACGAAACTGCACGTCACTCGATATGTCGACGCCGAGGATTCCGATACTGGCTGAGGCAACAAGGAGTGCCTTGAAACTGAGGAGACACGACAAAGGGTTCTTTTAGCGGTAAACGCACAAACTTGTGTCTTCTGAGGATTAAACTGGACTAGATTTAGTCGCCCTAATCCGAGACTTTGTTCAGCAAAGACTCGACTTCAGGCACAAGTTTGTTCCGGTACTCGGTGACGTTTTCCCGAGAAATATTGGCACGGCCGGTGTATAGAGCATCACCAGTGCTGTCATCCGCATAGCAATGAATGCTACTGGTTTGCAACATATCATTGATATGCAGAAGAAACAGCGTTGGTGATAGCACGCAGCCTTGTGGAACACCAGCATTAATAGGGTTGTAGTTGGAGCATGCACCGTCTACAACGACCTCGATGCTCCGATCTGCAAGAAAGCTGGTGATCCAACTGCACAATTTCTCGGGAAGCCCATACGAAGAGAGCTTCGAAAGAAGCGCTTTGTGCCAAACCCGATCGAAAGCCTTCGCAATGTCCAAACTAACGGCCAATGCCTCCCCCTTGGACTCTACTGCCTCCGCCCATCTATGGGTCAGGTAGACCAGAAGATCACCAGCTGATCGACCCCGACGAAAACCGTATTGGCGGTCACTAATCAGCTGGTGATCCTCAAGGTACCGTATGAGCCGGCAGTTTATAACGGACTCCATTATTTTGGAGAACAAGGGGGTGATGGCGATAGGCCTGTAGTTGGACGGGTCTGAGCGGTCGCCTTTTTTAGGGATCGGTTGGACAAAAGCTGTCTTCCATGATTTTGGGACTACGAATAGGGAGTAGGAGTACCGGAAAAGACGCGTTAGAACCGGTGCCAACTCCGGAGCACACGTCCTCAGCACAAATCGGGGGATTCCGTCAGGCCAACTCGACTTGTGGATGTCCAGGGAGAGGAGTGCTTTGCGAACCGAGCGCTGTGAGAACCGCACATCCGGCATGGAACACTCACACCGCGGGATGGTCGGCGGTGTGTTCCCCCCGTCATCAAGAGTCGAGTTGGAAGCAAAAAGGGAGTTGGCTTTCTCTTTTGCGGCGTGGGCCAGTGAGTCGTCCTCCCTGTGCATCAGTGGTATCATTGACAAAATGATTTATGACACTAATGACCTGGACTAAGGAATTCCAAGTGAAACGTCATTATATTTTTACTAAATTCTACTTACGGAGTGTGCTTTTTGAAATTTGTGTTATAGAGTATAAATATGTACTAGCAATACCTCGCAGCGAAATAACATTTTGTTCGAGTTACAAAGTCTAAATTATTCAAGACACTGTATATTTAGGGATTCAGCGGAAATAACTTAAAAAGGTTTGATTTATCGAGATTACACTGCACTTAATGTCTACAGCAATTAATCTCCTTAGTGGTTTCAAAAATTTGCCATTAACACAGAATGTCATTTGACAATTATCATTTAGCATTTTTGGTTCTCTTTTTTATATAAGAGGGTGCAAAGAAGCTTGCTGCTCACCTGATAGTAAGTGACTACTACTGCCCGTGAACAACAACAACACTAGGGGAATTGTAGATGAATTGCTGGCCTTTTGTACAAGAATAGACTTTTCTTGAAGATCCCTAAGTCGTATCCCTCTAGAAAAAAATCGCTGGTGGTAGCAGATTCTACAAAGAAGTGCAAAAGTAGTGGATCGCCAATCATCCAGATGCTATGGGTGGTATTGCGAGTCTTATTATATTAATTACATTAAATTTTACTTCTGTACATTCAAATAATATAATTGTTATATCAAATACTAAAGAACCAATTAATCCACAGAAGTTGTAGCAACAACAATAGCTGGTCTTAAATTAAATTTTAGAAATCAGTCCACAGTTTCCATATTAATTTACTGTACAGTTCTAAATATTGTATGATGTTGGTTTTTTCAGTTTTTCCTTTATAATATCACAAGGAGACTTTGTATTGAAATCGAAAATCACTATATCTGTATTAACTTTTTCTTTAAGATATGGTGCAGCTACAGGCCTTAATCTTGATGTCAAAACTTTGCCAAATGGAGAACATTTACCTCTGGGAAGCTTTTGCTGTAATATGTACGACATATCTGTTACACATGGTAATAAATGCTCAGGTTTTATTTTTTCTTGTGATTCTTTATCAAAGTCAGTGAAGTTAGGCTGAAAAAGAGTCTCAAATGAGCTATTTTCACTAAGTAGCTCTTCCGAGTGAGAGGAAGCAATGGGTATGCAAGGAGTTTGCAATGCCTTCATGAGGTCAATAACATAATCTTCATTATCTTCTAGTTTCATTTTCTTCATTTCTTCCTCCAATTTTTGTTTTTCTTCTTCTTTTTGTTTTTCTTTTTCTTTCGCTTTTAACATATTAGCAACTTGTTCTGCTAATACGCTAGTTATAGGACTATCACTTACACTCAAAGAAGGTATAGGTAGTCTCTGATCAGGAGAAAACAAAAAAGTTTCTGAAACACTTCCATTGTGAAACCCCTTTGGGCAAGGAATTGGTAACGCACTTTTTCTATTCTCACTTGACACATTTTCCTTCAAACTGGTTTTAGAGAGATGACTATCAACTAAAGCAAATAAGGAAGCATATTCTTTTGACTCCATTATTTTACAGTAATTTTGTATCTATTATTGAATGACATTGACAGGCAATGAGCACAAAACAATAAGAATAAGAATAAGAAGTGCTCGGGGGGTACAGTGCCATAGTAAGGCATTTGACCATAGAAAGTAACGCCATCAAGTGTATGATACGGGTCATAACTTCCTTAGCTTAGTTAGTTTAATACTCACTAGATGGCAGATTTAAGAAATAAAACAGTGATCCATGTTACGCATTTTATTTCAATTGCAGTTTAGTAACTTTTATTTTTTGCATTTTAATATCTTTGTCATCTGCCCCTTATAATTATTTTTACTTATCTTATAAATTATAAACTGTATATTTTGTAATATACATAACAAATAAAAGTTATTTAATACATGATTTATAAAGTATAAATTATACGTTCCGATTATTTTTATGTTCGATTGAAATGATTAGTCTGTACTACAAGCTCTGTAGCCAAAAACCTAAATGTATCTGTGGCTGTTGCGAAAAAAATAACCTAGATTATTACATAATACCATAATTAAGAAATTAATAAAAGAAAAAAGTTTCAAAGTTCATTTTTCATAAATTAGATATTATTTTAAACTGGAATGTTTCAAATAATTTTCAAATTGAATGGAGTTCGTTTTGTTTAACTTTTCTAAGCCAAATTCAAAAGCTTGATGTCGATTTAGTTTATTTCGTATTTCGTAGAATAATTACTTAAGTGTCGTGTTACTAGCCAGTAAATATTTAGTTTATGGTGATTTATTAGAGTCGTTTTACTTAATGAAGATGTTTTACGAATAATAATGGGTTGTGGGTTGCTGAAAACGGTGTGTTCTAAGATGCATCCATAATCATCTAAAATTGACATTGAGTGTCCAAGTTTATTTCTGTGTATCTAATAACTGTCAATAATACATGTAATGTAATGTATATTTAAATCTATAAAAATAATTGTTTTATTTATTTTTTTTATAGGAGAGGGGGCAAACGAGCTTGCGGCTCACCTGATGGTAAGTGACTACCGCCGCCCATGAACAACTGCAACACCAGGGGAACCAGAGGAATTGCAGATGCGTTGCCGGCCTTTTAAAAAGGAGTAGGCTCTTTTCTTGAAGGTCCCTAAGTCGTATCGGTCCGGAAAAATCGCTGGTGGTAAACTATTCCACAAGGAAGTTGTGTGAGGAAGAAAACATCTCCTAAATCGCACAGTGGTGGACCGCCAATCATCCAGATGGTGTGGATGGTATCGGGAGTTCTGCCGCGATGTGCGTTCATGAAATTTGGCGGCTGGGATAAATCCGAACAATTCCTCAGAGCACTCCCCGTGATAAATGCGAAAGAAAATGCAAAGAGATGCAACATGTCTTCGCAGCGCCAATGAATCGAGCCGATCGGAAAGGATTCGGTCGTCGACGATTCGAGCCGCTCTGCGCTGGATGCGGTCAAGTGGAAGGAGCTGGCACTGGGGAGCCCCAGCCCAGAGATGGGAACAGTATTCCATGTGAGGCCGAACCTGCGCCTTGTAAAGTTGCAGGCGTTGTGCCGGCATGAAATACTGTCCCGCTCTGCTGAGCACGCCAAGCTTTTTAGAGGCCAATTTGGCCTTCTCTTCCAAGTGACCACGAAACTGCACGTCACTCGATATGTCGACGCCGAGGATTCCGATACTGGCTGAGGCAACAAGGGGAGTGCCTTGAAACTGAGGAGACACGACAAAGGGGTTCTTTTTAGCGGTAAACGCACAAACTTGTGTCTTCTGAGGATTAAACTGGACTAGATTTAGTCGCCCCTAATCCGAGACTTTGTTCAGCAAAGACTCGACTTCAGGCACAAGTTTGTTCCGGTACTCGGTGACGTTTTCCCGAGAAATATTGGCACGGCCGGTGTATAGAGCATCACCAGTGCTGTCATCCGCATAGCAATGAATGCTACTGGTTTGCAACATATCATTGATATGCAGAAGAAACAGCGTTGGTGATAGCACGCAGCCTTGTGGAACACCAGCATTAATAGGGTTGTAGTTGGAGCATGCACCGTCTACAACGACCTCGATGCTCCGATCTGCAAGAAAGCTGGTGATCCAACTGCACAATTTCTCGGGAAGCCCATACGAAGGAGCTTCGAAAGAAGCGCTTTGTGCCAAACCCGATCGAAAGCCTTCGCAATGTCCAAACTAACGGCCAATGCCTCCCCCTTGGACTCTACTGCCTCCGCCCATCTATGGGTCAGGTAGACCAGAAGATCACCAGCTGATCGACCCCGACGAAAACCGTATTGGTGGTCACTAATCAGCTGGTGATCCTCAAGGTACCGTATGAGCCGGCAGTTTATAACGGACTCATTATTTTGGAGAACAAGGGGTGATGGCGATAGGCCTGTAGTTGGACGGGTCTGAGCGGTCGCCTTTTAGGATCGGTTGGACAAAAGCTGTCTTCCATGATTTTGGGACTACGAATAGGGAGTAGGAGTACCGGAAAAGACGCGTTAGAACCGGTGCCAACTCCGGAGCACACGTCCTCAGCACAAATCGGGGGATTCCGTCAGGCCAACTCGACTTGTGGATGTCCAGGGAGAGGAGTGCTTTGCGAACCGAGCGCTGTGAGAACCGCACATCCGGCATGGAACACTCACACCGCGGGATGGTCGGCGGTGTGTTCCCCCCGTCATCAAGAGTCGAGTTGGAAGCAAAAAGGGAGTTGTCTTTCTCTTTTGCGGCGTGGGCCAGTGAGTCGTCCTCCCTGTGCAGAGATGGTAGTGATGGCTTACAGAAATTCCCTTGGATAGCCTTGGCGAGAGACCAGAATGCACGGGTTCCCGAAGGAAGGCGAACTAGTTTCTCGCCAATTCTGCCTATGTGCTCTGACTTTGCCTTGGCAATAACTCTTTTGAAGGACCTGGAGGCGAAGTTATACTTCTTTTTAGGCATGCTGGTGTTTACATCCCGAGCCGCCGAAGCCCCAGCCCAGGCCCGATAGCACTCCTGCTTACTGTGTAATGCAGTCTTACAGGAGCGACCAAACCAAGGCTGAGATCTGCCTCCGATGGATACCACAGATGATGGAATAAATAGTTCCATTCCTTGTAGCACCACATCAGTGACAGAGTCAGCAACAGCGCTGGGATTATCCGGCGAGAAGCAAACCCGCCCCCATGAATGCAAAGAAAGACCGCATTCCGTCCCAATCCGCTGACCTGTAATGCCAAACACGGAGCCAACCGGATCAGACAATGGTCCGAAGAGCCGAGAGGGGCATCGACGAAAACCTGATATCCGTCCGGATGAGAGGTCAGCAGAAGGTCCAACAAGAAAGGTGTATGATCCTTCACATCTGGAATCCGCGTAGGCGAAGTAACCAGTTGTGTCAGACCATATGCCAAGGCAAAGTCATAAACAGATCTCCCCGCATGATCGGTTAAACGTGAACCGAGCCATTCGGCGTGGTGGGCGTTAAAATCGCCACGGATCACGATCTCTGCGGATGGGACCTGTCGTAGCAAGGAATCTGTAGCCATTTGGACGTGGTCGATGAGTTAATAGTTTCTGTAAAACTATTAACCGTGTTCCATTTCAATTTTCTACTTATGTATCAATGCATAGCTAATTGTTAACTTTAATCTTACTCTTAAGGTTTGTGTTAATAAATATTTATAAATTCCAATATGTATTATATTCATTTATTACTATTTCCATTCCAATTTTAATTTCTACATTCGTAGAAAATTGGAATGGAAAAAGTAGTATAAGTTTAAAATATAGAATATTGAATGCGAGGGTGGGCAATGAGCATTATACCAGGCCTCTGTCACTCTTGCTACCTGCGTGAAATAATTACCTACAATCGCGAGGCGCCCCAGGGGTAGATCGCAGTCGGGGCTAGCGCGTTGTAGGCGATTGAATATTAAAGGTTTTTTTAACGCTTTTTACGTAAATAGTTTTTGTTTAGTGTTTAGTATTTCTAATTGTAGGATAAAATAGTTGAAAAAGTTTTAATGTAATTTAAGAATAATATGTATATTACTTATCTATTTGATAAATTATAATGGCAAAATGTCGTTCCTACTATAATTGTTACGGGGAAGGATGCTTAATGAGCAATTAAAAGGATTCAGATATATCATTTTTTAACTTACCGAAGGATAATGAAAGGTGAATTTATTTCATTTTTTTGTTAGATAGGTACTTATAGCGAAAAAAGAATCAAGTAATAATTTAACTACAGAAGTAATACGTAAGTACTTTATTACAAAACTTAGTTGAAATTTACTTCACTACCCAAGTACCTACTTACATACCTATACTCGTCTTTGTAATTAAAATATTTTAAGCTGAAATTAAAACTTTATTTACAAGATTTTTAACTAAGTAGATTACGATCATATTTCTGTTAGGAATCGTATTTCGGGTTTATTTGTTGTTTACGCTATCTACCTATACGAACTAAGCATCGCGATTCCCGACAAATGGCCTTGCAAGTTGCATGCGTTGGGCATCACAGAACTCACATAGTAGATAATATGGTCGATTATAGTCAGAATAGGTACTTTACCTAAGTAACTTACCATTTCACAATGTATTTTTTTACTCTTTATTAACAGCCCTTAGTAACCACGGAAAGTCCGTTGTAACGTAGGTAGGGGAAAAGATGCAAAGTATTACGGACACTAGCGTTCAGCGATAAAGTTTCATTTAACTTGCGGGCGCGATTTATCTGATTAATAATAACTATGTAGGCTATTAAAACGTCGGCAAGCAGTCAACATTAAAGGAGTGCAACTTCTGTACGTAGTACTATTATTTATTCTGTGATTATACATATACACGCACACATTCACAGAGTATTCTCGTGTGAGTGAATTGGAATGTGTGCGTATATTCCAATTCACTCACACATGTGAATATTATAGTTAGCGTAAGAATCATCAGGTGGCGCTATTTCCAAGGAGCACCAGTTTTACTCGCAAGAGGGCTCTCTTTACTCTGAAGTGCTAGCGCAGGTAATTGTTTCTTGTTTGTTTCAAATCAAAGTCAAACACAGAGCACAGACTAATATCAAAGAGAATATAATCACTACGTTTAAGAGGCGGGACATTCTTAGTAAAAGTAAATCAGGGGGAGGAAAGTTTTGAAGTCTAAAATGTATGGAAACAGGCTCTCTCTTTCGACGTTTCGCGAAAAAAGTTTAGGCGCCATTTTATTAAAAATCAACAGGGCCACTATCTAGGAGCGCCATCATGCATCACGATCACGAGATTTAGTTTGTTAACCTAATAATTTTCTTTGTTCTTATTAATATTTTTGTTACATTCCATTAATTACTGTTATTTCGTTCTTACAATGTCGTCACGAAAAAAGATTTGTGTTTTTGGATGCAACGAATTAGGTACTTAAGAAATATTTAATAACCCATCACTTATACATACGGAGCAAATACAAAGAGGAGGTATTGTAATTAGATTATATTTCACTATGTAACAACGCGTGACAATTTGCGGGATGTTAAGCCCCACCCACTTTACTATTTTCCATCTACCGATAAATAGTAAAACTACTCGCATCGTTCCATATCGATGTTTCAATGTATTTTAGCTACCTTGACGATAGATGGCGGCCTGTTCACAAAATGATTATAAAAATAATATTTTGGCGATAAAAATTCTTTAGGACTGAATGCAAAACAAATTTCAACACCTTCGTATGATTATTTTACCAATACTGAGCTCTACGTACCTTTATATTTTTAGTTCCCATGACACAAAGTGTCGCCATCTAGTGTCGGATATATTTAATAACATTTGAAAGCCGACGCAGAGATTTTTCTAGAACCTTTTTAATAAATTAGGTATAAAATTATATATAAGTGCTTATACATATTCTCTAGACTCTAGACGATCTAGACGGTATTCCTTATTCATTACTTGCCAAATGTAACGATCAAATTTTAACTTACTATTTAAATATCATTAACGCTTTGTTTGACATAGGCTTTGTTCCTGACTCTTGGCGGACTTAAGTAATTATTCCTATCTTGGAACCTGACAAAAACCCTAACGACGGCTCTTCCTATCGACCGATTGCTCTATCCTCAACTTTAATTAAAACAAACAAACAAACAAACTCACATGATCAAGAATCGTCTTGCATGGTATGTAGAAAGTCATGGATTGTTATCAAATACTCAATATGGATTCAGAAAAGGTAAAAGCACATATGACAGTCTTTCAATCTTCACTACAGATATTAGACATTTTCGAGAAATGAATCGGATTTTTCTGCTTTCCTTGACATTTCTTCTGCTTACGATAATGTCAGACTCAACATCCTTAGAGAAAAGATGTTTAAGCTTAATATATCCAAAAAATTTACAAATTTGATTATCAATTTATTTCTAGGTCGATATGTACATATTAAAATTGACGATGATTTAAAATATACTCGAAAGGTTTTCAAAGGGATTCCACAAGGCTCCGTTTTAAGTCCTTTATTATACAGTATTTATACGTCAGATTTAGACCAGTCCATTTCAAAGTGTAGAATTTTGCAATATGCTGATGATATCTTAATTTATGTAAATGATAAATGTATAGAATCTTGTGCTAACGCGATAGAACAAGATCTCCTCTCTATGACCACGTGGTTAGATGATCATGGTCTAGAACTTTCCCCAAATAAAAGTAATACAGTAATTTTTTTCCACAAAAGAGTTTTACCTGAAATACAGGTTCGCCTTTTTAATTATCCGCTCGAAAATATTCAGCAAGTTAAATTCCTTGATGTAATTCTTGATAATAAATTATCTGGCATGCCTCATATCATTTATACCCAAAAAAAAAAATGCGAAAAAAATATAAACATTCTACGAGCTTTGTGCGGGGTATGGTGGGGCGCCCATCCATATTCCTTAAAATTAATTTATAATGCAATTATAAGAAGTCGATTAGATTATGCCTCATTTCTTCTTGAACCTGCTAAAAAAAAAGGATTAAAATTTTTAGATATCGTTCAACACAAGTCTTTAAGATAAATTATAGGCGCTATGAATTCGTCGCCTATCAATGCCTTGCAGATTGAATGCGGTGATCCTCCACTTTTTATTAGACGACAATATTTATCGGATGCTTTTTTTTTCGGGCTCTTCAATTTTCCAAACATCCACTAATCCCTAAAATTCGTTTACTTTCTCATTACATTTTAATTAATTCTGGAAAATACTGGTTTAATAAAGAAACACCTAACCTAGTAAAAAGCTATGAACAATATAGTTCTTTACTACATCTTATTTATAGGTCGGTGACTCTGCCTCTTTTCTCCAATTCGTTTGAGGTTGCACTTTTCAAACCCAATGTTATATTAAATATAGGATTAAATCAATTTTCTATTGAATCAAATAAAAAAATTGTATTTGCGTTGGACAAGAATTTCCCAGGTTATCATTATATTTTTACAGATGCCTCTAAAATTAACTCAAAAGGTTCTACTGGCTACGCAATATACCACCAAAATTGGAGAATAGTTCAAAAAATGAAAAGTCCTCCCGAATCTTCAGTTTTTACTGGAGAAATGTTAGCCATTTTACAAGCAATAAAATATTGCTATAGCTTTAAATTAAAATCAAGCGTGATATTTTCAGGTTCTCTTAGTTCTTTACAGGCACTATTATGCAATCCTTTCTATGACATTTCCCGCAATCCTTTGATATTTGAAATTAAGAAACTTCTATTCTTATACCAATTTCAAAACATCAACATTTCTCTTGTTTGGATTCCTAGTCATATTGGTATATCTGGTAATGAATATGCTGACAAACTTGCTAACCAAGCTATAGTCCAAGTCCAATAACCAAGTATAGGGATACTTTCCTATTTAAAAATTATTGCCATGACCTTATAAGGAATACGAAATTATTGTATAGAGGTAGGTGGTCAAAACATTGGAACAAAACGAAAACGACGAAAGGCTGTCACTATGCCAAAATTCAACCCATCATTCCTTCTAAGCCTTGATTTTATAAATTAACCTTAAATAAGAAACATACAACAATGTTATGTAGAATGCACTTGGGTCACTGTTGTAATTCGGTTCACCTTGCTAGGCTTCATATTAAAAATTCTTCTATATGTGAGTGTGGTTTAGATATTGGTGACCTCAATCATATTTTCTTCTCGTGTCCTCTGTATGATCATACTTCATTATTTAACACTTTGGTAAAACTTAAAATACCTCTACCTACAAAAATTCGTTCTCTTTTAATTTATTTTTAAATAAGTAAAAATGTTTTCAATTGCCTTATGGAATATTTAGATTCAAATAATATTAAGTTATAAAATTTTATTCATTATTTCGCATTTAATAGTCTTTATTTAGTTTTATTTAATATTTTAAATGTGGTAAAGAGTTCAGTTTTATTTTAATCCCTCATAATATTCTTCATTTAAGTATTTATTAAACTTCAGTACAAGTCATTTAATTCTTCATTAATTCTTAATTTTATTCGGTTTTTAATCAGAATCATAGTTTTCATTTTTATTGTTCGTCGTTTCTTACAAGTATTATTTATTGACTGGAGGTTGGCAGTAATTGTAAGGTTGCCATTTAAAAAAAAAAATAGTTGGTATTTGGTAATAGCACAGTTATGTTTTTATTATACTGTGGTAATAGTAATAGTGTTCTGTGATATCTATTTATCTATGAGAATAAGAAGTGCTAGCGCAGATACAGGGGGAGGAAAGTTGGTACTAAAAATTTAAAGTCTAAAATGTATGGAAACAGGCTCCCTCTTACGACGTTTCGCGAAAAAAGTTTGACGCCATTTATTAAAAATGGCGCCAAACGTCAACAAGGATTCTATGGTAAACAGCAGCGCCATTTTCTATGAGCGCCATCACGATTATGAGATTTAGTTTGTTAACCTAATAATTTTCTTTGTTCATATTAATATTTTTGTTACATTCCATTCATTACTGTTATTTCGTTCTTACTATGTCGTCACGAAAAGAGATTTGTGTTTTTGGATGCGACAAATTAGGTAAGAAATATTTGAAAACCTATCAATTATACATATTGATAATTCAACGAATGCGGTTAACCTTTTTAAAACAATCAAAACAAATTGTGGAAAGGATAGTAGCAATTACAATTTCACACTGTTAAACTAATAGAACATGTTAATTTTCAGGTGCATTTATGCATAGGTTTCCTCATCCCGTAAAGCGGGCTGACATGTTCCATATTTTGGATGTCGAAAGTTGGAAATAGATTAGAAATAGAATAAAACCAATGAAAATTTTCACTACTAAAAAGATATGTGATTATCACTTTGAATCGAATTACAAAACTACAGGTCATCGTTTAACCATAACAGCTATTCCAACTTTGTATCTTGAAGGTGAGTTTTAAATTAAAAACAATATATTTAACATGATGTTTAAATGGTAGAATTAGATACTGTATGTAGGTGTCACATTGATTGAATGTGTATGTGGGGAGAAAAATGATTTATATTCTATTCTAATTATATTAAATTCATCTCACAGAAACAAAGGGTCAGTGCAATTAGGGTGGATGCCCCTATTACCAGCCTTTTAATGCCAATTTCAACTTTAAAAATTCTTGCTATTTTAATTAGCACTCAAGTTATTTATCCAAAAAACGTAATGAACATTTATTTACAATTATTATTTCAAGAACAATTTTATAAACGACGATAAGCAAAAAAATGCGTAATGGCTAAAATTCCAGCCACCCTGTACCGAATGTCGTCCTTTGTACCTAATGCCAGCATAGCATAGGGTTATGCCTTTTGAGTTTTTTATAGGTACCTATTGTAGGTAAGTTTTAGGTGCACAGAAATAAATTCGTAACAACTTTTAATTTTGAATCATGCATGTCACAAGCTCTTTAACTCTGTGTCACAAGCATGGAATATGTATTAAGACAGATGACAAAAATTATTTTATTTTAATGTTTTACTCCTTACCTTACTGTATTTTAGCTTTAAGCAGTTGCATTTTTCTTTTAACACTAAACAATTAATTTAAGCAAATTATGATAAAAAATTATGTAGCACATCAATTTCTTATAATTTAATCATTAAAGTTTTCGAATCTCCCTCATCATTTCAGCCCTTCACAAGTCCACTACTGAACATCCTCCTCCATTGACTGCCGCAAAGCATGTTCCTGAATCACTTTCCTTGTTATGAGTTTTTCATTTATGTTCTTAAGTTATAATAAAATTAGTATTACTAAGTTATAGTTAATTACATTTATTGCTTGTTTTTGTCTTTCTCAAAAAATAAGTAAATATATAAGGTGTTTAACATATAACAAATGTCTGATGGAAAAGCAAGTACACCTTATGCTAAACTTTAAAATTAAAAACCAATTTTAAGACATAGACGAATTGGTCATAAATTCCTTAACCTTAAAATAAATTATGTTCTAATTAATGGTATTTATTCCAGTTTATGACAGCCCTGATTTATATTACGTGGCTGAAATTAGGTACTTCTTATTAGGTACGTCAAATACATTTCCTATATCTAATTACAGCCCCATTAATTTCCACTAAAAGGAAACAAAAAACTTGTAAATATAAAAAAAAATAGCTGCATTACTATGTCTATAGTCATATTTATACAAATCAAAAAGCCTAAAGATGAGCTAATGTAAAATATCCTTAATTTTATCCGGACCATAACTTGTCAAAAAATTAGGAAAATGAGCGTTTTCCGTTGCGTGCGTGTTTTGATTTTTAATTTAACACTTAGAAACTGTGTGGTAATATTTGAAATATACTTTCCTCTAGTTACGAAGAATTTTTTAAACGACAATATTTGTAGTTAAGACTACTAGAAATCTTATTTACAAAGTAAAAAGTCGAAAAGGCTGGTATTAGGGGCATCCACCCTACTCATCAATAATTTGTCACGACCTTCACTCAAAGTCGAGTATATTTATAAATAAATAGTTGTGGTGTTATAAATAATCTTTGTGTTTTTTATAGATTTCCATTGCATTATTTTTCACGAGTATTTAAGGAAAACATAAATTTCCTTGAAACAGAACACAACTACTGTGTCCCAAGAATATATGCTCCTAATCATACCTGAGAGATCATACAAATCAGCCTCAACCTGTAGAAAAGAAGTTGAGTGGTGAAAGAGGTAATTAAATTCTGTTTTAACTGTTTATTTTATAATCTCTATAGGGTGGTAATTTGGAATTGAGTACTTGGGGTGGCCACTTAAATCATATCATATGTTATACAATATAATAAATGTACAAAATGTTCTTACGAGATTTATAAACTTGATAACTACTTTACTAACTACTAACCTACCATTAGGTAAACTAAATTGTATTGTATTGTAAGCTGGTGCTTTCTCATGCTTAGCAAGAGTCGCTATTTATTTAAATGATTTTATGGAGTGAATTTTCTGTGCCATGTACTATTATGTATTCTGTGCTTCTGTATAAAATTTGCCACAAAGAGAATACTTCCAGTAAAGTTTTTTACCAGTGAAAATCCTTAAATTAAAAGAAATACCCCAACCTTGTACTAGACTTTCTGAAAGAGCCATTACTGATAAAAGGAAAAAGATAATTTAAAATCTGTGTCTGTAAATCTGCTAATTGCAGACTTTTTTGGGAAAATTTTGTGTTAATAATAATGTTGAAAATTTAGCAATCGAGGAATAAAGCAAATAAAATTTAACACTGTAATTAAATAATAATAGATATGATCGGTGAATGTGATAAAATGTAGGCTAGTTTTTGAAACAGCATAAGTTGGTATAATCTCCCAGGTTACACTGATTCTAAAAGTTGTACTTTGTTTAAGTATTATTTTTCATTAAGGTGATTTTAATGATATTTTTTGTTGTTTGTAGAAGTCCTTTTGAAACAATTTTATGTTAAAGAGCTTTTTCATGTTGTTTGTAAGTTAATGAGAATAATTTTGTGCCAAATAACACTATAATTATAAACATTATAATTTTTGATCTCTATGATTAAGTCTTTAAGTTTTGCTAAGAAATATATTTTTAGAGAAGTTTTCTATTTTTAAGAATTTTATGGCAAATAATAAGAACCAATATGTGATTTTTGATCACACTGATAAAGTTTTATAAATAAAATATGTTAGTACATTTTTGTTTTTTTCTCCACTATTTAATGCATACTGCTCATGTTCTAACAAAAATATGTAAATGCTACTTTTAAAAGCAATAACATCCTTTACTGTGCAATGAAATAATAAAAAAAAATTCAAAACCATGGCGAAAGGGCAGTATGGTACTAACTACTGTTTTACATAGCTATTTATTTAAGTGTATTACCATTTTCTCGAAACCCCCTTTTCTAACGTACTGCCATCTCGATCCAGTATAATATTTTTTTTTCTTTAATTGTAATGTGTCATGTGTGTAGATTTAAGCGTTGGAATAAATATCTATGTCTTCATAAAAAAACCACTGCTGAATATAGGCTTCCCCATAGATTGCCTCATAGGATGATATTCATAACAATTGCCACATTTGACAGGTGGGTTGGATAAGATTCAGGAATTAAAGTGATGAAACAATCTTCATCTGTCACTATATTTTGTGATTAAATTAATATTTTAATTTTCAATATTCACAGCGCCCAATCTGCATCCACATGACCAGCCTTCAACATCACAGACAAATGAATTACAGGTAATTCTTTAGTTTTATTCAATGTGTAGTGTTCGTGTAAATATAAGAAATCATTAATTTTTTACTATTACTACTGGTTCCAAAAAACCTTTGTCCTGGGGGAACCAACAAGAAACCCGATGGAACTTTTGTTTTTGAAGTATTGTATACAATTAGTATGAAAACAGAAATAGCATGGTAGTGATCACCCCATTGCCAGGGGTTATTATCAATCTTTTTAGTAGCATAATAAATCTTTGTTCATCAATTTTTGTTTAATAAAAATTTTAAACTTTTTGATAGATAAAGCCTGCATATTTTGTGGGGCTTAGGTGTATGCATTGCCGAAATGACTAAAATTAACTAATCTAGCTGTTTCAGCACATGTAAGGCCTCTAATCTTTTTTTGTATAAAGTTTTCTGATTTAAATATTTAATTTCTTATATTTTAGTATCAAACAATATTTTCTAACAATTTGCTTAGTAGGGAAGCAAATATAGTCTAGTATAAGAATATCATATACTAAAATATAATCATTTTACAGCATTTATTGTAAATTTCTACATTTTAAATTTCAATTTGAAAAAGCTAATATATAAATTAAACATTTTCAGATAAACAGACGAAATCGGATACTACTCTAAAAATTATAAGTTGTTATAAAAGTACGCGAGAAGACTTAAAATTCAATTAAAGAAGTCTAGAAAAACTATAAAAGATTTTAGGACTCGTCTATCAAACGCAGAAAAAATGAGTAATCAAGTAGCATTTGAGAAGATCACCAAAAAGATGACATTTGCAGCGAAGGTTTTGTTATAGCTGTTTAGAATCATTTATTGTAAAAATATGTTTCATATTTTGTATTGTCAAAACTGTGTTTATGAATCATTTATTGTAAAAATTATTATTTTTATGCTTTGTTTTGTAAGAGCTGTTTAGAATCATTTATTGTAAAAAATATTATTTTTATGCTTTGTTTTGTAAGACCTGTTTAGAATCATTTATTGTAAAAAATATTATTTTTATGCTTTGTTTTGTAAGACCTGTTTAGAATCATTTATTGTAAAAAATATTATTTTTGTATTGTGAAAGCTGTTAAGAATAACTTATTATAAAAATATTGGTTTCAAAATTTGTATTTTCTAAGCTGTTAAGAATCATTTATAAAATATTAGTTTCATACTTTGTATTGTGAATGCTGTGTTATATGAATTGTTTATTGTAAAAATCTTAGTTTGTGTGTGGCACAGTAAGAATATCCACCACCCCATATCATCCTGTAGGTGTCTTAAGAGGCGACAGGGGGAAACAAATCAGAAGATGGACAGCAATGTCTTCCTAATAACGACTAAAATTAAAAGCTGCAGTTGGCAACCCACTTGCCAACCATTGCAACTATGGTAAATATCTCTTCTATGAGGCGATTGTTGAAGCTGTGTTAAGATGAATCATTTATTTAATAAAAAAATATTATTTCATATTTCCTATTGTCAAAGCTGTTATGAATACCAAGGCCAAGCCCTTCGCCAGTTATTTTGCTGTGGACTACGGTCCAGTCCCAACTTCTAGTTTCTCATCGGGCGGAACGCGTTGGTTGGTTGGCGCTCACTGCACACGGCGTTGGCCTGTGTGGAGCCGTGTGCCCCCCATTTTTCTAAAATGTGAGTGAGCGAAGTCCTTGTATCGGGTATTTTAATATAAATATTGTAAGCCTTTTCCAAGTGGGAAGATATTAATTAATAATGGTATTAATAGGTAATGGCCTATATTTAGCCCTTTAGAACCTTTAGAAAGATCAATATATTGATTATCTGATCACGTATTTTTTTTAATATAGTTATATTTTATAGACGGCCATTTTATATATACAATAGAGGGGGAGGGTTATTATAAAAATATTTCTTATTTTGTATTAACAGTGTTTATGAATCATTTATTGTAAAAAATGTTATTTTCATATTTTGTCTTTTGAAAATTTATTGTTAGACATTAGTTTAATATTTTGTTATATCAAAGCTGTGTATGAATCATTTATTGTAAAAATATATTAGATTATCGTATAGTGGCGATCTAAGAATATCCACTACCCCATATTATCATCCCGTGGGTGTCATCGTAAGAGGCAACAGAGGGAAATAAATCGGCAGATGGACTGATCTTCCTAATAACTGCAGTTGCAAACCCACTTGCCAAGCGTGGTTATAGCTTTGGATTGCCTCATAGCCGTTTAAGTTTGCCGTTATGGTATTAACTTAATATTTTGTAATGTTAAAGTTTGTTATGATTCATTTATTAAAATAATAAAGTTTACTATTTTTGTATAGACAGCTGTGTTATTAATCTATTAATGATATAAACATTAGAATAAAAATATTAGTTTTATGTGTTGTATTGTCAAAACTAGGTTAAATCTTTATCTATCTCCCTTAAATTCAAAAAATATAGAATAATGTACTAATTATTTGTGTTTAATTCCATTCATGTTAAAAAAAATCGTAGTTAATTCCTATTTACAAATTATGAATCACACTTTATGTATTAGGATTAGTTATCAACAACCGACTGTTAAATTAAACATTTGAAGCATTTTATTACCATGCAGTTATCTTTAAAAAATGTTTCAAATGTATAATTCACTGTTGGTTGTTGATGATTAATCCTAGTACATAAAGTGTAATGAATTACCATGAACAGTAGTGTATATGTAGAGGTGTATGTGTTATACGCACGCAAACATTCTCACTATATTGTGCCGAAACGACACCAGACGGCGCTAGTACTCCTCGGTTGACAGATTTCGCACGAGTGGGCTCTCTTTTCCTGTATAGGACAGTTACTATACTCTTTGCGCAGATATGATATATATGTTCTGTGGATATGATGGTTTATGTTTATAAATTTTACGCGAAAATATTTTTGATAATAATTTAAATATCCTATTGATATATTAGTTTGTATTATCTGAATGTGTTTTAGAAAGATGGTAGGCCGACATCCAACGACTATTCAAAATGCAAAATACGAACAGCTGTCTTCTAAATCGGATGCCGACGAAGAAATATTTACAAGTAAACCGAAAGGAAAATGGTCCGATATTTGCCTTCAAAAAAGTCTTTTATCATTGGGGCTCATCTTATCATATTTTTCTCTGTCGATCGGCTTAACATTTTATCAAAGATGGCTTTTAAAGGTATGTATTTTTTTTATTTATTAGTTTTTTTAGTTTTATGGTTAGTCAGATAACCCGTGATAATGAGAGTAAAATAATGTTACACGATTGCAAAGAAAAAGGTAATTTTCGTACAAATTTTTATCGTTTTTTGTGTGCTGCTATTACTATAGGACCTTAGTAATAGTTCACAATATACATATATTTCACCATATTTGACATTATAAAATATAATGATTTACCACTACTAGAAAATTGATTCATAATGTTAGTTAAATACTGATGATAAATATGGCAGCTGATATTAGTGCTTTAGTGTTTTTTACAAAGCTAACAGAAGTCATAGTTATTTCAATTATTATTCAGACTATTATACCTAGTTTAAACTGAACTTCCTTGATTTCAATTATGAATAAATTGAATGCCCTAAAGTTTAACCTATTGCAATCGGCTGCATCTAGTTGTGTTAGGCTAAACCCTAATTTCAAGATATATTTTTTATAGTAGGGTAAAACACCCAGTAGTCTTTTAGTGAGGACTAAAATTTGATTCAACTGTATTTTAAATATTAAACATTATGAATAAAAACAATCATTACTCCCAGTAAGGTTGTTTATTAAATTTACTAAAGAAATTAACAAAACATTATATTTATAATAGAATTATATAAAAAATCAACATTAAAAGAATTATGGCACTTTTCACCAGTAGTCAGCCTCATTTCTCCACAAGTCAGCCATGTCTTACCCTGTAGTCAGCCTCTCACTTATTCTTGCATATTTGGCATAGAAGAATATCTATATTTATTATATTTATTATGTATATTTCCAAATATAATCATCATCATCATCATCATCATCATCATAATCATTACAGCCCTTCACAAGTCCACTGCTGAACATAAGCCTCCACCAAGGAATGCCACAAAGCACGGTCCCGAGCCATCTGCATCCATTCTCTGGTCTTCCTGCATGTCTTACCAAGTCCTCACTCCATCTAGTGAGGGGACGCCCTACACTTCGCCTGCCACTCGAGAACCTTTCTTCCCCATCGATTGTCGGTTCTTCGAGCTATATGGCCGGCCTATTGCCACTTCAGCTTACTAATCCTTTGGGCTACTTTGGTTCTACTGCGGATATCCTCGTTTTTAAGTCTATCATGCAGAAAAACGCCGAGCAAAGCCCTCTCCATAGCTCGCTGAGCGGCTTTGAGCTTCCTGATACGGCCAGCAGTGAAGGCACATGTCTCAGATCCATAGGTCATCACTGACAACACGCACTCGTTGTACAATCTAGTTTTGAGGTATGTTTGACGAGAAGATGTGTCGTAATCTCCCGAATGCTGCCCAGCAGAGTTGAATCCATCCAGGACAATCCCTCTCGGTCGAAGTTGGACTTCAATTTGCCGACGATACAGTCCTTATAGCAGAATCGCTGGAGGACCTAAGCACTATGCTCAATGATCTCAATAGTGTCTCCCAACGGATAGGTCTTAAGATGAACATGGACAAAATAAAAATTGTGTTTGTAACGTCCATGTCACACCTATGCCGGTAGTTGTTGGGAGCACTAAGCTCGAAGTTGTTGACGAATATGTTTACCTGAGACAAATAGTCCAACTAGGTAAGTCAAATTTTCATATATGTCCCCAGCGAATTCAGTACATTTCAAATGTACCATGCAAGGCAATTGTAACATCCATTATTCTTTAAGTCAATAATTTCTGTGTCGCTAGTTAATTCCTCTTCACAGTTTTTGCATCTTACTTTGTTTATTATATTTTTCTTCCTCCTTTTGCTATTTTTGGAATTCAACCGCTTTTCCGCTTTCCTTTTTTGTAATTCTTCTTTCTTTTTCGATTTTCTTCTTTCTTTGTTTTAGGTTCAAATCTCCTAATTTTTTTTATCAATATTACATTCTTTTTCTGTTGCATCACTTCTTCTTTTTGTTTCTGAAATTGTCTCCACTCTTTTGAAGAAATAGCTCCTATTCTCTTCATCCCATTTCTAATTGCCGCCATAGCTTGTGTTGATTGCTCTTCTTTGTATTGATGGATGGATTTTTGACATGATAGAATACTAAAACAAATGATTTTCATGCTAAAATAACCGTACATAGATTTACCCCTTATTAAAAAGGCATTAAGGTACTATTTTGTGCAACAGGACTAACGGCTGACTACTGGATTTGTAGACCCATTGGTTGGCCCCTGACATGCAATTACATTTGTACGCGGCTGACTACTGGTAAAATACACTCTTCGCCTTATAAGAGTTAAACCCAAAGTAATGAGCAAAATTGGTACTATTCGTTCCGTTAATTTCAACTACATATAAGAAAATCACGAAAAAACCAGTAGTCAGCCACTTATGGCTGAGTACTGGATTTACCTTAAAAATTTGAAACCCACTAGTCGGCCACCTAAATTACAACATATTAAACAAATAAAATGCATGTAATAGTTGATTTTATCACAAAATAAACATTTTATTGTAACACAGTATAACAATCCACCACAAATTACAACAAATACACACAAAAATTTACCGAAAACTCGAGCATGTTTCCTTAAGAAAAAAATTGCAACAGCGACGCATCTAGTTATGTCTTTGGCAGCAGAGCAAATTAACGAGTGTAGCTCGTCAACCTGACATGATATTGGTTCGTAGGTGTGCGTATTAGTCAATAAGGAGACACAGATTCAATTAAACGTTATTTTAAAGGTGTAAACAAATTTCAACACTATTTATATGGAAATAATGTCTGTAAAGGCTGAGTACTGGTGCGGGTCTGACTACTGGGTGTTTTACCCTATAAGGTGTCAAACAAGCACACAGTTCTGATGGTAAGTGGATGCTATGGTCCATAGACATCTACATTTATTTTCATTTAAAAATCAAAATACATTTGTGTTGTCACCCTTGAGGACTAAGTTGAAATGCCTCGTTTCCAGTAGATAGGGTCTTCGATTCTCTACACTCACCATACAAAACACAGCAGCATTAAGTTGCAATTTTACGCTAAATAACTATTTAAGCATAAGTAATATCTATAAATGCAAATTGAGTGTGTTCTGAGAAACTACTCATTTTAATGTTCCTTTATTACATTTTCGGCTCAATGGTTTTCTATTATTTTCCTCTTTCACACAGCAGGTTATTAAGAAATGCAAATTTTTGCTATTTACAAAGTCGAGCGGGCTTTACTTGCAGTAAACATGAATCTGTATACATTTCAAAGTTTGCGTTAGACCAAAAGCGGGTATGGTTAGCATCGGCATACTCACAACTGATAGCTCCGTCAGATACGCACACTATTCCAATGTTCAATTAGACATTCAACCATGAGTAAAGCCCACTCGACTTGAACGTAAATTACAAGAACTAAACCAGTGTGATATGTAATAAATAAAAATGGTTGTTTTTTCAAAACTACAGGGCCCAATGCCTCTTCACAATATTAATTGTAGTTAGCTGTTTAAATCAATTTATAATTTTTTTAAACAGCTAACTACATGTCCAACACATTTAAGTACTTAACAATGCTATTTGTATAACTTCCGTCACAATGCCTTTTAACATATTTCTTATAATTTTTAGGATTTCCACTACCCCCTTACAGTGGTGATGTACCACCTTGTAATAAAGTGGATACTGTCAGTACTTGTGAGAACAATTTTGTATTTTACTACTGGCGTTTCTCAGTTGGTGTTATCATTTATGACATGCCTGCGGTCAGTTGGTCCTACTGGTTTTGCTAGCGGAATTGATGTGGGCTTTTCTAATTGGGGCCTTGAGCTAGTCACAATTTCTCTTTATACTATGACAAAATCAACCACTATAATATTTATACTCGGATTTGCCATATTTCTTGGACTTGAAAAAAAGGTAAGAATCTATATAAATAATTGTATTAAATTATTTAAAATAAATAGCATGCATATGCAATACATTTAAAATATCTTCAGTAATATAAATAATAAATGAAAAAACAAAGCATGTTATGGTAAAAAAATATAATCATCATCATCATCATTACAGCCCTTCACAAGTCCACTGCTGAACATACGCCTCCCCCAAGGAATGCCACAAAGCACGTTCCTAAGCCACCTGCATCCATCGACTTCCTGCATGTCTTACCAGGTCGTCACTCCATCTATTGGGGGGACGCCCTACACTTCGTACGCCGGTACGAGGCCGCCACTCGAGAACCTTTTTTCCCCATCGGTTGTTGGTTGTTCGAACTATATGGCCGGCCCATTGCCTCTTCAGCTTACTAATCCGTTGGGCTATGTCGGTCACTCTGGTTCTACTGCGGATATCCTCATTTCTAAGTTTATCACGAGAGAAACTCCGAGCAAAGCCCTCTCCATAGCACGCTGAGTGACCTTGAGCTTCCTCATCCGACCAGCAGTGAAGGATCACGTCTCAGTTCCATAGGTCATCACTGGCAACACGCACTGGTTGTACAGTCTCGTTTTCAAGTTTTGAGGTATACCTGACGAGAAGATGTGCCGTAATTTACCGAACGTTGCCCAGCCGAGTTGAATCCGTCGATTGACCTCTCGATCGAAGTTGGACTTACCTAGTCGGACTATTTATCCCAGGTAAACAT
This sequence comes from Parnassius orleans, assembly GCA_029286625.1. Taxonomy (NCBI): domain Eukaryota; kingdom Metazoa; phylum Arthropoda; class Insecta; order Lepidoptera; family Papilionidae; genus Parnassius; species Parnassius orleans. The sequence goes on from JAGSMP010000167.1 coordinate 2,956,300, forward strand.
ACTCGTCAACAACTCTGAGCTTAGTGCTCCCAACAACTACCGGCATAGGTGTGACATGGACGTTATACATGATCTTTGTTTTGTCCATCTTAAGACCTATCCGTTGGGAGGCACAATTGAGGTCATTGAGCATAGTGCTTAGGTCCTCCAGCGATTCTGCCATAAGGACTATATCGTCGGCAAATCGAAGGTGAGTGGTGTACTCGCCGTTGATGTTAATACCGTATCCTTTCCAGTCCAGAAGCTTGAAAACGTCTTCCAATGCAGCGGTGAAGAGTTTCAGGGATATTACGTCACCCTGTCTTACACCTCTCTGCAGTTGGATAGGTTTCGTACTCTGGTTCTGTACTCGGATAGCCATCGTAGCCCTACTGTACAAACACTTCGGCACTTCGATATACCGACAGTCAACTTGGCACCGCTGAAGGGTCTGCAGCACCACCCAAATTTCGACGGAATCATAGGCTTTCTCATAGTCCACATACACCATACATAGTGGCAAATTGTACTCCTCGGACTTCTGTACAATTTGCCGCAGGGTATGTATGTGATCTATGGTGCTAAAGCCTTTTCGGAAACCGGCTTGTTCGGGAGGCTGGAAGTCGTCGAGTCTGTATGCGAGACGATTCGTAATGACTCTCGAAAACAACACGTAGACGCGGCTCAGAAGGGAAATCGATCTGTAGTTCTTCAAGAGAGCGTTGTCGCCTTTCTTGAAGAACAAAACCACCGCACTTCTGCTCCACGCCTCCGGTGTAGTGCCACCATGGAGGACGGAATTAAAGAGCTTCTGAAGGACTTCAAGTACAGGTTTTCCACCCGCTTTCAGAAGCTCCGCTGTAATTCCATCCTCGCCTGGGGCTTTGCCGTTTTTAAAGTGCTGGAGAGCCATTCTAATCTCGCTCAGACTGACGTCCGGAATATCATCGGAATAGTTTTTTTTTGGTTTTGTTATTAAAAAAAACGTTACCCCCACACTAGGATTTTCTCCTGTATCGTGGAGGTAGTTTACAAACATAAATTGCACAAGGACAAATATCCAGACCCGGAACAATTATTTGTAGGCCATACAAATACTTGTTCCGTACGGGATTCGAACCCGCGGCCCCCAGCGTTGCAACTCATTGCTAAGCCACGGAGCCGTCATAGTGTCGGATAAGACTTGCTCTTGGATCGTTACTCACACTTGCGGGTGGCTCCAACGATGATGTGTACAGCTGCCCATAGAACCTCTCAATCTCACTCAAAATCTCAAGTGTCCCGGAAATGACGCTGCCACATTCGGTCTTCAGCTTCGACAGTTGGCTGTTTCTGGCAGACAGATCTCTAGCAAAGACTTTGGAGCCCTGGTTCCGCTCGATCACTTCTTCAATACGAGCAGTATGATAGTTGCGTAAGTCCTGCCGCATGCATTTGGAGATCTATCTGTTCAGTTGCATGTATGCTGTCAAATCTACTGAAGACTGCAGCTTCATTTCTCGTCTAACAGCCATGAGATTAAGAGTGTGATCGGAGAGTTTTTGTGTTCTTCTGCGGCGGGTCTTGCAAAACTTAGCTCCGACCGAAAGGACAGTTTCCACGAGTTTGTCATTGCATTGCAATCTTCTAGGCACTGAAAACGGTTTTGTAGCTCGAGCTGAAAGGTTTCGGGGTTTTGGATTAGAGCACGAGGGGGACGGAGCGTTGACTTCATTAGACGTGACCTCTATAACTTAACATTTAGGTTCAGTGTGCCTCTCACCATTCGGTGACCGCTGCTTGTTTTCACATTCGCGATCACTGAGACATCACGGAACAGTTGTCGTCTGGTCGTCATAATGAAGTCAATCTCATTTTTTGTCGAACCGTCGCGGCTCGATCAGGTCCACTTCCTGTGAGGCCGCTTCTGGAAGAAAGAGTTCATCATAAAGAGTCCCTCTTTATCCATGAAATCGCCCTTTGGGTTCCGTTGCCCTATTCCAAATTTCCCTACCTTCAGCTCACCGTTCTATCTTGTGCCTAGTTTTGCGTTGAAGTCTCCCATTAACACCGTATAGTGGGTTTTAGAGGAATGCATGGCTCTAGATATATCCTCATACATTTCATCCACTTCCTCATCGGGATGTGCCGAGGTTGGTGCGTAAACCTGTATGACCTTCATCGAATACCGTTTGGTGATTCTGAGTATAAGGTACGCAACCCTCGTCGACACACTCTCAATCTTTACAACGTTGTCAACGAGAGACTTGTGGACGATAAATCCGACACCTCCTTGGGACCGATGGTCGCCCTCGGTGATAGAAGAAGTTGCCGGATTCGAGGATTACCATTACTCTTCGGACCTCAGATAATCCTATAATATTCCAGTGCAACTTGTCTATCTCTTCTTCCAGCTCCAAAATCTTCTCGTCAGTCCTCAGGGTGCGTGCGTTATATGTTGCCAGGTCGTGTCGTCTTAGGTGGCAACCGAACCTCCACCGGAGATTCTTAGCACCCCCTGCCACGCCGTTACCATTGTCGCCACCGTAGCCAGGAATAGCAGGACCGCCGGGGACTGGGGGCCGTCTCTTCGTAACTTTAATCATGGGGGGTATATTGCCATAGTTGCCACGCTTGGCGAGCGGGTTGGCAACCGCAGTTTTTTATTGTTGTTTTGCTGTTATCAGAAAGATGCTGCTGCCCATCTTCTGCCTCAGTTTCCCTCTGTCGCCTCTTACGACACTCACGGGAAGATATGGGGTAGTGGGTATTCTTACCCACACTGCCACTACACGGATAAAAAAATATAATGAAAACTTTAAATTGCATATCAACAACAAACCAATATCGAACCCGGAAGTGGTTTCTAATGTTTTTAACGAGCTGTTCGCGTAAGTCGGGAGCGGCGCGGCAGGCGGTACGCCGGCGCTGCGCGGCCGCCCTGTTGTTCGCCCCTCCCTGTACTCGATGTTCTTAATCCCAATGGATGAACGAGAGGTAATGTAATTGGTGCGACAACTAAAATTAAAATCTAGCTTTGGTGTCGATGAGCTGCCGTCCACTCTTATAAAAAATGTGCCGAAGAACTAGTTCCGTCGTTAAATTTAATTATAAATCAATCCTTTTCTGTAGGAGTATTCCCTGACCTACTAAAAATTGCTTTTATAAAGTCAATACATAAAAAAGACAAAAAAACGATCTTACCAATAATTTCGAAATTTTTGAAATGTTCAAACAATTATACTCATTTTGTGAAACATACAATATTTTCGACGACTACCAAAATGGATTTAAAAAAAACACGCGACAACCCTGGCCACATTTAAATATTTTAATGAAGTCTTAATTCAATCTAAGAATTTTATTTGACTTGACGAAAGCATATAAAAAAAATTATATGACATTCTTGTAAATAAACTTTATGACATTGGTATCCGTGGTGTAGCTTCATAAGTGGTACGCTTCCTTTCTCAGCAATCGTTCATAGCACATCGAAATAGAAAATGTAGATCAAGGTTCAAAACCATAACATGTGTCAGGTCGAGGGCCCAGCCGGTGCCGGACTCTATCCCTCAGGGGTCCGTACTCGGATGCGTCCTCTTCCTTATTTACATCAATGACCTCCCGAAGGTTATTGATGAGCATTGTGTGATGTTTGCCGTCGATTTTTCCGTTGTGTTCCCTTGTATCCATGGTACCAAACTTAATGAAAGAATCGACATAATTATAAAAAGTAAAACAGTGGCTAAGCGATCATAATTTAGAAGTCAATTTCAAAAAAACTAAAATACAATTCAGACCACGACAGAAAAATTACATAATTTATAAAAATAATCAAACAAAATTAGAATGTATATACATACATAAACACTCACGCCTGTCACCCAGAGGGGTAGGCAGAGACTACGGACTTCCATTTGGCATGATCCTGGCACACCTCTCTCGCCTCCTTTACATCCATATATCTACGTATACACGCTAGTCGGTTAAGTTGAAAAAAGGCCAGATTAGGAGTACCCTTAATTAGAATGTTTTCAAAATTTTTCTTTGCTGGGTATAAACATAGATTCAAATGTTAATTTTAAATCATATATTCAAAAAAATAAGTTAAAATTATCACAATTTATATATGCTTTAAGAAAACTAAAAAAATACAAATTTAAGAACGGCAGTGACAGCCTACCACGCCTACCGCACAAGGATTTTTGAGTGTCTGCCCCTCTCCTGTTTTGTTAAGTCACAAAGTCTCATATAACGCAATTTGTGAATATATAGTGTCTAGTTTCTTCTAATTCTTTTTTTGTAAAATTGTATTCACCTCATAAATGGTGAAAACTGAATAATGTAGAGTTCCATCACATTTTAGGTTTTAACTTGTATTTCAGAATTCTGTGCTATGATATAATAATTGAGGTAAAAAATTTAAACCTTTTTTGGTCTCTGAATTCATTTGGCCTTTAAAACAAATTTACTATTGCATGCCTTAAGCGCAAAGCGCGTAGGTATGTTCTACTAGCGCCTAAAAATCAAGATTCCAACGTTTTGTCGCATAAAATCGTATCTAACAATCATATTGAACATATAAATTATATAAAAAGCACATTGTCAGAAAGGTAAATGATTGTTGAATGATTAATAGCTATTTTTACATAAAAAAGTGGTTTTAGTGGCATAAGGTGTAGTAAACACTTTATCAAGTCTACATGGAGTGGTAAACACGATAACTTTTGAAAACTCAATCTATTTTTTAATCTCTTCATCTATCATGTGGGATTGTGGGAAGCCATGGAATGTAAATGGCAGTTTAATTTTGTTTTGTTTAGTTATAATTTTTTTTTTTCGGCTACGAAATCTCGAAATTTTCGGTGTTTTGAGCAGCCTTGGAATAACTAAATACACTTTGCTCTGCCTCACTCACTCCGCGCTCGGCCGCCGTCGTGAGTGGATTACTGTATCGTTTGCTTAAAGCAGCGGTAATAGGCAGCAAAAATATCGATTGCTGTAGAAATACAAAATATTCCAAAAACCAAATTTGATACATACTTGACCAAGGTTATTATTTAATCACAGATTTTTATTACAATATTTTGTTTCGCTAAAAGTACGTAGGATTTATATATAAATACACTTATACGTACCGGCAGGCGAAGTATACGCGAGTGACACTGAAAGTTCTTAGAAAATCAAAAACTGAACAAACTAGCAACTTATTAGTTTTATTATATCTTTTCAAAATAGTGTCCATTTACATCAATACATCGCTGCATCCGATGGAACCACTGAGAAAAGCACTTTGCCCACTCGTCCTTAGGGGTCTCTTCGACGGCATTTTGAAACACAGCCACTGCTTCCTCGGCGTCCATAAAACGGTTTCCTCGAAGTTTTTCTTTTATTTTCGGAAATAAATAAAAATCGCAAGGTGCGAGGTCGGGACTATAGGCCGGGTGACCCAGTAATTCCACGTCTGACGTCGCCAAGTAGTCGATTGTTTGCTTGGCGGTGTGCGACGAGGCGTTGTCGTGGTGAAGGAGGATCCTACTGCGAGGTCGTTTCTCCCGAACTTTTTTCAAGACAAGTGGCAAACAATTGTTAGTGTATCACTCTGCAGTAACTGTTTTTCGATCCTCTAAAACAATTGTTGCGTAATTACCTGTCCTTCCGAAGAACGGGGCCACCATCTTTTTTCCCACGCTTCGACCTCTCTTCACTTTAGTTGGCAACTCCTCGGAAGGAAACACCCAGGCAGCAGACTATCTCTTAGTTTCAGGATCATAACAATAAATCCAGCTTTCGTCACCCGTAAGTATGTCGAACACAGCATTTCAGTCACCTCCGATAAATCTTTGAACCATTTCACGTCACCAATCAACACGACGGAGTTTTTGGGCCTCTGTCAAATTATGAGGTATCCACCGGGCACAAAGCTTCCTGACCGCTAAATGTTCATGGAGGATTTTGTCCATTTGACTCATACCGATGCCTAAGCTTGTCCGAATCTGCTGATAAGTCACTCTTTTGTCAGTCTCTAACATGCGCCCCACAACACTGATGTTATCTTCAGTCGTCGCTGTAGGAGACCGTCCCTCACGCAGATCATCGGTGAGATTAGTGCGACCACGTTTAAACTCATTAAACCAGTTTTAAACAGTGGCACGAGATGGGGCTTCATCGTGAAAGGCCAATCAAAGTCTATCATAACTTTCTTGTTGACTAAAAAGTCATAGAAAATCATTGTACGAAAATTTTCTCGCGTTAAATTCATGCTGACGTGACACAGACAATTTTCAATTTGCCGCCAAATCTGCGGCAGTAGCTCGCCGGGTACCAGCTAGTATATATAATAAAAAAAACACCGCCTCGTTCGTCTGCCCGGCCTCGCGCTTTACAACCTTGCGTTTGATATTTACGCAACAAGTCGCTATTGCGAGAAGTTTTCATAATACTTATAAACTCTCGCCGAGTTCGAATGTCGGCAATAAAGTGCTAGAGGATCCATCGAGGTTCTGGATGTCAGACGGTAATGGGGGAAAGAAGGATTTAAGTCGTGTCATTCCATGTCATGTCACCAGAATATCGAGAGCCTGGCTACTCTGCACCTGCGCTCAACGGCTGACCACTATCTTGACAACAAAAATATTCGAGGCTTGTATGTCAGCAAAAATACAGACCCGCAATTTGAGCCGTTTACTTAGTAAGTTCGATCTGCGTCGGCACCAGAGAAATTGTTAATTATTTTTAATTGAGTACATGCTCGGCGGTGAAGCAAGAAGAAGAAACATCGTAAAGAAACCTGCATGTATGAGAAACACGCATTAGATCAGCGCAACAGAGCATTAGCCCTTTCAAAAATGAGATGACCTAATAAAAAAAACTAATATTCAAATAATTAAGTTAGCCCGGCCTAACTATGACATCGGGACGACAAACACCTCGGTCTCCCCGCCCCCAGGTGACTATGAGTGCTGTAAAATCGTAGTAAATCACCCAAAATGTCGGGAATTGAAATAAGTAGAAATAGATTAAATTAAAATACGTAAAATTAATTTAATTCAATGTGTAGTGCTCGAGTAAAAATAAGAAATCATTTAGTTTATTACTTTTGGTTTCAGTCGTGGTCTCTTGTGGGCATTGTCCTCATGATCGCAGCAGGCCTAATCATGTTTACGTACAAGGCGACGCAGTTTAATCTTCTTGGATTCTATTTCCTGCTCTTGGCATCGTTCGCGGCCGGGCTGCGATGGTCGTTTGCTCAGCTTCTCATGCAGAAGTCGAAGCTTGGCCTCCACAATCCTGTGGACATGGTGTATCATGTGCAGCCTTGGATGTTTCTGGCACTACTTCCGTTCACTATTATGTTCGAAGGTAGGTGTGTTTCATTGCTACTAACATTCACATAATATGTTGATGATGATCTTTTGGTAGATTTTGGTTAATATGACATCATTCGAATATTGTGAAAGTTAATCAACAGCCTAGCATAATATATATATTATACTCTACAGAATTATATTTATTATGAATAGGTACCTCTGTATAATATATTATATCTTCAGTTTTTGCCTGTGCATAGTTTTTGTTATAACCATTTATTTTCTTAAAGATTAGAGGTAGGTTCGGTTGACTTGTCAAAAAGCCCTTGAGCATGAATTTTCTATCGTACCGAATTCGTATCGCCACGGAGTGATGAATAGGATTATGTAAATAGGTAAATAGACATAGTTCTATTTACCATTGGCTTTTTCTAAATGCAAATGCCTGACTTTGCGTTGCTGGCGAGACAGAACTGTAGTTTTTATGTACTGTTTCAAAAAGCAATGATCACTGAAATTCCTCAGTGGTAGTCCGTTTATGGGCTTATTATGATAATGACATTTATCATATGATAAAAGTAATATGTTCTTCGAAAAATAATTGCTGGCGGCAATAATTGTATTGAACAGCAAGAAACGTAATAAATTTAATCATTACAGTAAAAACATATATATTTGAGGTATGCATATTTTTAATTTTTAGCATCAGAATTATGGATATTTTACTGCGAAACATAGCCGCATTGAAAAATGTTTTAAAATATTGTTTTACTTAAGTTATATTGTTTTATATTAATGACAAAGTACTTATTGTAGTACTAGTGTACTTATTTTCGATTTACGAGGGGTGATCCAAAAGTAATGATAATGAAAATAAAACACGGTAATTAAAGTTAAAATAATAATTTATTTTTCTACATAGTCTCCTAACAAATCAATACATTTAGTCCATCTTTTTTCTAAACCCAGGATTCCTTTGAAAAAATTCTTTGTCTTGACCTCCCAAAACGCTTCAACAGCGGCCATTACTTCGCTATCGTCTTCGAATTTCTTGCCTCAGGCGTTCCTTGAGCCGAGGAAAGAGGTAGAAATCACTAGGAGCTAGATCTGGCGAATAGGGAGGTGTTCGAGCAGTTCGAATCCCGTTTCTTGAATGGCAGCCATCGCAACTGCGGCTTTGTGAGCCGGTGCGTTGTCTTGGTGAAACAGCACTCCAGCTCGCAGTTTGCCGCGTCTTTTTCCTTAATGGCCTCCGTAATCTTCTTATTTGGTCTGCGTAGTAAGAGCCCGAAATTGTGGCTCCTTTTCCAAATATTCCACCATAATTATGCCTTGAGCGTCCCAAAAACAGATGCCATAACCTTTCCGCCGAACTTGAAACTTTGAATTTCTTTGGCGTCGGTGAGGAGCTCGCTTCCAAGTTATCGATTGTTGTTTCGTTTCAAGATCAAAATGGTGGATCCAGGTCTCGTCCATAGTCACAAAACGGAACAAAAAATTTTCTTGATCTGCTTGGAACTTTTCGAGATTGACCCTCGAAATGTCAACTCGATTTTTCTTTTGCTCGTCGGTTAACATTCTGGGTACCCAACGCGCAGAGACCTTTTTCATATGCAACTCGTTCGCAAGGATTCTTTGAACGCTGCCATATGAGATCCCTGTGACCTCAGCTACATGCCTGATGGTCACTCTTCGATCTGCCAACACAACATCTTCGACTTTTTTCACGTTGTCTTCAGTGAGGGACGTGGATGGGCGTCCTTCGCGATGTTCATCTTCAGTGAATGTTCTGCCCAGTTTAAACTCCTTGGCCCAGCGTGCAACTGTAGAATATGGAGGAACAGAGTCCCCCAATGTTTCCACTAAGTCACTGTGTATGTTTTTTGAAGACATGTTTTTCAAACAGAGGTACTTGATGACAGCTCTAATTTCGTTTTTCTCCATGTTGATGTTATCTCTTTGACAGTTCGTATTCAAATGAATGTATCTCCCGGAAATCGTGATCTATTTATATGATTTTTTTAAGCTGACGTAGTGAGTATATAAGCAAGCAAAAAATATTTTTTTTGGAATTTTATGCGGACCTGAAGTAACCGATTACCATTACTTTTGGATCACCCCTCGTATTTATATTAGAGTTACGAACGAGCTAATAATACACCTTATACAAGTGGATTTGGCAGCCTAAGTCATCCATGGTCACCCGCAAGCAACCGAATTCAAACATAGAAGACCAGAAATGCGTTTATTACCTTAAGGCTGAAACGCAATGGTCCACCTGTCATCTTTTTATTGTTCGCGATGGCTTTTACATGCACAAAGGCTTCACGCCATTTAGAATTTGTCTTATACAATACACGACAAGTGAAACACAGAAATCAATTTATATATATATATATATATATATATATATATATATATATATATATATATATATATATATATATAGTGTAAATTGTAATATAAAGCCGAATAATCAGATTTCAATGGTAGTAATTCACTAAAAATGTGCTAAGAGGTAGTGGTATTCTATATTTAAAAGTAGGTATATAAAATGAATAATATATAAGTAAGGAGATTTTGAAATACGACTCATCATCCCTGTCGCTATAGCTCATCACAAGTCCACTGCTGAAGAAACGCCTCCCCATAGATTATCACACAATACGGCCCTGAGCTACCTCAATCCATCGACTCACCACTGCGCTTTTTAGTTCGAGGCTGCCACTCGAGAATCTTTCTTTCCCGTCGGTTGAGGTTCTTCGAGCTATATGGTCGGCCCATTGCCACGATAATTAATAAAGTCTTAGGGGGAATCCCTCTAGCGCCGGACAGGACATAGTACCGGTACTACTTTGTCCGGACAAATCACGTCAAAACATGAAATAACGTTCTTATTTGCACTCGCTTATAGAAAGAAGTTAAACTCAACGGACAAATCCCCCCGTGGCGCGGGAGGCGTCAATCTCGCCAGATATGGCTTACAGGTGACATTTTAGTAATTTCGCACGTGAATCCTACGCATCGAGTAACATTTACAAGGTCATAAACCACTATTTGGGGTGCATAAATTGTGTTTAGTGCAAAGAGATTTAAATATATAGGTATACTATAGAGCGGACATAATTAACATTTGCATACAAAAATTTTGAGCTCGCACTTGTGTGACGCTCTCTAGCTAAACATAGCAAAACTACGCTGAATATTTATTGGGAAAACATTTCAGCTATTCTCCAGTAGGTGACGCTAATAAATGTAACATAAAAACCCGTTTTAGGCATGTTATCGTTTCGATGTCAAAGTATTGATAATGTTGTTGAAGGTTACTTAGTTTGTAATGTTTTACGATATAATAATAGGGAATATGCATGCTTTTTTTATTGTATAAATCTATTTATTATGACTCCCATCACACCAAAAAAATCATATAAACTTTTTAAGTCATGAATAAATAACGTCATGAATGAAATGAAACGTCATGAAATAAAATATTTAATTTCCAATAACTAAGAATCGATTCAAACAGCAGTCACATTGGTGGCATCTTGGATGACGTCACTAGGTCCATTAGACGCTATAATAATAGCATATGATTGGTCTGTCGGCCTCGAAGGCACATCGCCAAACGTCAAATCTAATGAGAGAGCGCCACCATGTTTTTCAAATTCGTTTCTTTTACAAAAATACACTTTAAATCTAACATATTTTAGGAAAGCACTGAAATTAAAAGTCGTTATACGATAAATTATTTCACAAATTCACAAGCTCGCGTTTACCGCTAAAAAGAACACCTTTGTCGTATCTCCTCAATTTCAGAGCACTTCCTTTGTTGCCGCAGCCAAAAGCGGAATCTTCGGCGTTGACATATCGAATGATCTGCAGTAGCATGGTCACTTGGAAGAGAAAGCTAAAGTGGCTTTTAAAAGCTTAGTGTACTTAGTAGAGCGGGACAGAATTTCATGCTTGCACACCGTTTGCAACTTTACAAGCGCAGGTTCGGCCTCACGTGGAATATTGTTCTCATCTCTGGACCGGGGCTCCCCAGGGCGAGCTCCTTCCACTTGACTGCATAGAGAGCAGAGCGGCTTGACGTCCGAGTTGTCTTTGATTGGCTCGATTCACTGGCGCTGCTTAGAGATGTTGCATCCCTTTGCATTTTCTATCGTATTTACCACGGGGAGTGCTCTGAGGAATTGTTCAGATCAATTCCAGCCACCAAATTTTACCAATACACATCGCGACAAAACTTACGTTACCATCAACATCATTTGGATGCTTGGCGGTCCACTACCGTGCGATTTAATAGGAGTTTTCTTAGGAATCGTTTACCATTGGCGATTTTAATGGACCGATACGACTAAGGGACCTTTAAGAAACGAGCTTACTCCTTTTCAAAAGGCCGGCAACGCATCTGCAATTCTCCGAGTGTTTTAGAATTATATTAACATTTTAAAAAGAAGGCTATCTTGTTGACTGGTTGTACGGGTTGTACTGGCTGACATAGACGTTTCACGTTAAAACCAACGGCCGTGTGCCTCGACATAGGCCCACCCGATTTCTTTATTGGTATAGATACAGCATCGTTTAGTGTTTCACCTCCTTAAATATTGTAGATGATTAAATCGGCATTCTGTATAATATTTTTTATCGATAACAACAATAAATAAACGTTGTCAATCACTAACCATTTGGTGACGTTACTAGATAACAGAGGGCGCTTATTACCATGATGATAAAAGTTCTAGAACAATCTACCAGAAATAATAAAATTTAAAAATTATGGGGTAAATATACATTATACTTGCCATAATAAACCGAAATCACATTCAGTTTTTGCTATATATCAGGACTTACAATACCTTAATGCACTATCGGGCATATTTTCTTTAAAAATATTTTTTAAATTTAGGAAAGGAATACGTTTTGAGCTTTTGACGATGTCACTAAGACTAAATGACACAAATCCGAAATATATCCTATAGGACATAAGTAAGAAGTGACAATTTTGCTGCTGATGTCCGGTCTATTACTACTACTACTTAAATAAAATTAAAACACAAGTCTTTGGTTTAGTGCTTTTGTTTCAATCATTGGTAAGTACGCTTTACATTGATATTGTTTTTTGGCGGATTTATTAATAAACTATTACAATCGAAATCATATTACTTTATGTTATTCCCCTAAGTCCGGTCAGTAACAGATTCTCTAGTACCTGACAAATTGAATTAGACCAATCTAAGTTCCTTAGTACCGGAAAAGTATATTTTAACAAAATAGTGTGCTTGTTCTATTCCATATAATTTTGTATTTCTATTATTTATCTTTTCAGATCATTTGATATAATGGAGACGAAGAAAAAAGGTATCTGAAATAAATAGTGAAATTTTGACTCTTTCGCCATACAAAGATTAGAAAGAAAATGGGAAAAAAAGAAAAGTAAAACCTACTGAAAAGAAGGTTGGAGAAGTAGTATTGTGTTGTTTGTTGCGAAGACTACAACGAGGACTGGATCCAGTGTGGAGCGTGTAAAGGATGGGCTCATGAAACCTGTGCAGATATCCCAGAGTGTTCAGACGTCTATGTTTGTGACCGTTGTAAATATTTTTAAAGTTTTCTTAACTGTTAACTTTATATTGAAACGTCAAATATTAGAAAATATTCAATAACTTCTTATCCGTAGTTAAAAATTTAATTTTTGTTGATTTGTTTGGATGTTTATAGTGATTATGTGGCTCTGGGGGTTTATTGTATTAATGTAAGATTATTGTATGACTTTAAATTTTTGTAAACCTACATGTGCCTGGTCCTGTCCGGTCTTAAGTGTTCGAATTTATACTTGTCCGGTACTAGGTGCCAAATTTCAATAAAGCCAAAAACTAAACCAATTAGTGATTCCATTTTGAGTTGTTATAAATATATAATATTTGCCCTTGTTGATTTATTATAATGTCTTATATGATTGTTTAAATAAAAATGTTAATTATTTAAATAAAACATAATTATTAAAAATTTTTTACAAAAAAACCTTAAGTTTCCGGTACTGGGAGGACTACTTGTAATAGATCTAATATATAAAAATTAATATTTGTTTGTCCATATTTTATGTGCTGCCATGCCGTTCATCATATTGCGTTAAAACTTTGTCAACTTATTGCTGGCACTTGCGCGAAGGTTATAGGCATAGTACAATTAAATTAACGATGGACAACTCTGTTAGTTCGGTTTGAAAAAAAAATAGCAAATCGGTTTAAAACCGATTCAAACCGATTTGCGTCCAAATTGAATTTCAGCATACAAAATAAACGTAATCGAATTGATTGATGCAATTTAGATCAAAATTCCAATGGCTTGTTTATTCATATTAAAAACAATTAATACAGTTTTTCATGAATTACAAAGTCATAAAATAGGTAATAGGATAAGTCACCAAGAAAACAACAGTTCTTTTGTTTAAAATGAAAATCACGTTTATTGAAACGTATTAATGAAATGTTCACTGACATACAATCAAAATATCAAATGCTACTAAGTAAGAGTTAATTCCTATATCCTACAACTATTCGTTTGTTTGTCATCTCCAAATATTTAGCTACAATTTGATATGTAGCTTACGTAGGGTTGTTCTTAGAATAAGAATCCTCTAATAGAAAGAAATCCTAGAATATACGAATATGAGCTCGGTAACTCGGTTCATTAATTCGTATTTGCAAATTGCAATTCGTTCAGATCGCGCGCAAACTGCTGTCTCACTCACCATTCGCGTGCTGACTGCTAGGTACTGAGTAGTTCGACCCAACGACGCATATCGGCGGCGCGATGAAACCGGTTTAATTTGACTCGTTCAATCGTCAAACTGATTTGAACAGCTATGTCTCGCCAGCAACGCAAAGTCAGGAATTTGCATTTAGAAAAACCCAAAATTAGGGGCTTTTTAGATGCTAATTAGTTGCCAAGTTTATAAATTAGGTGCTCTAAAATTTTCACCGCAACGAACTGTTGAAATTTGCGTTGCTAGCAAAACGTATCGCTGGCAACGCAATGAAGTTATTAGATATACGATAAATATTAATAGCAAGGAATTAAGTGCTAATTAAGTGCTGAAATATTATTGAGGTCGGATGTATATGACGGTAATATTCTGGGAATTATCGTGTCCAGGACCACTATTACCTTACTATAAGGTATGAACGGCATTTTTTGTTCTTTATCAGTTATATATTATAGATAAGATAGGTCGAATCTGTACTAAAACCGAATCAGAACGCCCCGACTCCACGTAGTCGTCTCTGCCCTACTCCTGAAGCGTTTATGTAAAGCCGTATCGCACAGATGCCTGCGATTGCCCGCTGTGGCAAATCGCAGGCATCTGTGCGAGCCGTAGAGGCTGAGGCTTCTGAGGATTCGCCGAAGCTGCGGAGGTGAGCATGGGTGCCAGTGATTTGCTACGCAAGGGCAAAGGGGCTGCACTCCCTGCAGCGCCGAAGCTGTTGCAGATGTAAGTATGTCAATATTCCTGCAACGCAAATTTCAACAGTTCGTTGCGGTGAAAATTTTAGAGCACTAATTTTTAAACTTGGTACCTAATTAGCACCTAATTTGGGCTTTTTCTAAAAGCAATTTTGATTCTATTCTGACATTCAGAAAAACTGAATTTAGCATCTGCTTTGTTCTGAATAACGACTTTATTTTTATTAGGGGCGCCTTGTCATTGCCTATATTTGCAGCACCTAAGTAGCACTTAATTCCTTGCTATTAATATTTATCGTATTTAACAGTTCGTTGCGGTGAAAGTTTTAGAGCACCTAATTTTGAAACTTGGCACCTAATTGGAGCACATCACTAACTCGTCGCAAGATACAGCGACCGTACTACGCGATGCATCCGCATAAATAAAGTATCGATTGTGATATTTACATTGCTTGTTACATCGCTGTGATATTTGAAAACAAAAATAACGTAGTAAGAGCAAGAAATATTTTACGATTTGTTGTTTTCATAATTTTAAAGTAAAATACATATGGTAAGTGATTCCATGATTAACAAAGTTTTTGTTTCGGCTTCGGTATTTACAAGAAACCACTGAACAACACGGCATTCTGGTAATGTTTCACGATGACGGTCGAAAGGGTACTACTTCGCAGGAACGGCCATTTGCATAGAACATGAGCATCACAGAGTACCTTTGTATAAACCGAAATAGAGACCAATCTTCTACCTATAAAATGGCAATGAATAACTAGCGCCATCTCATTTCCTTAGTTAGCAACTTTATTCCAATAGCTATAAGTATATGTATATATATGCACCTATGTATATATATATACATAGGTTAAGATAAGAACCTATATAAGAACCTATGTATATATATATATACATAGGTTCTTATCTCAGATATTAATAATTAAAATCAAAATAAAACTCCAACATAATGTTTACAAGATTTATTAAAAATATTCCCATAGTATCACCAATCTCTTTTGTACAAAAAAATAAGATTCTTTAATTTTACTTTTATAACTCGGTGGTTCAATTTAAGCGTATCTATTATTGCATATTATTGATAAATTTGTTTAAAACGCACGAATAAATCAAATTTGTAACAGTAATTAAATATTTAACTCTTCTGGTAGCAACCAGGATCTTAAATTAAAAAAAATCTTTCTTTTTAAAAGTTTACTTCTTAACTTTTTGGCTTTAGTTTTTAAATAGTTTTTATTATATATATAAATAATATATAATTATAAATAATATATAATTATTAATATTTTTACAACTCTTAAAAATCAGACAACGCATCACAATATTAATTAAATAATAAACTAATTTATTTTTATGCACATTACATGTCATAAAATCAAAATCAATTAAAGTATATATGCTTGTTTTGATTATTTCCTTTAACTGATCATTTTCAAAATTGTCCTTTAAAATATGATTGATTATATCCTGCATATTTGAAATTGACTGAATCAAATCATTGCTGGGAGTACAAAGCCATCGTGTACCTGCATATTCTCTGTATTTTATGTATTCTATTTCATCTTCAGACGTTAGGTCATATTTACAGTTAATACAATGTTTAAAAATTTGAGTTTTTGCTTTTTTTAAGATATATCCACTAAAATATTGTAATTGCGCAAGTATACGGGGGTTATTTAGTTTCATTGTAATTGGTGTGAAGTTTATTCCTAAAATGTTTGTGAAATCAAATGTGCAGGTTGACGATGCCTCTAAGTTTTCATTAACAATGAGAGTGTGCAAAGCATTACAATAATCTAGCTCGCAGTTTTTACCATGAGTGTGGACACTACTTAAATTATTAATCAAAAGGGTAGCAAAAGCCGACTCAAATAGGTCACAAGTTCGATTAATATTGCGACACCCATAGCTTCTAACCGCACCAAAGAAATTTTCTAGTGGGTCCTGATTTAGATGACGCAACCACACACACTTTGAAAGTTGAAGAATGTGGGTTGAGAATGGGTGAGTTAACCGTCAAATGCCTTTTGTACGCCGATGATCAAGTCATATTTGCATCGTCGGCGGCCGAGTTGCAAATGATGGTTACTTTAATGAACCGATCATTAAAAGAAAGAGGTATGAAAGTGAACGCAAGTAAGACGAAAGTGATGGTTTTGAAAGAAGAAAGTAAAACGTTATGTGAAATAAGAATAGAAGGAGTTGATTGAGCAAGTGGATGAGTTTGTATATTTGGGATGTTTATTTAGTAGGGATGGTAGATATGATAAGGATATAGAATGACGAGTGAACGCAGGAAATAGAGTGAATGGGGCTCTACACGCTATTGTGAAGAGTCAGAATGTGTCAAAAAAGGCACGTTTGGCAATTCACAATGCTGTGTTAGTCCCTACTTTAATGTATGGTAGTGAAAGTTGGGTCTGGCAGAAGAAGCATGAGAGTAGAATAAATGCTGTAGAAATGCGGTCAGCTAGGGCTGAATCTGAATGACAGGGTGAGAAATAGTGTGATAAGAGAAAAGTGTGGTTTGCAAGATGACGTTGTGACCAGGATTAAGAAAGGAATGCTTCGGTGGTTTGGTCATGTAGAAAGAATGAACGAACAAAGAGTGAAAAAGCAAATTTATGCTGCAGTAGTGAACGGCAGAGTCGGAAAGGGGACGCCCTAGACGAAGGTTTATCGACCAAATTGGCGATATATTGGAAATGGGCCAGATTAGGAAGTACCCTTAACCGACGAGCGTGTATGCGTAGATATATGGATGTAAAGAAGGCGAGAGAGGTGTGCCAGGATCGTGCCAAGTGGAAGTCCGTAGTCTCTGCCTACCCCTCTGGGTGACAGGCGTGAGTGTTTATGTATGTATGTATGTAACCACACAGATGTAATTCCAAAATCAATTACCAATTTTTTTTAATAAAACTTCGATTCCTTCTAGTGTCCATACCCAATTGGTCACAGTTGGAATAGATTCTTCCCTCCCAGTGGAAGATATAAATTTCATAGACGCAAAAACTTTTTTGGCATCCATCCATATTTTGTGATGTATGGAGTGAGGTGTTGCAGGTCCAAGTAGAGGTTTGGCATGTCTTTTCTTTTTAAAACTGCCATTAACTGAGTCGAAAATATTATCCATAAAAAGCAGCAGATCAGCAGTATCTTTGCAGTCTTCTGGACGGATACCCTTATCTGTAAAACAAAATGTTTATTTGCATAAACAATAAAAATAAAACATTCATACAGGATAAATGAACAAAATATATTGACTATACCTGCTAGGTATATCCCATATTTGATGATACAGTGCGACTGAAAATCTGTGAAGCATACTTGACTTTCATTTTTTTAAATTTTTCTGGGTTGATATGGGCTTCTGTTAGTTTTGGAATTAGTCGTATTCCTCTATACACCGGATCTTTTTGTATAAAAGTTGCAAATGAGACCATTTGGCGGTTTTGGTCACGCCTTCTATGGTGAAATTTAAATTTTTTGTTTGTAAATTATTTCTTATGCCTTTAAGAAGATATTCATACAGAGGAATAATCTCAGTATTATTTATTAACATAATATTATCTTTAGGAGTTTCTCCTCTTCTCAAATAATTGCCCCTAGTTTTATTCATCAAAAGTTTTATGGTCTGTCTATTATTTGCCCCTTGGTCGCATACTGTAGCCACCACTATTAACCCTGCTTGTTGTATCTCTGTTATTACTTCTTTAATTTGATTCGCTAATTCTGGTCCTTTTGTTGCACTTGATGGAAATGAATAAGACACAGCCTGTTTATAATTGTGAATTAGCCCACGATTCATGAACACTTTAGCATGATCTGCATACTCTGGCTTTCTTTGCTATCCATTATCAAAAAAGCCTATTTACTTTATTTTTTCTCTCATTAAATGTAAACATAGTTTTCAACATAATTTCATCAAATAATAGAATGCATAATTTTTGTTCTGTTTTCACAGTTTGTGCTTTATTTTTTAACTGTAAAAAATATTTTTATTAAGTCCTGGTTGGAGGTTACTCTTCTGTATGAGTTTAATGAGAGTTTGAGGGGCAGGCAAAATAAATATTTTTCTAAAAAATCGGTATCCTTTAGGGCTTTGCTTAAATATAGACAAAGCAGCAATTTTCTCTTGCAGGGTAAATCGTCGTCCTTTTTCTTTTTTCTTATTTTCTCGCCACTGTAACTGCATTAAATTTAACTAACAAAATTTCCTTCATAATGTTTATAAATTTTATGTTCGATTGCATTATTAAATGTGAGTCCCCTTGTAAAGGTTACATACTATGTTCAGCAGTGGACTTGTGATGTGCTTAATGACGATATTATGTAAATATATATAGAATGCTTGGCTAAGCATCAATATCAGTACCTGATGATGTTGACAGTTTTGCCAAGTTCAAAATTTCTTTCATGGGTTTTCTTTTGATAACTGCTGGTTTATTTGATGATGTAGCTAAAAGAAAATAATAGAATTAACTTTGAAATTATTAAAAAACTGCTATATGATAGTAAAAAATAGGCCCAGTATCTGTGATTACTTGCAAAAAGTATAATTTCACTGTGCAGTTTATTTATAACATTAAATCCTAGTGTTTGTAATAATAATTTATTTAAAAAAAGGTAGTAAAAGAGGGATCACCATACAAGCTTAATATTTATGAAAACTAGGCTTAATGGTTGATCATCAAAGCCTCATCCTTCTGTCAGCCGCATGCATTATAATTTTAACCCCGATAGTACATATAAATTGTATATAATTTTATTCTAGGTCATTTAATGAATGCATCATGGTAAAAATTATTGCTATTTAGATACCTACTGAATGAGTCATATTTTACAAAGAAACAAAACATCATTAGTAATATACTATGTTCTTAATTCATTCTATATTTATTTAATCTGTAATCTAGAAAGACAAACCTGGCATATTCAAAGTTGGCACAGCAATTGAAATTTCTGCATTGAAATTTTTCTTCAAAATGTGAGTGACACACACGGCGATACTTGAATATGTGCATATTTTCGAGACGTAGTAGATCACCGCCAATTTCATAAAGCCATAACCCTAAATCGTCCACTTTCGTTTTCTGGGTTTGAAAATCCGTAAAGAACATGATGCATGCCTAAAATATTTAGAAGACACATTTAAAATAACACATACTTAGTATATTATGCCTAAGACAAATCTTCTAAGAAAGCCCTTGATGCAAGTTGTTTAGAGACGAGATGACATACCTGCACTGTCCTTGCATCCGGGGACACAGCAACGCTTATCTGACATATTTTTATTAGTTATTCTATCTAGCAATGGAGACAAGATATCACAAAAACCAAATCGTTGAAAATGGTTTACGTGATAATTTGCCGGAAGAATAATAAATAGCTCAATTCAACGTAAATAATACAACACAAAACCACATAAACTATTATATATAATAAAATATTAGTAACTAACGAATTATCATTAAATATTAGAATATCGAGAAACAAAACAAATAGCGGGAAGTGTGAATAAATTCACAATGGCAGGCTGCTGTGCTGCCAGATTTAGTTTAAAAAAAATCCAAAAATATCTAATTACGGGATTTTTAATGAATAATTTTACGAAAGCACGTGTAATCAGTATTTATTTATAAGCACGTGTTCAAATTTTTTATCACAGAATTTAATTAACTTTGAAGAAAAGAAATATCTTAATTCCTGTTGCGCTTATTTTCTACTAAATAGAAGATTTTCTTTATAAAAATTTGTTTAATTTACATACTGGTAGTAGCGACATCTAGTATCTGATCAAAGAATTGTTCGCTCCAAATTGAGAAGAACGTCATCTATTATTTTTAGTTGGAATAATATGATTGTATAATACGACTAAAATGAAAAGTAGTAAATAGATACGGTTTCAAATAGCTTACTAAGTGCATCTTAATTTTGCATAAGGGCATATCACAGGTTTCCAAGTTTAATGTTCTAAGATTGTAGAGCCTGATGAGCATTTTGATCATAGCGCGCGGACACAGACACGCCCCCTTGCCACTTCTCTTTTTTATATTTCTATGGGTTACGCGAAACGAGGTCGCAGGCGCAATCTATTCTTAACTTAATTTTTAAGTAAATAATATGGTAGTGATGATGATTATTAATTTATAGTAAGCATTTCCGGTGTTATAATTATTTTTAAAGTTAACAAATATTTGTAGAATAAAGAAAATATTTTAAATATATTTAATATCAGAATTATTATAAAGTACAATGACTGTGATTCTAGGTTCTGCTTGCTTCGATTATCTACTGTCTCTATCGCAAGAACAGCTAGTGCCCACTATCCTTAAAGTGTCGGTGGGCGCCACCATAGCATTCGCAATGGAGATCAGCGAGTTTTTAGTCGTCACATACACTTCAAGTCTTACATTATCTATCGCGGGAATATTTAAGGTTTGTTTTATAATTATATTTTTTATCTTGTCCTGAGATTGTTTGATTTTTAGACAGATTGCCCGAGGATAGCTAATTCAGCGTTCACGATATCACCTAACGGTGAGACAGGCCTTCTTTCAACTTTCATTGACGTACATTTTTTAAGTTCATCTGTAGTTTCTGATTATGACGAATATTGACTAGAATGTGTGTCGAGTGGCTACTTACTTATCTCTACCGGTTTTGTTTGTTCTGTATGATGTGTAGTAATAAAATAGGTATTTATTATATTTTGATGAGTAAAAAAACGGCTCTGAGCCTTGCAAGTCGGAAAATTTTCTAATTTAAATTCTTCTATATGTACTTCTAGTTAAATTCGCTACAACGATACGAAAACGGTCCCGTGTAGCGGCGGCGTAAGAGAATCCACTAGCTCATATTATGCCGTCGTAAGAGGCGACAGAGGGAAACTGAAATAGGAGATGGGCAGCAGTATCTTCCTGATAATAACTCAATAATATAATAAAAGCGGTTGACAACCCGCCTGCCAAACGTGGCAACTTTGGCAAATATGAGAAAATCTATGGGCGAGGCTTATGTACAGCAGCGAACTTTTAGATAGATAGATAGATAATTCTTTATTGTACACCAAATAAATACATAAACGAAAGAAGAAGAAGAACAAAAAAATTGTGACACAATGGGCGGTCTTATCGCTAAAAGCAGGATTACAAAAAGCAGAAAATTGTGTGGTTTCGTGATGCAGAAACAATATTTACTACATTTATTTATTTTATTTTACTAGATTTTCTTTTGGTGGGCTATAATGAAAGAATGAATGAATGAATACCAAAATTTGTGTATCTGTTTTTTATTTATTGTAAAAAAAGTAAAATAAGTGAAAAGTAATGAAGAATCTCGTTTACTTAAAAAATCAAAATTAATTTAATTCAGAAAAATTACTTTAATGTTCATAAAATGAACAATAGTACCTACTTAATTTTTTCCTCCTTAAGTTCGTATAACTGCTTGGATACTGTTTTCGTCTAATTTATTTAATTGACTTTTGATTTTAATTTGTTGACAAGATCTTGCAAAATACCTCCCCTTCTTACTCTTCTTCATGGCGTTTTTTAATTTATCTAAGGAGTTTCAGTTGAGATTCTTGCCCAAACCGTTACGGAGCCTCCCCCAAAGACCACTGTTTCAGCAATGTGGCACTGAGCATAGCATTCTCCAGGTCGCCCATATACCATACCATATAAGCTTCTTCCGTCAGTACCATGCCAGGATAATAAAACATAGCTCTAAGCTCAGATCAATTGTTGCTGGTGTTTTTGGAATTAGGTTGGTGGTCGCTAGTCTTTTTCTTACTGTTAAAAAATTTACAGCTCGATTGCGTACACGTCTCAGGTCATTTGATACGTCAGCTCACGTGGTTGGTCAGGTTACGTGGCGATTTCGTAAAGATGAATTGTTCGTCTTGCTGGCTGATATGTCTTCTTTCCTAGCCATGTGTCCAAACATTGTAACATTAGGGCGCAAGGTCAAAAAGGGGCGCGCGCACAAGTTTTTTTGAACGAAAAAACAATCGTGTACTTGATTACTCCTACATCGCCCTCACACTCTCATCACATTTTTCACTGTGTTTTACAAGTAAACTGTAAAAAATAAAAAAGTAAAGTTACAGCCTATATACGTCTCACTGCTGGGCACAGGCCTCCTCTCATTTCTGAGAGGGTTTTAGGGCAAGGAAATGTCCGCCGCGCTGCCCCAATACTTGTTGGCGAACTTCACATGTCTTCGAAATATTTTTTTTTTGATTTCTCAGACATGCAGGTTTCCTCACGATGTTTTCCTTCACCGCCGAGTACGTGGTAAATCAGCACTTAAAATTGCAATTAACAATTTCATTGGTGCCGGCGGGGATCGAACCCGGATTGCTCGCGTACTGTGTAACTTACAGCGAGCGCTAACCATCTAAGCTACCACGGCTCATTAATTATTTATAATACAAGTAAACTGTATTATAAATAATTAATAATATAGTTTATTTTTGCACAATGAGTAGTTATAATTCATAATATTATATGGCCGTTAGAGTAGCGCCGATAAGGTGTTAGCCTAGGGCGCTGTCGACATTTAATCCGCCTCTGGAAATAACTTATATTGAGCTAAGGAGGTCAGGGAGGTAGGTAATACAGACATGAATAACCATTTTTAAAATTTTTGCCCGTCTGCCCGTCTCTGTTTGTCTGTCCGGGCTAATCTTTAGAATGGCTGAACCGATTGTAATTCAAACTTCACGAACAGATAGTGAGCAACGCCAAGTGTGATTTAGGCTATTACATCCGAAAAACTTGTTTTTTTTTTCAAATAACAAAAAATTGTTAAAATAAATGTGTCTATGATTATCTTAAAAATAGAAAATGCCACTATAATAGATCTTACCAAGGCGAAGTCGAGCGCGTCGGTAGTTATACATATATGATAAAATGTGTTTAAATTTTCATGAAGCTTTCACGGTCTTCTACCGATACCGCATTTTTAAATAATATTGAATTTTAATATCAGTATATTTTTAGTTTCCGTAGATAATATATTAAAGCATATTAATCTTTATAAGAAACTAGCTTTTGCCTGCTTTTGCCGTAGATATTATACTTTAAACCATAGGTGATCCATCAATAACCGCACTTTCATAATAAATTCCATCACCCTCTTTAGGGATGATTTCCGTGATCAAAGCTATCCTATTTCCTTCCCCGGGACTTAAACTATCTTGATACCAAATTTCATCTAAATTGGTTCAGCGGTTTAAGCGTGATGAGGTACATTTGCTCACGCGGCGTTGAGCGATGTTTTCCCTACACCTCGCCCGCAGTACGCCCGACCGCCTTTTATATAAAGTATTTATTTTGATAAAATCAATTTATTACTTCAAAATGTGCATTGGAAAAAGTATCAAATTTTATTGCATTTTCTATGTTGGTAATAATGGTTTACACATAAAAGATAGATATATTATGCTGTTCCGGACTTTTTTGTAGAACTATTTAGGAGAAACAATTCCACCATACATTATATTTGTGACTACAGTTCTTGCACCGCACGCCAAAATAGCTCACAGATGGCAGATTTTTTCCGACTTATCATATAGTTATATTTTTTATCATAACACTTATCGTTATATTTTGACCAATTTACACAATATCTTTATTAGTTATAGCCTATGTGTTGTTTTGATGTATGAGCTATATTATTGTAAAGTTTCCTTAAAATACATTCAGTAGTTTTTGCGTGTGGAAGAGTAACAAACATCCATACATCCATACATCGTCACAAACTTTCACGTTTATAATACATATTAGTAGGATATAAGTACCGAGAAATTTGTTGTTGCTGATAGTTTCTAGATTTCAAGACTAAACATTTATTTTAGTTATATTTTAGGTAATTGTTATTATATTTATTTTAGTTAACTAATATCCTGTGTAAATTTTGATATATCCAAAACGTGTTTCAGGAAATGTGCATTTTAATATTGGCGGTGGAGGTGAGCGGCGATCAGTTGAGCCCTGTCAACGTAGTTGGACTAACGCTGTGCTTATTGGGGATAATCGGCCACATTGTTCATAAGGTGTTGTTCATAAAGGCGGTCACAGGTAGTGTAAGGGCTCTCAAAACTGAGAACTTGGATCAAATAAGTAAGACAAGGGCTCCCAAACAAGCTGGGGAACACAGCAAGCCGCTTCTGGAAGACCTGAAGTGCCAAAGCGGATTGAGCGAGGATAGCGACTTGGATACAAATACTGTAATACATGAAATACTTCAAAGAAGAGACGGAAGGTAGAACCCAATGACTTAAGTAAGCAAAGCGACACACATGCACCCAAATTTTCGATATTCAAATTATAATTAATCTAGCTTTCCTTCCAGCACTTCCTACGTCTACCTTCTGTGCAAAGGTCATATGATTAAAATGTCTTCTTATAGTATAATAAATAAAAGGCTAGGCTACACTCAGTAAATATATCAACTGACGTTGTTCATATAAAACAGTGATAAAAATTTTGTATTTCAATATCAGAGTATTTACATTTTTAAATATTTACAAAAAAAAGTTGAAAATATAAAAATAGCGTAAGGTCAAATTGATAAACTCAAGGAATAATATTATAGCTTTTTTAGACAACGAAAAAATTTTTATATTTAGCTTCTCTTAAAAAAGGCTAATCTTACATTATGTAGGTGGTAAACATTCCAAAAGAAAAATAAATTATTCCAAAAAAATCAAGAACTGTTCTATACCCATAATGGTAGAGTACAGAATGTTATAACGATTTGCGTAAAATAAAACCTTACTATTGGTACTATACATAGATTTTCAATTTAATAAATGTCAAAATTATTGGCGACCTATTTGAATTTTGTAAAAATTCTTCTTCTTCTGGTGCCTCTCCGACTAGCGAAGGTTGGCCTCAGTCAAAGTCGGCTTGGTGAACTCCGCTCTATTTTTCGCGAGGCGAAACAGTTTGGTGGTACTCGCGATTTCCGTCCACTCCCGGATGTTACATAACCAGGACTTTTTCTGCGACCGACGCCTCTTCTTCCGGCTACTTTTCCTATCATAATGGGTTTTAGGAGTTCGTACCTCTCGTGCCTCTCGTGTCTGCATAAGTTCGCGCTCTTGGTCGACTCGTCGCAGAACTTCCACATTCGTTAATAACTTGCTGGTCGGAAGAGGCTGGCAGCAGCCTTGAGATACAAATAATCTTAGAAATTTTTAAGATTATTTGCACTATTTATTCCCTGGTTGTTGGCTTAGTAATGTGGAAGTAATCCTTACCAAATATGTATTTATTTTTTATTTTGTTGTAAAATGAACATTCCATTCCTTTTAAATATACGGCAACCCTTTCAAGATCTTCCGACTTGATAAAAGTTTACTTTTATAAACTTAGGGTTATTAATTTTACTTTATAGTTATAATTAAATACTTGTTTCCTCAGAAAAGTCCCTGCTAAAAAGAATATGGACCAAAATTAGTGATCAAATTTAGTAAAAACGAATGGGTTTGGCCAAATGTAATCATATCACGTTATCGAATCATATAATATAATATTAAGTTAATTTACCCATCAGTATAATATATTATAGATACTTTAAATACACAGTCCCATACAAACTTTGCGCTCAACAATTTCTAATCGTCGTTCATATTGCAATTAGTTCTACGTAGGACACTCAATAAGTTTTACGATGTACAAAAAGTATTCCAGATACTATTAATATTTATTTTACGTCTTTTCAAAATACTCTCCATCATGCTCTATACAAAGTTCCATTCGCATAAACCAACTCTGAAAACACTTTTGCCAGTCTTGATCTGACAGGTCGGAAATCACTTCTTCGTAGGCAGCCACGGCTTCTTCGGCGCTTGAAAAAACTTGCCTTTTATTTTTTCTTTGACTCTTGGGAACAAAAAGAAATCACAAGGAGCTAAGTCAGGGCTGTAGGGTGGGTGACTTAGAGTTTCAACACCAGATTCCTTAATAAATGCTTTCGTTTTAAGGGAGGCACGTGAAGAGGCGTTGTCGTGATGCAGCATGATTCCCCGAAGCCCTGTCTTTGGTCTTCTCTCCCTTGAAAGCTTTGGGTAATGAAACTGTAGTATACCATTCAGAGTTGACTGACATACAATTTTCCAGCATTGACGTCGACAAATGCCCGCTCCGCGAAAAAGAACTAGCCACCATTTTTTTGCCGACGTTGCGAGCGAGGTCTTTGCAGTTTTGTCGGTAACTGTCCTTCTGAGTAGACCCATACCGATGATTGCCTTTTATTTTCCGGATCATATTGATAGATCCATGTCTCGTCACCAGTAACGATTTCTGAAACACGCCTAGATGCCCCGTTTTCAAAACGTAGACGCATTTCATGGCACCTATCAACACGAGTCTGTTTTTCGCTTTCGGAGAGCAAACGAGGGATCCATCGACAACAAAGCTTCCTCACTCCAAGATGTTGATGTAGGGTGGTATGAATGCTCCTCGAACTAATGCCTACAATCTTTTCGATGTCCGTATATGTGATTCGTGGGTCTTCTCGCACCAACATTTCAGTAGTCCATATATTTTCTGCCGTTACTGCTGTTTGCGGGGCCCCGGTTCTTTAGCTTTAAGATTAATTTTACCCCTTTTGAATTCAGCAAACTACCTAAAAATTGTTGTGCGTGATGGAGCTGAGTCCCCTAATGCTGATTGTAACCGTTGTAAACTTAATTGTTCAGTTAAACCAAATTTAAAATCATAATTTATCATAGCGCAAATGTTCACGGTTAAGATCCATCGTTTTAAATGAAAAGCGCGGGAAGCGTTGCAGGAAAATTAATAGAACTTTTTTTTTTTTTAATATTGAGCAACTGGCTTATGGAGTTCTATTGTTAAATAAGTTTGCATTTTAGAAACATATAACACGGGTGCGTTCCATTTTTAAATTTCGAGAATCTCAAAACTTATTGAGTGACCTACGTATGTCAAAAATTACAAGTTTACAGGAGAGTAAAAAACAGCATACTGGAACAAAATCTTTTAGGACACCAAAAAGTTTTTTAAACTAATGTTTCCTAACTATTGTGTTCTATTAAATGTGCATTTTGAAATTTCCATAAATAATTATATTTTGTTAGAAATTTGACATAGAACCTATTGTAATTACAATTGACGTAAAATTTGTGACATGTAACATATTGATAGTTTATTTGTATGAAATAATACACAGATAATTTCAAAAAACAGGTATAGTGTTTATTCAAGTTATTTATAATTAAAGTAGGAACAATCACAAATATATATATAGTTAAGAAAAATAAACAACAATATTGACGTAAATTTCTTGACAAACTTAAATGTTGTTATGTTGTGGCTTAGCAATGAGTTGCGGCGCTGAGGGCCGCGGGTTCGAATCCCGCTCGGAACAAGTATTTGTATGGCCTACGAATAATTGTTCCGGGTCTGGATGTTTGTCCTTGTGAAATTTATGTATGTAAACTGCTCCCACGATACAGGAGAAAATCCTAGTGTGCAGGTAACGTTTTTATAAAATAAATAAATAAATAAATATAACAAAATTAAATTGAACTTATTTTAAAATTCACGAACTATACTTAAATGCCAGTGTAAAATGAAGAAGGTGATGTAACCAATGTAATAATTAATAATTATTATGCAATGGGACCATTGCATACTAATTATTTCGTTTATGAGGACAGGCACCATCATCATCAGGATCTGAACAATTGTGTTCCAAGGAGTCATAAAAAGGGTGATAATCTTTAGGAATCAGTGGTTTTAATTCTAGTAAATGTATAAATATTGTAGTGTTAATAGGGAGAAATGATTGATAAAGGGCAGTAATATTAGTTCGTGTGTAGTTTTTGTTTGAGCATCGCGGTAATTCTTTGAAGTCGTCATTAAAGTCCAACTTATACCGTATGATCCCATCTGGATTATATTGCAGGCTTACAATGTCGACTACAAGTGGATCGTCCATTTTGTTTCCTGGTCGAATGCTGGAGTATCTACCACCTTCACACCTGCTGAAATCACTGTAGCTTAGACAAACTACTTTATACGGTTCAGGCTTGCTTCTTGCGCTCTTTATTATATTTATTTAGTCTCCAGGAATGAAAATATCTCGATGAGGTTGCAACTTTCTTTCGATGCTGCTATGTATCGAGTCGATCTCCATCTGGGTGTGCCCAACTTCGAGGTATTTTTGTTCAATGATTATGTTCTTTTCGACTGATAATTCAATTAGAGCATTAGACAAATTCAAGGATCTGTTTTGGTAACCACACCCATCACTCCACAGAATTTTTTTTTGGTATTTGGTGCCTTTTCTAGTTCTGACTTTAGCTGTTTCATCATAATAGACGTAAAGACATCACTGTCTAAGCCACCGCTTCCTCGTGCCATAGATAGCAAATCACTTCTTTTGTTTTTAAATTATAGTGTGTGTAATTATGAACTTTAAGTTTTGTTTTATAGTAAACAACTGATGCCTGCCATTTATTGGGCATAGAAGTACCGCTTGGACATCCATAGTGTATACTAATACATCATCTTCAGTATTGTTTTTGTCATTATCCTTACTTTGTCTTGCTGTTTCATTTTTCTTCAAGTGACTCTTGTACTCATATTCATTAATATTACCATTCTTGTAGGCTAAGCACTTGTTGCACTGGTCTTTCCTGGGTTTAAAAATAGACAAATTAAGCTCGCGGTACTTCCTCTCGAACTTCGCAACACAATATCGTATCTTATTGTTATTTGAACAAAACTTATTATATTCAGCATACAGATCACCATGAACACTATTCCAGATTGGTTCTAAATATAATTTTGAGGAAGACGATCTGCAATAATGGGACTCTACTTTCGGCAGACTCTCGAAAAATTGTCGAATTGAATCGGATGCATTATTTTGAGTCCTTGCATTACAATCATTTTCATTTTGAGAGATAAAGAACTTTCTGTCGCATCTTTATTGGGAACAACCCAATTCCTCAGTTGTCTTTGGCCAATGCACAAAGTTTTCATAAACATTTGCTTACAAACATGAACTCTTTTAAAATTATCTTTCAAAGATAGGAAATATTTAAATGCTTTGTCTTTCCTAGAATCTACGCTTGAAGAACGTCGAACACTTACTAAACTTACGTGACGTATACTTTACGAGCTTCCCAAGATCTCAGTGCCCAATAAGAATCAATCAGTTTTCGGTCTTCTTCGGTTAACATTTCACAATCAAACCTTTGTTTCGGTCCCCCATGTTTCACTTCGGTATGCCTACCACATCTTTCCTGTAAGCATTTAGCTGATCTTAATAGTATTTGTTTGTATTTTCCATTCCTATCCTTCTCAAAACCTTCATACTGTTTACCTTGTAACCTAGCCTTAGAGTTTCTTCATCTCTTCCATTTTGTTTGATCTGCTTGACCCTTACGACTGCGTTTCCTTTTGTGAGTATCCTTACGAGTAAGCACTCCTGTCTCCTCATCAAGGACCTCTTCGTTGGAGCTCGTACTTTCTTCTAATGCATTAGAATGAAAGCCAACATTACTTTCTTCTGGCATGTAGTCTGAGTCAGAAGACGACCCTTCTTCGAACAAGACCTCTTCACTAGACGTGTCACACTGCTGCATAGTTTCATCTTCATACAACTGGCCAGTAGCTTCGTTCATTCGCTGCTGGCGAGGATGTTGAGAGGAACTTGTAGCTAACTATACTAACCGCCTTCCTCTTGTGTTCTAACCGCCTTCCTCATCTGCAACAATCAACCACCAAGCCATGCCTACAAAACTAAAGCAAAATTCAAAAGGTTCTATGTAGCGTTTGTAACTACATATTGCAACATAGGTCTTATTGTTTTATTGACATTATTTACAAAAAAGGTCAAAATAAACAAATATTTTTTATGAATAAACGTTATCTGTTAATCGATTCGCGTCACTATAGGTCTTAAGCGCTTAACAGCAAAAAAAAAGCAGTCAAAAGCGGATTCACGGCGCTTTTTGTTAAAAGTTAGGTTAAGATTTCTCACAAGTGTAATTCAAACCAGGATATTAACGAAAACTAATTAAAACCAGCACAAAATGATACGTAATTTATGATAATTATCAACTTACCTCAGAAACAAAGCACAATATTATAACTTAATTAATAATTTTCACTTATTTTTTCTCAGAGCAAAAATGCGTTGCCGCTCAAACTTTGACATAGAACAATTTGCCGTATACGATTTACTGCAGAGTTGATCACGTGACATATTGCAAGTTTCAAACGCCACTTTTGGTATTTGACAATTGGTAGATGACATTGAATCTTTATCGGTCGCGTTCAAAATTAAAATTAAAGCATACCTTAGACATAAAAAGAAATTGAATATTTTGACATTGAACAAATTGCAATATGAACGACGAAATGTAACTTTTAGCTATACCGACCAAACACGAATCACGCAAATTATATTTTTGGTGATTGAAGTTTGTACGTGGACAAAATAAGTTGAAGATGTAGTTTTTGTTATTATAAGTTTTATGTTTAAATAATTACTTTTGAAACACATTTGGTTACATGTATAAAAATTATGTAAATATATTATAACTAAATAGAACAAATGCATAAAATAATAATTATTAAATATAAATCTAATCTAATATATAAAAATAATTTTTGTTTGTTCCTATTTTATGCACTGCCATACCGTTCATCCGATTGCGCTAAAAGTTAGTCAACTTATTGCTTGCACTGGGAAGAAGGATATAGGCATAGTACAATTAACTTACAGTATGTTGCGCGCGTATCGTACCGACAATTTTTTTTGAAAGTTACATATCATTAAATTTCAATGAATGTATTATCATTCCTAATTAAACAATATCACTTTTTCAAATTTGAAACAATATTTCCACAATAATTTCTTCTGCGGCAGCAACGCGCCGGGACCAGCTAGTACAATATAAAATATTTCAATAATTTATGTTGTTGTATAGGTTGTCCAAAATATCAGAATATAAGGTGTTTGAAAGTTGATAATGAAAAAAAATTTACACTGCTTGGAAAATTATTTAGAAAAGATTATGTTGTCTTTTCTAAATAATTATATTATTTTCTAAATAATAATATTCTTTCTGTCTATTTAATTACTTTTTTTATAGAATAAAAATACAAACAAGCACACACTCAATTCCATTGATGACTTTGGCTCAGAGACACTACATCTAACCTCGATTAAGAACCATAATGTTGTCAACCCTGAGGACTAAAATAAACGTCGTCGTTACCTGTATGAAGGACCTCTGGTTATCTACACTAGCCATACGAAACAGCAACATTAAACTGTTATTTTACTCTGTGGTATTCTATGAGAGCCTCGTGTTCCGCGACCCCAAACTAAATGGAGTGACAACCTGCACTCCATTTAGTTTGGGGCATGCAGGCAGTTGGTTCAAAACCGTACTTTGAGACAATTTTTGGGGGAGGCCTATGCCCAGCCGTGGACCTGTGATTGAATGGGCTGTAGAGATAGTGTGTGTAGTAATTCTGTGTGTGCTTGCCCTCGTCGGTCTTTGTACCGGACCTTGTATCTCATTAGCCAAGCACCTAGCCCAAAGTCATTGACTTTTGGGTTATGAAGCGTTCGTCCATGCTTCTTTTTTTGGGATTCTCCTCTGCCCAGTAGCGGTAATACCGCTTGTTTGTTTGTTGACGTGACCATTTAAATGAAAGTTGGTTTCGTCGCGAAACAGAATGTTTTCTTAGCAGTAGAATTTTAATTGTAAAATTTTTATCGATTAGCAAAATCAGAATCTTTAAGTTCTCGAATTATCTGAATTTTGTAGGCTTTGAGATGCAAGTCTTTCGTTGTAATCCACTGCGAAGGCGATTTTTTTTATGTTGAATTCTTAAACTCGTATTCGAATTGGTAGGGATGTATTTGGACAAACTCAATTTATTACTTTTTTATTGGTTTCTAACTTCTTGCAGGTCACAGGCGACCTGTGTATTTGAAGTTTTTACTGTCGAACCGGTGCTTTCAAACATTCGAATAAATTTTCTAATGTTAGAGACTATTATTAAAATGTCTACTACTGTGAATGTGAATCATATTCTGCACGATACAAGCGTAGATCCTATGTATAAAGTGCGATGCGTTATGGTTGGTTAGTTATATGGTAGTGCGTTATCGTATCCATATCCCATGCCCCCGCACCGCCCCTCAACACCGTCAGCACCAACGCAAGCCAGCTACGTAGTACATGGACATTACGTATGAGTTCTGGAGTTATTTTATTTTAAGAAATCTTTATATCAGAATCCTCACATGTGAATAACTTCGGTTCCGTCGCAGCAATTTGTTTCATCATGTTTAGGAGCCATATGTTTAATCTAACAATAAGCAATAAGCTGTAAGGGTCGAGTTTCGTATTTGATAATTACCAGTACAATTACAGCGAATCAAAATCCACTCTTGAACATAGGCCTCCCCATAGATTGCCTCGTAGGGAAGGTTTTTGCCGCAGTTTTCTCGCAATTTTTTTGAGTTATTGTTATCATCTCCTGTTTCATTTCCCTCTGTCACCTCTTAACTACACCCACGCAACTATATGGGGTAGTGGATATGTTTACACCGCCACTACATGGTTACATTTGTCATTCGGTAGTAAAGTAGCTCGCAAGTAGCTATTGCGGTAGCGTAGTTATTGATTGTATAATTTCTTCGCTATCGTAAGTTTGCAGTCGTCTATCACAGTTATCGCTGTTTTGCCTCCGCTCTATTTTCGCTCCCGTCCGCTCACCGCTGTAGTCGAGTACTATAGCGGCCTGAAGGTTTTTAAAAAATCGATTTGCTTAAGTTATTTTTTTCCTTTATTTAGAATTCAAATCCTTAATTCGTCTTTTCAAAAGAAGAATCACATAAATTTATAAATAACAATAACAGAACGAAATATGCACCTATATTACAATTAATAGTAATATAGGTGCATATTTCTTTGTCTCGATATTGTCGGCAAAATCATTATTTACTTAAATTTTGCGAATTATTTATTATTTACAAAAGTAATTATAACTGAGCCAGAATCCCAATTCCCACATTCTTCGCTTTAATAATCATGTACTGTCAATTACTTTTTAATGTATATGTTAATAAGAGTATTTGTATTTTTTTTAAATATTTGTTAAAGGTTTTATCAATTTATTACGCAAAACCTCACTGTAGCATTAAAATTCAAAATGAATCTGATTTTATAATTCTTCAGTAAAAATAAATATCTCTTGATACATTGTTTTTATATATACATATACAGTAGTGATCATAGAATTAAGAACGATTAATATTACGAAGTCAATATTATGTTTTCATCATAATTTCAATAAAATATTGTATAAACAATGTACCTGTTTATTTTTATTTTTATTATTACATAGGAACTCATAAAGTTGCCGGACTACTGGCTGGACAAACAATTAGGAACGAAAATATTTTGTTCTTTATTTATTCATTTTGAAATTGGAATGAGATGTTTATTACTATTTTTATAGCATTTTCGCGCTATATATATTATATAATATAATATGTAGGCGGACCCTTCAACAGGATCGGCCATACTGCCCTCGTAATAGCAAATGCAGTACTTGCAAAATCGCGGTTTCGAGAAAAACGCGGTTAAGTGTTTTTTTTGATATCTCTAACTGATATAAAACTCTTATGTTTTGTTATGGAGAAGGTGTATAAAAATACAAAATATTGTTTAGTTTAGTTTTGAAGTTAATATTTGTTACATAGGTTTTTAGAAGCGTGAATACTGCACTTAGCCTTGTGTCTCTTTTTGTAATACATCAAAATAATAAAGTGAAATGCAGTATTCGTGTTTGTTACTGCATTTGTATCTAGGAAATACATAGACTGCATTATGCACTAGTAAAGTTAATAACTGAATATTTTTAAGCCGCGTTCCAGCCGCGCGAAATGGGTTCCGCCTTGGAACGCGCGTCAAATTGTTCGTTGGAACGCTCAAACGTGGAGCGGAACGTTCCATCGATGCATGGAACTATGAAAGCGGCAGGTGTTCGTACACGACCGACATCCATGTTGAACGGTCATACACTGGAACAGCTGCCACGCGCGCCAGGCGCGCTTAGTTGATACACTTGGAACATTTGGAACGCGTTCCGCGGAGCGCACTGCTCGGCGCGATCATTCATGGCGCCAGGGGCGCGTAATCGATATGCAGCTTTAGAATAAAAGACAATGCAGTGTAAAACGATTTATTTAACATAATTAATAGAAAAAATAGGAAAAACATGATTAACGTTGATTTTTTTATTTTATAATAAAAATATCTTAGTTTAGAATTACCTAATAACCTATTTATTATTAATTATTATCATGTTTATTACATGTGATTTTGTAACATACGCTTTCGCCTTAAATTCTTTAAACGGAACACTGCTTCCGTAAGAAACTCAAAGAAATATTAATTATTATATATATTATATAATGGCACAGTAACAGTTTTTTTTAGTAATATTTAAAATTACATCTCACAGCCGTTGTTTCATGTTTTATCACAGTCTTAACCAATTTATAAAACTATTCACAAGATCAGTCGTAGAATCATTGATGTGAAGGTTTTGCGAAAACGGTAATCTGTTTTGTACAATTATTTTGGATAGTGTAGGAAGAATAGCAGATTTTCTTGCTTCTGTTATACCCCTTGGAAGAATGTTTTTGAAGGGATTAGAAATTGACAATGACTATAAGTATCTAACTTTTAGGAACTCATTTTTGTGTATTATTGCATCATACTCTGTCTTCACAAACAAGTTGCTTTTATTTCTGTTTTTTCACATTAACATATCCATATATTCGCAGAAGTCAGTAACTTCCATAGCTTTTTCTGTGACTTTTCCTGAATTTGCTAACTGCACACAATCAATTAAATCAGTAAAATTATACGCGTTTCCTGCTTTATTTGTAATTGGTTTTCGATTTGATGGTGAAAGATGTCAGCTGATATAAAAGTGTGCCCTGATTCGAGATATTTTATCGTAAATGTTTCTGCACATATTTCAGAACTATTTATGATTTGAACAAGAAACGTAAAAGTCTAATTTTGGCTCTGGCTTGAACAATTATTATTATCTGTCCACACCACTATATCGGTGCAGTCACGTTTGTTGAGAAAAAAAATGATTTATAAGCACTGATAATACCTATACTCTTGTTTTCTGCCTGAGGTAGCTTCATGCCATACTGCAGCAAAGGGCTGTAGAGACAGTATGACAGGGCAGGAATTTATATAAAAAATTACGGCTTTAAACATGTCGATCCTTGGCAGCATAATCACTTTCTGCAAATCGGCAGAATAAAATATGTTTCTGTGATCAGCGGCTCATAAATCGACATCTTTTTGAAAAAACTCTCGGGCTTTTTTGTATCTTTCTTGGTCTATGTTATGGCTACTACAGACATAAAAAGACGCTAGTACTGCGTTTCTTACTAGTAATTATACGAGTGCTGCATAAACTTTGAACTAAATACGTGATTACTGCATTTTAATCTTGTGTAGGATTATTGCTGCATTATTGCTGCAACAATACCACATCATTTCACATAGAATACTGCATTTTTACTTATTATTTCTCTATGTTCCAATAATATAAAAAAATCTGCATATAATTACAGGTCTCCAGATGTCATTTTTGACCAAAACGGTAAATCGTAAAAATGTCGATTACTGCATTCTTTATTACGAGGGCAGCATAGCGTTTTAGGTGGGTATTTGGACTAATAACAACGAAGTAACGACCAAGTCACAATCAAACGTTCTTTAATTCGGAACTTACACTTGGTAATTTAACAAAATCAACACATAGATATGTAGGAATACTCTAATTACGTATAATCCAATTATAATTTTAAGAAAAAGTCGTAAGGTTACGCGGTACAATAGCAATTCTAGCCGCGCTGACCATGTACCCGACGCTCCGTATTGAATTTTTTTTTCAGAAGAGCGCACGTACTCGTAGTTGTTGCCCATAAACCATATTCAATTTGGGATTATTTCAAATAAAAGTAGAAGCCTTATTTAATCGTATTTTCAAAAACTGCAATAACGGTATACAATTATTTATATATTTAAACTTAAATATAAAATTTGTATGCTCTAAAAATTAACCCGGTATTTAGTATGTATATAAGTAATATTATCCAAATATATAGACTGCGATAACTCGACGTGGCTATGATAACGCGCTAGTGAGTAATGGAGTGAAAATAACAACTACTGTTTTTTCTCCCATTACTCATTTTTGAAATTATTGGATTTATTAAAAACGGTGGTTATCTTAAGTTGCGCGTAAATAAATGGTAAGATTTTTAAAATTTAAATGTTATTTAAAGCCTTGAACAAAAAACATATTTGACGTAACTAAATGAATTTACTTCAAACACCTTCACTTTAAAAATTAAAGGAATAAGTAAGTCAAAAATCGCGTTGCGGTTTTAAATTTTACTATTATTGTTATGTGAATTATTATTATCAAAGTAATAAACTAACATGGTAGGTAGCTGGAACAAATAAGACACTTAATAGACTTGCTTTTATTAGCTTCACCTGTACCTATGTGTGTTTGTAAGTATGCATGAATGTAATGGAACTTTATAATTCAGTTTTTACCTACTTCTGGACGTCTGAATTATTTAAAATACATATTGCACACGTATTTAGAACCGTATACAATACAATAATTTCATAACTATGACCATGGGCTCTTACTAGGATTATCACAAATCATGATCAATGCGTGTTGTTAAGTTTTTTGAACTCTAATATTTTTATTGTATAATAGCT
Organism: Parnassius orleans; assembly: GCA_029286625.1. Taxonomy (NCBI): domain Eukaryota; kingdom Metazoa; phylum Arthropoda; class Insecta; order Lepidoptera; family Papilionidae; genus Parnassius; species Parnassius orleans. The sequence continues at coordinate 2,993,890 of JAGSMP010000167.1, forward strand.
TCATAAGATAGAGCCATTAAAACGATAAAGGTAATAAGTAAACTAAGTGTCCACTGGAGGTTGGCGGGCGATTAGTGGTTAAGTGCTATTTTTATATTGTACTCATTTTTACGTAGGAAGTAATTCAATATCGCTTGAATTGCATAATAACCAAATGAAAAGATTTACCTTGTCCCTTTGTCATACCTTTCTAAAAGAATGTAGCAACACAATAAATACCTCACAAGGTATTTATTGTGTTGTTACAGGATAAATTTTATTAAGTTTTGAAAATTACGTAATGAAAAAATATAATATTACTTATTACAATTTAAAAAGCCGTATATATTGGCATATATGGCAAGAGTGACAAATAAAGCTAATAATGAATATTGTTTTAAATATAAATTAATTTACAGTTAACTCGCATCTTGTATATTATCGCTACAAATTTTGTTTGTTTGTAAAATGTAATATGTTATTGATGTAACAAAACCGAAATCTTATGTTTAACTGCTACCAGATATATAAAAAATTACGTATACATTAATATTTATTGCAACACTATATTAAATGATTACCATAATTTTATACCTCTATATAATAATTGAAATGCTATCCAATTATATAATAGCTCGTTTAGACATGGGAAGTTTGCAAACATAAGATGCAAATAAATATGTTCTCTTGCTATTACAAATTTGTACTCATCGATTCATAGCAATCTATGAATATGAAATTGCGCCACAAATAATCGCGGCCAAGCTTTCGTCCAATTAGGTACGCACAATATAAATAAGATTTATACACATAAAACGGAACGTATGCGCGCGTGTGTCTGGCTAGCGGTGCGGATTAACTAAATTTGGTGTCATTGTACTTATGTTGGTAGGTAATATACTTACATTTTATGGTAATTATAGTGGTTTGATAAGGTTGTTACAGCGTGTAAATTTGCCCGCAGTGTTGGTAGTCATTTACTAAATTTGGTATGCCGATACAATTTATATAGCACAGACACCACTAAAGCAGATATGGCAATTTAAGAATTTTATTGTTTGGTAAATGTTTCAGTTGGATCCCAAATTTTATTTTGATGGTTATTTTTGATCCAATTTTTTATATTTAGGAAGAGAGACTTACTGTTGGTTTCCTTAAGAGGCTCAGCCATGTTGGATTATCGCCTGGTACTTTCATTCTACAACCATACCAGACTGCGTTATGTAAATTTTTAATACCGTGTCAAAGTTTTATAATAAAATATAAAATTTGACATGGTATTACTAGGTATTCGGATATTTATCATGGGTTAATTAAATTTAATATTTAGCTCATTTTTAAATGAATAATATTTTTTATCAACAATGGTCTTAATATGTGTAATAAATATGTGTATAATAAATATGGCTGTGTAATATTTTCGCAACTGCAATTGCAGCATCCTTATAATTTGGATGTCAATAGTTTTTATCGCCAAGACACGTTTTGCTATTTTTTCCACAATATCCTAAATTATTCTTTTACGCAAAATGTTTGGAAATATTGAATTGCATTTTTGTCAATACTCACTGAAGTTTGAATTTTCAAGAGTAGACATGTCATATGGTTCTTTTATGTTCAATATTTACAGACACTTATGTGAAATTATATTATGTCAAAATGTCTAAGTAAATAGTATATTAGTGGATACCGCATTGTCCTCATATGTAACTTAAACACCAGTTTTTAATAGTTATAGGTATATCAGCCTTTAGAGAATTATGCACAAATAGGCATTCATAAAATAGTAATTAGGGTTCATACATGCATATTCATCATATATTTTTAATAGAATTATTACATTGTACCAATGAATAACTGTTGTTGTTTACATGTCATATTTTATATTTATTGAAACAGTTTAGATACCTACGCAAGGGGTTTTTACGATTGCCATTTAAAAGTTTTATATCAAAGCTGAATTCAGCTTAATTTTTCCATTTTTATTTATGATGGGTCTACAAATTCGGTAATGACAAAGTAAAACAACTCAATAGACAAACATTTCAACATTTATAACTTTAAATAACTATAATACTAAATTGATAATGCTGATAATCTCTGTTGTAGGAGTGAGAGGCTAACATCAGGTAAAGTTTGAAACATGTTCCACTTGTTTCCGTTCCTTTGAAATAACAGTCCTGTAGACTATTCATAAAATAGTAATAGTACGTTATAATAATAGTCTGTTATAACGTAGGTTAGCTCTTGTGATATTCTTAATTTCAGCTGGACCGAGTACATACTTATATTTTTTATATACTTTATCAAAGAATGGTATTAGAGAAAATCATAACGGTAGATTGGCCGAGTAAATTATAATGATAGATCGCGAGTCAACTGAATAATGACGAGTATGTAAACACCCATACGAATACACACAAACAATCCTTTGATTCGCGCCAAAAACCGACATCGAGTGGGAAACAGGCGAGTACTAGGGCCCGGTAGCGAGCTCACCCGAACAAGGCGTTTACATGTGTTTACTCGTGGCTATTCGTCTGTGCTCGGCGAGTATCTTCAAACTACATTCTTACTGCAAAATTGTACCTCCGTTTAAAGATAATTTTGGCGGATACATTTAATACCTTTATAAATGTTATTAACTATATGAACTTTATTTTTTTGTTTTTGTTGATTTCTTGACTTAGCTTATAAAATATTGTACATTAGTAACTATTTAAGTTTTGAATTTCGATGGCAAGTTTTGGATTATTCCGAATACTAGAGTAGTTGTGTGGAGTATTAGGTGTTATCCAAATGTAAAAACAGGCATTTTACGCTTGTTCTGAGCTCACAGCCATGTTTTCGGACATTGATCGTTCGTGGAACAGGAACATTTATTTGGGTTTAGACACAACTGTGAGGGAACCTGCATGTCTGACAAAAAAAAATCGAAGACATGTGAAGTTTGCTAACACGCATTGGGGCAGCGCGGCGGATATTTCCTTGCCCTAAAACCCTCTTAGAAATGAGAGGAGGCCTGTGCCCAGCAGTGGGACGTATATAGGCTGTAACTTTAACTTAACTTTAAGACACAACTGTTCCATTGTTAGTTTTAAAAACCTGTTGAATTTTTAATGTCACGATAAATACTTCTCACTTGTACTACCTTTGCGCGATAGTACAATGATAAAATATCCAAGAAGCAATTTGGAATAAATGAAATATGTTAATTGATTTTTTATTGATTAATTTATTTATTTTACGATGTATTGCAAGTAACATTCGAGACCTTCCACTGGTTTTCATATGCAGCTTCGTGTCACTTAGCATCATACTTTCGTTTATTCATAAATTAGTGACGATATACTTATAAAATATCGTTGCTTAATCGGTAGTATCAACATACCTATTATATGTTTAAAAACCTAATGAAATGGAGCAGGATTGAGTCAGGAAGTCGGTACATACCGAATTCATATCGACTTATAGTTATTATGAGACTGTCTAGTAGAAGCTGTTATACTAATTAGTGATGCTAGCCGAATAAAATCTAAATCCTAAAAAAACAAATAGAATCATAAATTATAAACTTCTGTGAAAATACTTTTATTAAGAGCAATATGCGTACAAGAGCAGCAATAATGATTAGTAGAGAGTTTTCGAATGTGTCTTTTGTGTTACAGCTTTTATTAAAGTGGCAATTTTAATGAAACATAATTTTAATCCAACAAGCCTTTTTAGCCTGAGTGTTTTAATATTACTCTACTACTATTTTACTACACATATAGAATGTAAATATGTCTGTTTACGTACAGAATTGGTCAAAGAATATAACACGCAATTTTTGTTCTCATTAAGTAATTAAAGTCAGTTAAGTACTTAATGTCAGAATAAATTTACGTCGACATTGACTAGGAATATGATGGAGATGCTTTTTACTTGCGATGTAATTCCCGATTTAATTTTAATTTATTTCCTTGTTTTCTTTGTATATTTATTTATTGTAACTCTTATTACCAGCAGGTTTGTTTACTTTCTCAACAGAATTTTATGCTCCTTTGTTAAAGGGACGGAAAGTAATATTTAAAGGTTTTCGTCACACTGTATAATCACTAAAAAATAAAAATATAAAGGTACATAAAATTTAGAAAACGTGATTCAATATGTTGTCGGTAGAATTCTTTAACGAAACTACTGGTAATAAGAGCAATGTTGTTATGATTTTTATAATAAATGTAATATTTGCACAGTTTTCGCTAAGCTATGTAAATGTGTGCAGTTTTAAATTATAGAACATTACAATTACAGTTCGTGTTTTATTTGAAACTCCAAAATAAGTTTTATAACTACGATAATAATTATTGAAGGTAAAGTTTAAACAAAATCTAAACAATCCTTTTCTTCAGCTTTTTATTTGGTTAGTTCTGAAACTTAATTGTGACGGGGTCCTCGCATCTAACTGATCACTTAAGCGAAATAATTTTCCGTTCAACAATGTTGCTGCTTCCATTTTTCGTAAAAACATATTCTTGCTTGTAGTATTTAATGTTTTCTCTGTTAAAGTCTTATTAGATTCCGAATCTAAAGAGTTTATTATTGAGTCAGCATCGGCATCCAAACTAAATACATTTGTTTGAGATTCCTCACGCCACAACTTTTGCAGATTTAAAGCCATTAGCTCCAACTGGACTTGAGACAGCTCTTTTATAACGTCGATTTGTACCGACATGACACTGTCGCAATTCTTTAGTAGCGAATTGAGTGCTTCTAATACGTCTGCTCGTCTTTTTTGTATATTGTACTGATTATCGATATTCTTCTCAAAGAATGCCAAATGTTCGTACAACTCTGCTAATTGCAAAGAACAAGAAATATATTGAGCTGCATGATGTTCGAAATCATAATAATGTCTTGCTCGGACTAACCATTTATGAGAGAAGGTAAATAATCTTCTAGCTTCTTCAATACCACAAATGATTTCAACTGGAATTCTGTTTTCCATTTCTTTTAAGTCTAATGTAGGAAAAATAAAAAGTTTCTCAGACGTGATATCTCCTTTTTCAGATTTTTCGGCCCCAACATCTTTTACATTTTCATCTTCGAACTTTTCGTTATTTACAACAATCTCGTCAAGTACGTTCATATTTACCGCTTTCCACAAGTCTGTTTTAGCTGATGGATTAGAAAAATAACGATTTAATATTTTCTTTTTCGACAATTTAAAGAGGGTTAATCCATACTTGACCCAGTAGTGACTAAGCTCTAAGAAATGCATTTCAAAGTCCGCTTTTTGCAGCACGAATTCTTCTGGTATTAGTTTGCAGTTATCGTGACAAGTACGTAATATTTGATAAGCAGCAGAAAGGTGTTGACGTGCGTTCCGTAGTTGGTTAAGATATGTAAAATAATTTCCAAGCCTAGCGGCTCTCAAAGCCCAATCTTGAGGCGTGCCTTCTTTCATTTCCAATTGCCGCCTGAGTGCTGTATGGTTATAGAGAGAATATTTTTCTGGCATGTTTAATTTATTGTATAAAAAAGCTTGCATTTGCATATTATTTGTAATAACCTTGTCGATTTTTTCAGGGTTCACCCGTTTGATTTTTGTAAGAGGTTCATTTGTAAACAGATCTTTGGCGTCGTAGAATTTGTCCGAGTCTGATTTGCTTATTTTGTCATAAAGATCTTCCATATTTTCAAGAATATCTTTAGCGATTGTAATTTGGTCTAATTGAATCAGATAGTAACATAAAAGATTTTGTATTCTTAAAAATATAAAAAGACATTCCTCTCTTAAAGCATGTTTTTTTAGTTTATCAAATGCATCTTGTAAAAGATTTCTTTTGTCTTCAAGGGATATTGGCATGGTTTTCACAGAAAGTAGGGTAACGTAGCCTTCCATAGCAAGAGATCTTACATACTGGTCGTGGTTTTCCTTGCCAAATGTGACGAGCTCTGTGCTCAAGGTTTGGATTTCTTTCTTCAAAATAAGTAGGCGTTCCGTAGAATTCCTGTTCTTTATGGTAGTTTTTATGTTTTCAAACGTACTTGAAATACTGTGTAAAAGTTCCATTTTGTAAGAATACTTTTAATTTATACACCAACTGCTCGTTTAGTATTTATTTCAATAAATCACTACACAATTTTATA